>CM073472.1:24312500-24912500 GCA_037074535.1 Gleditsia sinensis
GCCTTTGCATTAAGAAAGAGTAATTGGCTCTGCTCCCCCAGATGTGTAATTTTAATTAACATAAACTCCATCCCCAAAGGTAGACACACTACAAGAAAAACGGGATTTAACGACGGTTTTTTAGTGGCTTTAACGATGGTTACAAAAACTGTCGTAGAATTGATAATTTAACGACGGTTTTGAAAACCGTGGGTATTCCGTCGTTAAACCATATTTAACGACGGTTTTAGAACTGTCGTTAATGACGCCGTTTTAGCTACAGTTTTTTAGCGACGGTTTTAAACTGTCGCTAAACCTATCTTTTGCTTTAACGACAGTTTAAAAACCGTCGCTAAACACTTTTTTTTTTAGAACGAAATCAAATAGTCAATCCTTTAACCATTGACAGAGATTAAGCTACACCTTCTGCCTTTCGCTTATAGATTGTTAGTTTATTTTAATATTTTTTAAGATTCTTATAAGTATATCTCCAATAATAATAATAATAATATCCATAAAAGAAAATTTTAACAATAAAAAATTAACTAAACTTTAGAATTACAACTGATATTTAAATAGAGAGAAGATGAGGGAGAAGTATTCTTCATAAAAACTTACATCATTGTTGCTTCTTCGTGAAAAAAATAGAGACAAAATAAAAAGAGAAGTATTCTTTACAACAAATCTAGTAGCCTAATCGAAAGGAGAAACCTTCTCTAAATGAAAAATAAAGGAGGGAAGATGAGAGTGAAAAATGGGGGGAAGATGTGTGAGATTTATAGAAAAATTAGAGTATTTAACGACGGTTTTTTAAAAACCGTTAAAAACGCGCCAGAATTAACATTCAAATAACAATTTTTAGCGACGGTTTTTAGAAAACTGTCGTTATTTAACGATGATTTTGTAAAAATCGTCGTTACAAACGCGCCAAAATTAACATTCAAATTATAATTTTTACCGACGGTTTTTAGAAAACCGTCGTTATTTAGCGACAATTTTGTAAAAACTGTAGTTAAAAATGCACCAGAATTAATATTTTTAGCGACGGTTTTTGAAAACCGTAGCTAAAAATTGATAGATTTAAAATGTGAGCAGAAATAACAATTTTTAGCGACGGTTTTCTGAAAACTGTCGCTAAAAGTTGAAAATTTAAAAAAATAGCAAAAATTAACAATATTTAACGACAGTTGTTTGAAAAATCGTTGTTAAATAGAGACGGTTTTTTTAAAAACGTCGTTAAATTTATTTAGCGACGGTTTTTTTAATAACCGTCGCTAAATAACCACAGTTTTCAAAACCGTCGTTAAAATTCTGTCGCTAAAACCTACTTTTGTTGTAGAGACACAGCCCCATATGTTAATTAGTATACATACTGCGAAGATGCGCACCATTTGTAGTTTGAAATAGGTGGATATGTTCTCTTTGAAATAAAATAAACAATGAAGCCAAGATGGAAAAAACAATGTTAAATAAAGAGTCTAACAGGGTTTGTTTGAAATTTTGAAAAAAACAGATAAAATGGTTTGGGGTTTGGAAAAATTCTGTGATTCAAGGTTTTGGAGTGAAATGGGATGGAACAGATTTTATTTGCTGCAGAGTCTTGTTATTTGTCTTAGAAATTTGAGTGAAATAGGATGAAATAGCTTTTGGAGTGAAAAGGGATAAAATGAATTGTGGATTTTTATTTGTCTTAGAAATTTGATCAATATATTTGCTGCAGAGTCTTGTTTGATGATTTCAAATTGTATACTGGTTATTTGTCTTGTTTTATATTAAATTTGAGTATTGGATGATATACAATAATTGGGAATAGCTTAATTTGATTGTTTTAGAACTATTGTATTTTTGGAAATGTTCATTTTATAGGGTAGACTCTGCAGAAATTTTTGGAGAATTTCAAAAATCAAAAAAAGAATTATGCAACTAAAATTTTTTGAAATGTTAAATGAATTTGGTCCATGTTCAAATATATTGTGAAAAGTAATTCTTTTAATGTAGATTCTAATTTAATTTTTTTCTTATGCCAGTTATTTGACTTAACGAATCATGGATCAATTGCAAAGAACAAGGAACATGAGGATTATTGCAATTTTAGTTTTGTATTTAGAAATGTTAAATGATTTTATCGTGGTGTTGATCAGTTTGCGCATATATCATAATCGATTATCTTAGACATTGTAATAATAGGACTTGGGATTCATATAGTCGACATCTAATGAGGGAAGCTAATTTTGATAGAGTGATATTTTTTTTTTAGATTTAGCCTATGTAGAAAATATTAGGATGGATAGAAGGAGTTTTCATTCCTTATGCCATATGTTGAGAGTGGTAGGTCATTTGGAGCCATATAGGAATATAGGAGTGGAAGAGATGGTGGCAATCTTTTTACATATAATCTCCCATGATGTTAAAAATAGAATAATTAAGAGACAATTCATGAGGAGTGATGAGACCATTAGTAGGAGATTTAATTATGTTCTACATGCCATCTTAATATGCTATAAAGAATTCCTTAAAGAATCTGAGCCAATTCGGAAAAATTGTACTGATGAGAGGTAGAAATAGTTCAAGGTAATTTTTTGTAATTTTTTCTTTGAAACATAAATAGAATTTGTTTTTATTTTTTTGAACTTCAGTGATTATGCATTTCTTTTGTTCACAATGTAGAATTGCTTAGAAGCATTAGATGGAACTTATATAAATGTTAATGTATTAGAAGTTGATAAACCTAAATACAGAACAAGAAATGGAGAACTGGCAATCAATGTCTTAGGAGTTTATTCTCAAGACATGTAATTTATTTATGTTTTGGCTGGGTAGAAGGGTTCAGCTGCAGGTGTTAAAAGATGCTATCTCTCGTAGAAATAGTTTAAAAGTCCCTCAAGGTACTTTATGTATTTATATAATATTACATAATTCGTGTTAATTGTCTTTGATATATTTTAATCTAAATTTTTATATTTTACAATAGGTTATTATTACTTATGTGATGTTAGATATATGAACAGGGAAGGGTTTCTAGTCCCTTATAGAGAAAAAAGGTATAATTTAAATGAGTGGATGAATAAATCACAGCTAACAACCCCATAAGAGTATTTTAATATAAAACATTATTTTGCTAGAAATATAATTAAGAGATGCTTCAGATTGCTAAAAAGACGGTGGACAATTTTAAGGAATAAGTCATTTTATCCAATTAAGACTCAAGGGAGGATAATTACTGCATGCTGCTTGTTGCATAATCATATCCAACGAGAGATACATGTGGATCCATTGGAGAGAGAAATAATAGAGACGGAAGTTGACAACAATGAGGATGTCATGCTTGGAGAAATGATTAGACATGTTGAGGAAAATAATGCTTAGAGTTTATGAAGAGACAACATTGTAACATAAATGTTCAATGCTTGGAAAGGAGGACAACACTGAAATAAAAATTAATGTTATGCTTTCAGTTAATTCAATTGTCTATGAATATTTGTAATGAACTTGAGTTGATTTATTCTCATTTGACATTATTTACTTATTTAATGTAATAAATATTTTTTTAATAAACTTCTACTTTGATTTATTTGTGCATCATTATTGATAATTTTTATCTTGTATATACTTACATTTTTTTAATCATTTGTATGTCATAAAGGAACATGGAAGGATCTAGCTAATCAACTTTGATGGGTAAAAAGTATTAATGGACTGAAGACAACAACACATTCAGACTTGGATATCTAAAGCAGTTAGAGTAGTGGCTTCACCAAAAAATACCGGGTTTTAGGTTGAAAGCTAACCCACATATTGAATCAAGAGTAAAGTAACTGAAGAAACAATATTATGTTATAGTTGAAATGTTAAGGGCAAATGGATTTGGGTCGAACGACCAAAAAAAATAATAGTGGTGGAAAAGGATTTATTTAGAGATTGGATAAAGGTAATGACACAATTATTTAACTTTTGTTGTAAGTATCATTTGTATTTATGTTATAGTAATATTTGTTCTTTTGGAATACAGGCACATCCAAATGCTGTAGGTTTTTTCAAAAATCTATTTCCTTATTTTGATGACTTGGCATTGGTGTTTAGAATGGATGTTGAAGATCCTACTGATGTAATTGAGGCGATGGATAGAGAGATACAAGAAAATACCTTTTTTACGGGCGATGATGTGGACATAGATGAGGCTCTAATTGATTTTGTGGCAGATACATAGTTTCCACACTCTCCTGATCATTATTCCACTCACATTGGAATTGAGGCTTCAAAAGGCAAAGATTTTGCATCTAGTGCTAGATGGAAAAGGAAGAGAACCACTGGGAATGATGCTGTTATTGCTGAACTTTCAGAGACCATATAAGCTCTAGGAAAAGTGTATGAGAGCACCAATGACAATATTGGTGACCTTGTTGGGTGCTTTAAGCATGAAAAGGAAGAAACATAAATGAAGATGAAAATATTTGAGGAATTGAAAAAAATCGAACAATTAACTGATATAGAAAGAGTAAAGGCTGAGTCTATAATCACAAAGAATCAAAGTGCAATAGATTTTTTCTTTACTATTGATGCTGAGTTGAAAGTTCTTTATGTGCAATAAATTTTAGCAACAAACATCCATTAATTGCACTGTATTATTAATTAAGTCTTCTTTGAACCTTTTCAACTTTTAGCTATAGCATTATGGTAGTAGTTTGTAGTTTTGTGGAGTTAATGTTATGCACCATATTTTTTGGAGTTAATTAAGCTCTTTATGTTTTCATGACATATGTTGGACTTCTACTAGCAGAAGAGACAATGGTTGCACTATATTGAGAAATCATATGTTGTTTTTGGTTTGTGATACTGATTCTATATTGCCTAATATTTTTTTAGAAGCATTGGTACTGAAATTTTTTGTTGATAATATAATAATTTGCATTTCAGGAGTATAAGTTTTCTAGCTAATATTCATGGTTGAGTAGTATATACACAAATGATTTATTTGAAACTAGTTGTAGTAGTAAATTAAAATAGTCACATTTTTTAAATGAGTAGCATATAATTGTATCTTTTTTTGAAATTTTTTTAAGGGCATTTTTAAAAAAATACATTACATTTCTAAGAATCTTCTGTATCAACTAAATATGGAAATAAAATTTTGATAAATATTCTTAAGAAAGTGAGTTATAACCAAACATATCTATCTAACTTTTTAAAAAATGAGATTTCTAAAAATAAAATTTCTAAAAATATAACTTTCCTAAATAAAAAAATTTTCCTCAAACAAACGCTACCTTTTTTTTTGGACTGGCATAAAGCCAAATGATACATTAAAAGCCCAAAGGCTTGTTGGATTCAGAGAGACGTAGGGACCTAGATCCGGGTCTAGCTCTCTATCCCTTACACAATACCCACCAAAGCAATACACTTCGGGAAAAAACCAGAAGCCACCCTCGAGACAAATCCCTAGGGCACACTTCTGAAAAAAAAACTGACTCAAACAATGGGACTAAGGTTCTCCCTGACTGACTATCAGAGACCCGAGTTCCAACCAAAATTCACCGAAGCCGCAAAAACCCCAAGGGGTGAAAGCAACACAACAGCGTTCAACAGCATCTTGTTTAATCACGGTTCTCCTCAGTCCCCAGGGTTCCTCTTCATCCCTTGCACTTCTCAGAGGTAAACCTTCTACCCACTAACTGGGCATGATTACTTACATACTTTGATTTCTTTCTAGTTCCTCCCTTCTTTCTGTTTCTTCTCCTTCAACTGCTTCCTTTCTGATCATTTACTTTAATATGTGTGGAGGGTTCATCGTCCAATTGTACTGAAGCCTTCCCCTAGCACTCAACGCTGCTACCTGGTGGGCTACTCTGTTGCACTCTCTGGGTGGTAAGATCCTATAGAAGCCCTTTGAGATTGTTGAATTTCTCCGAAATTTTTCCATTATTACAATCATTCACTAAGCCTTTACAATCTGATTCTATAATAACCTTTTCTAACTGAAAATTGATGGCGAGGTTCAATGCTTCCTCTATGGCCCGGGCTTCGGCATCATTGGCTGAGTGGGTAAGGCAATTCTTGGATACACCAGTCAACAGACTTCCTGAGCTATCCCTGACTACCACCGCGATTGAACTTTCAAGGGATGTTTCTTTGAAAGCTGCATCTACATTGATCTTAGTCCACTCCTTCGCAAGTAATTTCCATCTCACCTCTTTTACCTGTATTTTTTTCATTCCATTTTTGTCTTCGCTATTTCTTTTGTTAGGTGCTTCCCTTATATCGTTCCTCAAGACTTGCAATTTGTGTAATACTTCCATAGGGTTGACCTGCCTGTCTTCAAAGATAAAAAGATTTCTTTCTTTCCAGATAAACCATAGGAGTAAGAAAATTTTTTCCACTTCCTCTCTGATATCTCCTCCATAGTCTTTAATTCTTTCTAGTCTGCTCCATATCCATTCATCTATGCTTATGAACTCCCCATTGGTTCTTTCATGCTGGATGTTAGCACCAAACCACGTAGGTCTAGTCCACTCACATTCTAGGAACAAATGTTCATTAGACTCATCCCTTTTCTCACATAGGGGGCTGTTAGATACTTTCCTTCTCACCAGGTTTTCTTTAGTGGGAAGGGCATTGTTAAACACTCTCCATACAAATACTTTAATCTTGGTGGGTATTTGAAGCCCCCACATCAGAGACCATAGGTTAGGATTGATAGACCTTGAAGTTGTTGCAGCATTTCTTGTTTCTTCCAGCTCCATCTTCTGTAGGGTGTCATATCCGCTTCTGACACTGTATCTACCATCCCTATTCAGGTGCCAAATAAGCTTATCTTCCTCTCCATATCTATCAATTTTAGTGGCCAACACCCTTCTGTATTGACTTCGTGGCATCATCTCTCTCAATAGTTGGACTTTCCATTGTTTAGTCTCTTGATCAATGAGTTCAGATACTTGCATCAAACTGCTATGTGAGTAGTTTTCTAGCTATTGGCCCCCTCCAATCCATCTATCCTCCCAGATTCTAATCTCGTTGCCATTACACACTCTCCAAGTGTAGTTTTTAATAATTAACTCTCTTCCTTCTAGGATACTGTTCCATGCCCATGAGTTGCATCTTCCTCTCCTAGCTTCGTGGAAATTAACATTAGGGAAGTACCTCTGTTTTAGGACTTGTGCCCACATAGTACTAGGTTCATTCTGCAGCCTCCATTTTTGTTTTGCTAATAGGGCCAGGTTCATGTTCCTAAAGTCCTTAAAGCCCATTCCACCTTCTTTCTTTTTCCATGTCATTTTCTCCCATTTAACCCAGTGGATACCTTTCTCTCTGCCCGTATTCCTCCACCAGAATTTAGCAATCTTAGAGCACATATTCTTACAAAAATTTCTTGGGAAAAGAATAATGGACATCACATAGGTGGGTATTGCTTGTATTACTGCTTTGATCAACACCTCCTTTCCTCCTTGAGATAGGAAATTATTGTTCCAGCTACTCAATTTTTCCGTGACTTTCTCCTAGACCCAATTCAAATTTTTTTTTTACTTTCCCCAAATAGCCGGCAGACCTAGATATTTTCCAGGCTCTTCCCAAATGGGCATCTGAAGTTCGTTATGAATCTCTGTCTTTATGTCTGAAGGGGTGGATTTACTGAAAATTATTCTAGATTTATCTATGTTAACCCTCTGGCCCGACGCTACTGCATACTTGTCAATAATCTCTATCAGCTCCTTAGCTTGTTGTTTACTAGCTTTCAAAAAAATCATAGAATCATCTGCAAAGAAAAGATGGGATATAGCTAGGGCATTCCTAGCTATTTTAATTCCATTAATAGATCCTTCCCTGTTAGCTCTTGCCAGGGATCTTAAGAAGACTTCAGCTGCTATAATGAAAAGGTATGGGGATAGGGGATCCCCTTGCCTGAGCCCCCTTTTGGGTATGATCTCTGGACCTAGAACCCCATTAATCTTGACCTTATATGATACTATTGTTACACATGCCATAATGAGCCTAATCCACTTTTCATCATATCCAAAAGCCCTTAGGACATCTTCTAAGAACTTCCATTTCACTCTATCATAAGCTTTGTTCATGTCAAGCTTTATAGCCATTGAATGCCTTCTTCTAGTCTTGTTATGCTTTAGATAGTGAAAACCTCCTGCACTAGGGTTATATTATCTTGAATGAGCCTGTCACTTACAAAGGAGCTTTGATTATGGCTGATAATGTCCTTCAGCTGGCCTTTCATTCGATTCACCATCACTTTGTAGCTAAAGTTGGTGCAGCTTATTTATCTAAACTGCCCAACTGTCTCTGGATTTTGTGATTTTGGGATTAGGACTATATGTGTTTCATTCATTTCCTATGGTAGTCTCCTATTTTCAAAAAAACTCCTAACTGCCTTGCATAGATCACCCTTTATTATACTTCAGGATTCTCGGTAAAAGACACCATTTATGCCATCTGGGCTAGGGGCTTTGGACGCTCCTAAATTGAACACTGCTTTCTCAATCTCTTCATCTTTAACTGGTTTAAGCAGATCTACATTATCCTCATGATTAACAGCTTTTGATATTACTTCTTCTATTTCATTGTAGTGTCCTGGGTTGGATGATTTAAAGAGGTCCTTGTAGAAATTCTGAAAAATTCCCTGGATCTCCTCTGGTTTGTCCCGCCATATTCCTTCATCATCTTTCACTCTACTGATTCTGTTCTGCCTTCTTCTTTTGATGGTGGTGTTATGGAAAAACTTGGTGTTCTTGTCTCCATAATTCAACCATTTAACTCTAACTCTCTGTGCCCAGAAAATTTCCTCTTGTCTCCATAGCTTATTCAACTCTTGCTGGATTTTTATCCTTTTTTCATGCTATCACTGTCAAGGTGCCAGTTTTGTAAGTATCTAGCCTCATTCTTTAGTTTAGCTATCTGCATATCCGCTCTTTTAAATTTTTCCTTATTCTAGCCCTTCAGATTCCTTTTTACAGCTTCTAATTTTTTTTTTCAGCCCCTCCAAACAGGTTGAGTTTGGTTCTTCTTTCCACCCTTGCTCCACCACTTTAGGGAACTCCTCATGTTCAGCCCATATATGCCTCAAATTTAAAAGATTTTTCCTTCCCTTTGCTGTTATCTTTTAATTTCAGCACTAGGGGGCTATGGTCAGACCCTATGGCAGGGAGGGAAACAATTGACGCCTCCTTATATCTTCCAACCCAAGCTAGCCCTTCAGATTCCTTTTTACAGCTTTAATTTTTTTTTCAGCCCCTCCAAACAGGTTGAGTTTGGTTCTTCTTTCCACCCTTGCTCCACCACTTTAGGGAACTCCTCATGTTCAGCCCATATATGCCTCAAATTTAAAAGATTTTTCCTTCCCTTTGCTGTTATCTTTTAATTTCAGCACTAAGGGGCTATAGTCAGACCCTATGGCAGGGAGGGAAACAATTGACATCTCCTTATATCTTCCAACCCAAGCTGTGTTTTCCATGTGTCAATCTATTCTCTCTTTTATGCCCCCATCTGGTCTCATATTACACCATGTAAACTTACACCCTTGAATTGGGGAGTCGAATAATTCATTGCTAATAAGGAAATTCCTAAAATTCTCTGCCTAGTTCCTATTGAAAAGTCTTCCTCCATCCTTCTCATGTGCAAACAAAACTTCATTAAAATCACCAAAACATTGCCAAGGGATGGTTTTACCTGGATTTAGC
Organism: Gleditsia sinensis; assembly: GCA_037074535.1. NCBI lineage: Eukaryota > Viridiplantae > Streptophyta > Magnoliopsida > Fabales > Fabaceae > Gleditsia > Gleditsia sinensis. Next base: position 24,322,160 of record CM073472.1, read on the forward strand.
CCCGAGATTTTTTGCCAAAATTGTTTCCTGAGATTATTTTCTGGAGGGCCATATATGTAGGTATGCACCATTGCTTGTTCTTCACCTTCCATCACTGTCTTCGTGTGTATAAAATTCTGATACTTCTCTAGGATTGTAATTTCCACCTCTTCCTTCTACATTAGCGCTAAACCCCCTGATCTCCCTTCTGGATCCACTGCTTCCATATTTTCAAAACCCAGCTTCCTTTTCAGGTTCATCATTTTTTTGTTTTTTGCTTTTGTTTCTGCTAAAAATAAAATGGAGGGCTTATTCTTGAGACATATGTCTCTAAGTTCACGAATTGTCAAGGCTACCCCCACACCTCGACAATTCCAGCTAATGGCTGTCATTGTGAGGGGTGGGGCGTGTTTAGGCCCGCCTCCAGAGCCTTCTTTTTCTGCTTTTTCTTCTCCCTATCACCATTACTTCCCTCCACTTCCTCTGAGCTCTCCCTTTTATTTTGAAAAAAATCCTCATCTCCTCTAGTTCTTTTCAGCATTAAACTCTTGCTTACTTCTGAGGCTAAATCAACTTCAACTATAGCCCAGCTTAGATTGTTACTTTCTTCCTTTTCCGATTCATCATCGCTAGGCAACTCCACATAATAAGCCTGACCATTGTCAGTTATTCCCTTTTTGATCCTTCTCCATTTTTTTCGCACCTTGTTCCCCTTATCTCCACTCTCCACACCCCCGCCTTTTTCCTCTTCCCTCTTTCCTTTCCATCCACTCTCCCTTATACACATTCTACACTTCTGAATATCTACCGGACTGAGGGAAGTCTCTATCCCTATGGGCTCTCTGGGTATTGGAATTTCCTTCAGGCCTATTTCCCTTTCTTTTGGGCTTAAGAAGTCCGTAACAAAGACTTTCTTTCTTAGCCCAAAATCCTCCTCTTCAATCTGCAAATCTCTGAGATATCTTGGGCCCAGCCTAGGCTGACTTTTATGGGTTTTGAGGTCAACCCTAGTCAGCTCAGCTTCCTCCTCATCAACTTTATGTTGCTTTTGACCAGCCTTAACCTCTACTCCCTTCTCACTGACAATAGTGTCTATGTTTGCTATGCTGCCCTCCCTTCTGTCCCTTCCTTTTTCCTACTGACCCCCTCTACTACTTTCAGCCTTTTTCATGTAAACTTCTTTTCTCCTTTCTCCTGTCTCCTCTTCAGAGTTTCCAAAACTGGTAATCGGATTTTTTCCTTTGTACACTCCTCCTCCATCTCTGGCTTCCCTTCTTTCTGGCTGGCGTTCTTCTTTATTTTGCCACCAAAACTCCATGGCCAGAGCTGCTAGGGATTTTGCAGGGAAAGTCCCCAGACCTGGGCCATACCACGTTCTTTGTGGATTTCCTTCCTCATTCTGCTTGAATTTACAGTTTTTTCTGCTTATGTCCTAGCCTTCCACAATGGTAACAGTATTCCTGCAACTTCTCATACTTTAGATTGACCCAAGCTTTGGGGAGGTTTTTTCTTGGTATCCAAAACCCTGTGGTAAAAGGTTCACTCATGTCTATGAGTACTTTAACCCGCAGGAAGTGTCTCATCAGTCTCCCATTTGTCACCGGGTTTTCAATCTCTAGAACTTCCTCCATTCGTTCTCCTATTTTATACCCATTTTTACTGTTGAAGCTTTCTAGTGGTAATCCATGAATCTGCACCCAGAAGGCTGTGTGTGTAAGATCTAGCTCATTAATGGCTATATCTGGAACCCAGTAGCATAGGTTTGACATGTGCCCCAGGATGTTCCAGGGTGCTTCCTCCATAATCCTCGTTGCTATTCTCTCCTCCTCAAAGATGAAAATGAAAGTGTTTGTTTGCAGATCCTCAATCTTCAGCCCTTCTGATTCTCCCTATCCTTTTCTGATCATAGCTTTTATAGCCTTCCTGTTTAAGGGTTTATCCGCTAGGATTTTCCCCACCAAGCTTTTTTTGGCTATAGCAAAAGATTGTTGTTCTTTTATGTCCAGCTCAACCGTATCATCCTGAAGTTTCCTGCTTGTTACCCTTCTATTCACTTGCTCATCCATGCTGAACTGTACTCCTTCCTCCTCGGTCTAAAGATTGTATAGTACCGGGGAATGATCACTCCTCTGTTAACTAAGCTTTTTTTCTCTCTTTCTCCTCCTTCAATCCGACGAGCTGAAGAAGGAAAATAGTCTCTCCAGTCAAAGAGTAATAGTCTCTCCAGTCAAAGAGTAATCAAACGCCTATTTCTTGATCCTTGAAAAACAAACGCTACCTTAGAATAGTTATAGTAATCTTTGATCCAATAGTGGACAAAAAAGCCACTGGGCTAAGGACTTGGGCAAACGGATTCAAAACTGGGATTGGAAAAATCCACGTAGCCCTTCATAATGTATAGCTGACCCTCCTTTCGCAATAAGGTAGCCGTAGCGAGCGGTTGGATTGAATCCTTTTCGAACTAGGAATGACCTGATCCTGTTCGTGCCACTAGAAAAGTTATAATTTTTGAACTACAAAGGTCAATAAAAATTTCACTAATTCTTTTAAATTTTAAATAAAAAAATTGTCACTATTATTATTAGTATTGTAATAAGATAATTATTTTTATTTACTTATTAATTAGATTAAAAAACTTTCAAAAAATCATAATATAGTTATACCCAAAAAAAAAGACCAATAACAACCCAATCAGGTTAGAGACAAAAAACATAAGTGATCTACTAATGAAGACGTAACAAAAGATTAAAAAAAAAACTTTTAGATTTGTCTAAAAGAAGACAATCAAAAGAATAAGAATTCTCATACATGTTTGAAAGAAAACAAATAAAAAACTTTATTGAATCTCTTGTAAAGATAAATTTAAGAGGCTTATTTGCGCACACACAAAAAAGACAAGAAAAAAGTAAAAGAAAAAAAGAAGGTAGGGAAAGCGGCTTCCACGGTCTATAGCCAATTAATGGCGCAACCCCAAACTAGTGGCAACGAAAACTACTTTGAAAAAAAATATTATACTGCACTAAAATTTGTTTGCACAGAAAAACGAAAAGAATAAAATAAAAGAAAGAAAAGAAGTCGGAAAGAGAGGATTCCATCCATAACTTATGACAGCATCTCAAAAATATTGGCGACGAAAACTAATTTTAAAAAAAAAATTATACTGCACTAAAATCCTATCCGCTCTTCTCCTCTATCCATGAAGTAGGAAGAAAAACAATTTTGATAACACATTTCATCATAAAAATTTTATTGTGCCGATCTCATCATCAATTTTAATATGATTTTTTTTATTTTTAATTTTGGAACAATTGAGGGGAAATTTTTCTCATGTGCTATCACGTGGGTGGACGGTACACCAAGGAAAAGGAGTGATTTGAAGAATTGAATAGAAAAACAAAACAAAATAAAAGTTCAAATTGGTTAAATTGACCAAAAGAATCCGAAAGAAACAATTAAAACTGTTTAAAAAGTTTGATTGTTTTAATTGAACCTACCAAGAAATAAATTATATATAGTCCAAATAATTATTTGCTATTTTATTTTCAAAAAATTCATTAGACTTTTTTTTGGTAGACAGAGGTTAACTTGAATAGTTTATAAGAAAAATTAAACTAAAATTTTTAGTTGTTATATAAAGAAAAGTTAGAAAAAAATCAAAGTGAAATTAGTAGTATTTGATTGCAAAAAAATTTCCAATATATCTAATTATGTATTATATATTTGTCTCTATCATAATTATATCAATGGTTAGAGTAAGATTCTATTAAATTTTGAAATAATTTATATGGGAATATGGTATGAATTTTAAAATCTTTTTTTTAAAATATACGAACTACGAGGCCAGAGTGTTTTGCAACTTGCAAGTAATAAATACTTATTCTTATTTAATAGAAGTTAAGCACGAATCTTGAAATTTGTTAATAATATTATAGTTTAATTTTAAAAGTTTTTAGAAATATTATTTTTCAAAACACAGTTAAATACATATTTTTAATTTTTTTTAATATACTATAGTATTTGCGTTTGGTTGTGTTTTCAGTGCTGTGCTTAAAACAAGCAGAAGATCCGTAGGCTATCTTTAGATGTCTATTCAATATTATTTTTATAAATAATGTCATAATATTTAAAAATAATTTTCTTAAAATTTAAATGTAAATTTTGTTGTAATGGTGATTAATAATAAAGTATAATTACTTTTTTGATTCTTGATAAACATTAGTGTCATCAACTTGTCTTTCGTCCACAAATTTGTAGTTTTTTTTTTGTACAAATGAAAATATCACATTCATACATCAGGCACTCAAGCCAACAAACAAAAGACAAAGACAGGATAAATAAGTCTTGTAGCTTCTGAAGATATAAAAATAAACACTTAGTACTATGACTAGAAAATAAAGAGACAACACACCCCTCAAATCTTAATAGATCAAATAATACATCTTAACAGTTCAGATACACAACTAATACAACATAAAAAATAAGAAAAGAAGAGTCGTATCACAAAAGAGGTAATACACCTCCCAACCTTCTTTGAAGGTTAACTCTCTTCAAATTTCTTCTATATAAACCCGGTGTTGTAGTTTTAATGCTGTAAATCTGGACAAAATAGATGTATATCTTTAAAGCTCTAAAAACTCTTCTACAAAGAGAAGAACTCTTCCCTAAAGAAAGTAAAATACTCTCCTAAAGAGAAAAAAAATCTTTTCACAAAAAAAAAATAAAAAAACCTTAATGATGAGAATAAAAAAATTGACAGAGGAAAAAGGGGTGTGGGGATTTCCATCCCCTCCTCCAATCTCACTTCTTGCTTTCTGCGGCCGCTTCAGAGCTTTTGTAGTTCAAGTGTAAAAAATTTAACTTCAGCGTTTAATGGGCTTTTGTAATATTATAGTTTCAAATCCACAAAAAATATCTGTGAAAGGAGGTAATTTTAGTACGCAAATGAAATAAGTTCTATATCTAGAAGGTATGAGAATACTAGTACGAACAAAAAGAAAAATTAATCCTTCAAAAATATTTGTCATAATTTTAGCCTCAAATTTTTTAAAAATATATCTTTTTAGTCTACAAATTAAAGTTTGTTCAAAATTTTTAACAAATTGTCCACCTCAAGTTACTTTGTTTAACATAGAATATCAACTACTGATATGGATTCTTAAAACCCACATAGAAGGAAGACAAATTGATTTTTAATAAAATTAAGGCCAACTTTCTATATATTAGGATTAACTTTATCTCCAACCTTATTAAAATAAAACAATCTTCTTTTTTTCATATAAATTTTAGCCTTCCATATCAACAGCTAAACTCCAACAAATTAGTTTATATAAACAACTTCATTAACATCTTTTTAATAGACTAAAATAATATAAGTTTAAATATAATTTTGGTTCTCTTATTTTATTGTTTGCACAAATTTAGTCCCTTTATTTTAGATTTATTATATTTGATCCATCTATTTTTACATCACACCGTCTATTTTTTTCATTAAGTTTCCTTGTGCTAACCACATAGCTTTCACTAAAACAAACTTGATATCCTATTATTTGACAATTTAATAATTCAGTCATCTTTCAAGTACTCCACATAAATTGTTGATACATAATCAAATAAAAAAAATAAAATGTTTAAAGTATAATTGGTTTGCTGAGTTGTCAAATAGGATGTTAAGTCTATTTTAATGAAGGCCACGTTACTAAGAAGACCAAAATTGAACTTAAGCCAATAATATACATTTTAAAAATTATAGAAATTTTGAGCTAAGATAATTAACAAATATATGTAAATAACTGAAGTGATGGTACCGATACTTTTAGGAATCAAAATAATGATTTACTTTTAATAATAGTAAAGTTAAAACTTGAATAAAATTTGTGACGTGTTCGTCATTAGATATTTTAATAAGAGCACAACGCATAGAAATTAATTTTTTTAATAAAAAGTTAATCATATGACAGTACCATAAAATATATTCATTTAATATATTTTTATTGTAAAATCTAACATAAAATACCTTAAAGATTACACATAAATTTTGTCTAAATAATATTGTTTTTAGTGCATCTTATAATTTAAGCCTTGACAACAATATAAATAACACTGAATAATATTATATTAATTATTTATGGTATAAATTTTTATATTATCAACTGTTGTTAGATTAATTTATACATATAAGTTTATATATCATATTATTATTATTATTATTATTATGTGTTTATTGATACGATAAAATAATATATATGTTAAATCAAAAAATAAATATAAAAATATTGTTATTAAAAAATGATATAAAATTTTATTATTGTATATAGAGTCAAAACTGTATAAATTTATATAATATCTTATGTGTACCAAACATCACAAAAAATTAAATTAACATTTATACTATTATATCCAACCTTAAACAATACACCAAATGAGGGCAAATGTGAAATTTTTTAAAGTTTTTAAAGAATTTTATAGTATAAATTTAGAGAAAAAAATATTGACAAAAATAATATTTAATAAATGAGTGGAATTCATTAGTTGATATATAAAAGAGTACCTTTTTTTTATAGTGAATCAATGTTGTAATCCCCAAAAAATATATTATTTCTCAATTTGTTTCTTTAATGTTTAACTTTATTAATTTAGACTTTCAAAGATCATTATAGCGAAATAGCTCCTATATTAATCATGTTAACTGTAATTATTTATTTGACCTAACAAAAAATTGAGATAGTCACTAAATGCATGATATGATATGAAAATATTGACATAACCAAATTACAAGGATGAGTATAATCAAATTAACTCGATTAAAAGAATTTGAATCCAATAAAAACATTATTTTATAAGGATTAAATCGAGTTAACAAGTTAATACATGCAAAATTTTAAAATTATTTTAAGTTAATTCGAATAAGTTGAGTTTAAATTTTTAATTTTTTTTAAAACCTGACCCAATTAACCGATCTAATATAACTTGAATTATTTCAATAATATGAAATTTTAGTTAAATTTAGATATTAATTTTTTAATTTAAATATTATTAAGTCAGATAGAATAATTTAATTAATCTGATTGAATATAATAAATACTTATTCTTATTAATTTAAGTTAGATAAATAATTATAATTAAAAAATTAATAAAAGAATCATTTTAATCTCATAATAATATTTGAAACATTAACTTAAAAAATTAAATATCAAAGAACTAAATTGAATAATAAAATATTTTTCAAAAATTAAAATGTCTCAATTTTTTCGAAACCCTGTCAAAGGATCCCCAATCCAGAAGACTCATGCGTAGATGAGGCGGCTGCGGACCGAAAGCATTCGAGTCCAAATGGCAGCCCCAACGTTCGAATATTGACTTTGTCTCAAAAGAGAATATAAACGGCACGTCCCGTCGTGCATCACAGAAGAAAGATATAAAGGCACGTTCATACATGACATCGACGATTTTTAAAATGGGAAACGCTTTTTGATTTCTTACATAATGCACCGATTTGCGTGCCAGCTTTAGTTTTGAGCCCGTTAGCGTCCGACATGGAATTGAATTCTTCCCTCTTTTCCCATCTCAAAGCAACCAAGGAGCTAACACATATTATAAATAAAAATAAAAATTTAAAATTATAAGAGTAAGTTATTTTTTATTAATATATTTATTCTACGAATTTTTAAAATATAAATAAATATTTTTTAAAATAAAAAATAAAGATTTTTCTTTAAAAATTATGAGTATTATAGAATTTTGTACTCGATAACAATGAACATATAATCATTACTCATGATACTTTTGAAATGATACAAACAGTAGCAACTTCGTTTTCCATAAACCATTTTTATAAAAAACAAAATGAAATAATCAATTTTGAGGACGACAAAAATGATCAATTATAGTTAACACATTAGTATTAGATACAGTTGTTAGAATCGTATTAAACATTAAATTAGTGATAAATTTCGGTCATTAAATTATTAATTAAGTTAGTTGGATTAGTTATTTATAATTAAAAATTAATATATTTTTAATAATTAATATATAAATATAAATTTATATTTATAAATAAAGTTATTGTCAAATTTATTAAAAAAAATAATATAAATTAATTTTATAGAAAAAATTTAATTTGATTAATTTAATTATTTTAAATCACCGATTCAGAGTTATTATCGGATCAATCTAAATTATCCGGTTCAATTGTTAAAATGGATAAGGAGAGTTTGAAAAAAAAGAAAAACGCGTTTCTCGGTCCTTCACCGACTTATGAAACTTCCAAGACTTTTTTTTTTTTGGTACAAATAAAGACATTGGTTGAGAAGCGCAGAAATCCATGCCAGTTTCTCCGGGACCGGTACCCACTAGCGACAAAATTATGGAGCCCCCTTCTTCTATATATGGGGCAGCACTCAGTGCCCATATGCTAAACCCACCCCCTTTATTTTTCTGGGCAAGGCCCCCTCTGCTTGTACATTTCACATCTTGAGGGGAAGAGGAAAAGAAAATATCTTCTTCAAGTGAAGGCTTTGAGCTCAGTTCTGCAAGTGTGTTCCATTCCATGCTTGTTACAGCCGTATTCCATTCTTGCTCTTTTAGAGTCCAAGTTTTTGTCGCTCTTTCTTAATGCTAAGTTTTGAAATGGGAATGATATTTGTAAAAAGATTTCTGTATCTGTGTCTCTGATACATTCTTTAGATGGAACCCATTTTTTGCTATTCAACTGTTTGATCAATGTTTTAAGTGGGATTTTGTTGTCATTAGATATCTTACTCTGTTTATGGTCTCCATCTGACATACAGATTCAGCTTTGTTAAAATGGGGAAATCTTCGATACCTACTGTGGGTATTCTGCTATTTTTTTGCTTGGTTTCTGTTTCACAAGCAGAATACTTGAAGTACAAAGACCCAAAACAGCCACTTAATGTTAGAATCATAGATTTATTGAACCGAATGACTCTAGAGGAAAAGATAGGACAAATGACACAGATTGAACGCCTTAATGCAACAGATGAAGTTATGAAGAAGTATTTCATTGGTAAGCCATCTTCCGATCTCTAATCAAATATGATGTTTTGCAGGTTCAATAGTGTTCTCTTTACTCTTCCGTCTTTACTATATCTGAGATTCAGAGTGCCTGATGAATTTGTTTAGTGAGCACTGGGCATATTTTTTGCCACAATGAAGCTGACATGATAGATGTACATTGGTGGCAGGGAGTGTTCTGAGTGGTGGAGGGAGTGTTCCAGCTACAAAGGCATCACCCGAGACTTGGGTCCAATTGGTGAATCAGATCCAAAATGGAGCTTTGTCTACCCGCCTTGGGATTCCAATGATTTATGGAATAGATGCAGTTCATGGCCACAACAATGTCTACAATGCCACCATCTTTCCTCACAACGTTGGGCTGGGAGTTACCAGGCAAGTATATACATTTGCTGAAATGTGTAGTCATATTCTTTGACATTTTTCTTTTTGCTAAGTTTGTAATGGGAAGAACTTGCTTTTCTAATCTTCAAGAAGCAATATATCTGCTGCTAAAATGGGTAGTCAAATTGAAGCAATGAAGTTGGTGTTAAAACAAAATATAGGTAGAAAAATCCAAAAACAACAAAATGATGCATCAAGATTATGTCCGAGGAGCTTTGGGCCCTTTAGAATGGACGCTTCTTTATCTTTATCTATGAGCAAATTCCTCCTGTTTGACTGCATTAACAGCTATAATTATAATGAATTCTACTGTTTATTAGGGATCCAGTGCTTATTAAAAAGATTGGAGATGCCACTGCCCTTGAAGTTAGAGCTACCGGAATTCAATATGTTTTTGCTCCATGTATTGCGGTAATTAAGCAGCATTAAGTATTCTGTTATTCAGATGACAAAAAGCATTAATCAAGTTCTCTAATATGTTGACTGCATATTCGTTTACAGGTTTGCAGAGATCCAAGATGGGGACGATGCTATGAAAGCTACAGTGAGGACCCTAAGATTGTTCGGACTATGACTGAAATTATACCTGGCTTGCAAGGAGACATCCCTGGCAATTCCAGAAAGGGAGTTCCCTTTGTTGCTGGAAAGTAAGATTCTTGTTTTGGTAGTTTAATCTAACGGAAATTTTAACAGCTTTGAATATGAATCAATGGATGCTAACGCAGATTGGCTAAGTTGGATTAAGACTTTGCATTTTCACATGCAAGGTTCGAATTCCCCTTTGACCGGGAATCCCGCTTGGTGGTCGGTTCTCTTCAAAGAGATTTATTGGTGCCCTTGTCCTTTGGGTTGGACGACAGTTTTGGATTCTTCTATATATATATATATATATATATCAATGGATAATAGGTGATGGCTCACGGCTGGGTAAAAGAATTGTTTTTATTTTTTTGTTCAGTGTGTTTGATGGGTTAATTTGGTCCATTTACTTTGAACTAATATATATATATATATATATATATATATATATCAATGGATAATAGGTGATGGCTCACGGCTGGGTAAAAGATTTGTTTTTTTTTTGTTTAGTGTGTTTGATGGGTTAATTTGGTCCATTTATTTTGATAATATAAATACAATTTGATTAAGTCTAAAGCATCTCTGTCGTCCGTTTTTCCTTTTCTTTTTGCAAGGGTTGCCAACTTTTATATGAATATTATCTCTAATTGGTTGATACATTCGCACCCGCACTAAGCATTCTTATTCTTCTTTAGAATATAAAGAGGAAAGCTGGTATAACAATTCCCCTCCATTACTTTGACCAGGAACAAGGTTGCTGCCTGTGCCAAGCACTATGTGGGAGATGGAGGCACGAACAAGGGTATCAATGAGAATAATACTTTGACCAGTTACAATGGATTGCTTGGCATTCACATGCCTGCATACTATGACTCCATCATCAAGGGTGTTTCAACAGTAATGGTCTCCTACTCTAGCTGGAATGGGAAGAAGATGCATGCTAATAAAGATCTTGTCACTGGTTACCTCAAGAACAAACTGCGGTTCAGGGTAATGGAAATAATGTTAATAATCTAAGTATTTCTCAAATGGACAAGACTTAGGTGTAGTTTTTAATATGTTTGCCATTAGGTTTCACAATAAAAATATGATATATAGATATTTTTTACAACTTAACATTATATGATTGACTCTCTTAAAAAAAATCCATATATTATGTTTTTATCATGAAATCTCATAGCAAACATGGCAAAGTATCAGTTACTTGAGCTTTATTGGTATCAGTTACTTAACGAATGGAGATGTTATACCTGGCAAAGTAAGAGTTATACATGTTCTGCTTTAGACTTGAAAATGTTTTTCTTTGCCATATGTCACATTTTTATTTGTAGGTACATAAAACTTTAAGGATATTATAGGACCCCTCAAACTGAACTAGTAAAGTGAATAAGTCAGAAAAGAATAAACAAAGTTAATCAGGGAAGGTGCATGTTATGATGTGCTTTGCTTTTGGCATATTTCAGGGATTTGTCATATCAGATTGGCAGGGTATTGACAGGATAACCTCTCCTCCTCATGCTAACTACTCATATTCCGTTCAAGCTGGTATCAGTGCTGGAATTGATATGGTAAATATTATTGTCATTTAGAATTACAAGAGAAATCTTACGTTTCTTCAATATAAAAAATGTCATAATATAACACGTTTAATATTTTACAGATCATGGTTCCTTATAACTACACTGAGTTTATTGATGAACTAACCTATCAAGTGAAGAACAATATCATCCCCATGAGCAGGATTGATGACGCTGTGAAGAGAATCTTAAGAGTAAAATTTACCATGGGCCTATTTGAGAATCCACATGCTGATCTAAGTCTGGTCAACCAACTGGGTAGTAAGGTATATTTCCTTAAGGATGACATTTCAACATATGCTTATCCAACAGTTTTAAATATGAAGGGCTTGTTTCCTGACAAGTATTGTATTCTGAACAGGAACATAGAGAGTTGGCAAGGGAAGCTGTGAGGAAATCACTTGTTTTGCTAAAGAATGGAAAATATGGTGAGAAGCCACTTCTCCCCTTACCCAAGAAAAGTGGGAAAATACTAGTTGCTGGAAGTCATGCTGACAATTTGGGCTATCAATGTGGAGGATGGACAATTACCTGGCAGGGGCTAGGTGGCAATAATCTCACAGTGGGTAAGTCAACCTGTGTTCGCTTTTCGCGTTCTTATGGAATTTCTCTTAAAAGGCAACATCCAAGAAGTGAAGATCACCACATTCAAATATGTAAACCTGCCAAATTCATCTCAAGAGACTATTAAGCTGCCAAAATCAGTAATTTTGATTTGTCTCTAATCAGTGTTGTTAATCGTTTGAGAGGAAAACCATTCCAAAAGGCGCTACTCTTTAAGTGGGAGAGCATGAAGGCTTAAGGATCATTGTCTTAGGTCTAGATAGTTGTCCAATGTGAGACATAACATTGAATACCCTTCAGAAGCTGACAGTTGTGGCGTCTCACCCTGGTTGCTCACTTAGGGTGACTTTCACTTTGGACTCTTTGAGCGCCACGTAACTCTTTCCCTAGTCACTCCTTCTGAATTAGCCAATTCTCAATAAAATTATTAATTATTAGAAATTGAGTCAAGGGGAGGGCCCAATCCTAAATAGCCTATCAGGTGGGAGAGTCTGAGTTTTAAGTACCATCAGGTTTAGACAACTGCCCAATGTGAGACATAACGTGTGGGCTGACATGAAAAGCATTCATATCATGCAGAATATCTGATGTAAATTCTAGTAGTTTCCTTTTGTTTCCAGATCACTGAATAATTTACATTCGCCAACAGGTACCACAATCCTTGATGCTGTGAAACAAACAGTTGACCATGACACAGAAGTTGTCTACAAAAAGAATCCTGACAAGAACTTTGTCAAGTCCAACAAGTTTTCCTATGCCATAGTCGTTGTTGGTGAACCCTCTTATGCAGAAACATTCGGTGACAGTTTGAACCTTACCATAGCAGAGCCAGGTCCAAGCACTATCAACAAAGTTTGTGGATCTATCAAATGCATAGTTGTGCTCATCACTGGCCGCCCAGTTGTGATCCAGCCATACCTATCAAAAATAGATGCACTTGTGGCTGCATGGCTTCCTGGGACTGAAGGCCAAGGTGTTGCTGACGTTCTCTTTGGTGATTATGGATTCTCTGGCAAGCTGGCAAGAACCTGGTTCAAGACAGTTGACCAGCTCCCTATGAATGTTGGTGACAAGCATTATGATCCTCTATTTCCATTTGGATTTGGGTTGACTACAGAACCTACGAAATACTAGAAAAAACCTCATTTCATTCTTTTTAGAATGTGTATTCCATTTTCCAGCGGTTCCCGCCTTGGAAATAGAGAATGACTGTAGTTAACCCCTATTATGTGTGGCAGTATACCCATTGAGATGAATTTCATTGTGGAACTGTAATTGTGAGATTCGACACTTGAATAAAGACGTTTTAATTTTTCCTTAAAATATCTATTTTTACTCTACTTTTCAACTATATACCCTATAAAATAGTGTTGTGGAGATCTTGCAAGTGTTTAAGCTCTCATTAGATATCATAAATATGAAAGTAACAGGAGAGAATGAAATGTATTAGAGAAACTAACACTAGTCTTTGATATTTACAGAAAAGAGTATAAATAAAATATTAATTATAAATATAAAAGACTCATAATTTTAATTCTAATTATTTTTTCAATCAAGGATATGACTATCTCTAAATTAAGAGACACCATGACATCTAACTACTTTCTTAATGAAGAGATGTTATTATGACTATCTACCATTTTAATAAGATTTATTTTGAAAAGTTTTTTTTAATATTATTATTTAAAAAAAAAACATAATTCTTAATACAGATTGTACAGTTGAATATTTGAGCGCTCTATAACACTATCTTTCCCTGTATATTCCAATTTTTGTCACAGTTGCATACAATTATCATCTTTATTTATTTATTTATCTTTTTAACAAAAATTTTATATAGTATAACCATTCAACATGAATACTACGTGATGATTCAAGATAACTAATTTTTTTAATAAATTATAATATTAAATATTATTATAATATCTAATAATCACATTAACCTAACATTACTTATATTAACTGACCATTGTTTAACAATAATTTTATGTTGACTTAACAAAATTACATGAATAAATAAATATAAATAAATAAATTTTTACATTTGGACTTGAGTAAAAAAAATAACAATATATTGTGCCTTCTTTTGTCACATATCCTTTTTATTTAGTGACTACAATTTTTTTTATGATTAAAATTTAAAATTTAAGATTTGATAGATTGACTTGAACTGTAAAAACACTATAATTAGGTAATGGATCATTAACATTTATCTTTAGATATGATGGTCCAATGGTAATGTGTTGGTTTTTGTTTTTGCTTTTGTTTTTATTTATTTCTATTGTCCATTTTGTCAAAATAAAAAATATGACCTACCACCTTTGTAGATATTTAATTTGATATCTACTAATTAAAAATATTAGAACAAAATAGTTCATGCAAAATAAATTTTTTAAAAATATAAAATTTAGTCAAACGACAAATACACGATCAATATTCATTTATATTGTAATGATAACATTAACTTTTTGCATGTTTTCTTTTTTCACTTGTATTTTTTTGTTTTTCTTCTTTCTTATTTTTCTTGCGATGGTAAAGAATATATTTATAAGATGAGGCATTATTTCTTCCTCAATTACGACCACCTCTTCGTTCATTATTAATTATAATTGCATTCACTTCAGAAAATAGAGTAGAACTAATTAAACGAATTTTATAAATTTTTATTAATAGCTTATTATTTTGTTTAACATAAGAAGGTATGAAATCAATTGTGAATATTTTTTAAATTCTTTTTCTCGATATTGTTGTTGTAGGAGTACATTTGAGACATACAAAGTAAAGAAAGATTTCTCTAACATATGTTTATCAATAATTTTTTTTTACGTAATTTTAATTGAGAGCTAATATGAAACATTGTGTAGCTATACTCACTGGCTGTTTTAAAACATTACAATTGTAAATTCATTTAGTGATAATGAGCCTTTTAAAGAATAACAGTTTTTTGGTGGTCATATATTTCTTTTAAATTTTTTAAAGAATAAATAGATCTTTTATAGTAAGGTATTCAGATTTTAGTCCTTCTTGAAAATAATGACGAAGAAAAATGGCCTTAGCGTGACTTTGCATTGATCCATCATTTTTTTCTTTAATAGTGTCTCTAAGACTCATTGTATTAAGATGAATTTCAACATCTAATATCTAATATTTTGTCCAAAATATCAAGAGCCATGAATTCAAGTTTTTTAAGATTTGGCATGATTTTAGAATTAAATAAAAAAAACTAATAAAAACTTATCAAGTAAGATAAAAAATCTTACTAACATAATTTTTTTCTTATGATTTAAAAACGAATGGCTAAGAGTAAACCTGTGGTGATAACATATTATAAATGAAATTTTATGTAAGGAGAAAGTAAAATATAAAAACATTAGAGAAGAATAACATATATAAAAAAAAATATTTTTTATACCATTGTTTCATATAAACTTTTATTTATAAATATACAATTATAAAGATATATTACGTAAAAGTCAAAAAAAATAAAAGAGATTCAATAGTTTTAAAAATTAAAAAACTAAATGGACTAATGGATGAATTCATAACATTATTTATAATTTTAAATTTTAAATTTAATAGATTGATTTGAGCTGTAAGAACACCGTAATTAGGTAATGGATCTTACCATTTATTTTTGGATATAGTGGTCCAATGTTGATATGTTGATTTTTGTTTTTATTTATCAGAAGGATTTGTAACTTGTGTTTGAATCTTCTATCGTCCATTTTGTCAAAATAAAAAATGTGACCTACGACCTTTGTAGATATTTAATATGATATCTACTAATTAAAAATATTAGAACAAAATAGTTCATGCAAAATAAATTTATTTTGTCTACTCTAACATTATAAATTTTAATTAAAATATAAAATTAATACTACAAAAAATTCATAATATTTACAACTTAAACATATTTTAAAAATATGCAAAAAAAAATTAATATACAAATTATACTTACTTTCTTATTCTAAATTGAAGACCATATATTATTTTTCATTGAAAAAGAAAAGCTTAAACCAAATGTTAGAAACATAAAAGGGAAAACTTTTACTCTGAAATAGTCACAAATGGTTTAGTGTGTGAGAATTGTCGCTGCTAGAGTCATCACTAGTGTGTTGAATAATCCATTTATCACGAATTTTTGTGTGGGTGTAGCATTTAGTCATTTTTAGGACTCACTTTAGAATACTGTAATGTTGATGGAAGGTGTGTTTGCGTCATAGGGAGTAGACTCTGATTTCATGGCTGATCATCGTGTTAACAAAAAGGTAATGTAGAGGATGAGGATGATATTCTGAAACTTCATAAGGGTTGGATTTCAAATTTCTCATACAAGCCTCTTTGGAAAAGTCTTCACTGATACACTGAATTATTGGATGTTCAGTTATATAATCTGTTTGATTATTGTTGTTTTCTTGCAAGTTGAAAGTGCTCTTTAGATATATTATTGTCTTTGTATTTTCTTGTTTGGAGATTCTTTAGTTTACTATCAATAATATGGACTTTCTTTCTCTGAAAATAATATGAGCGGTGTCAAACCAGCGCAAGAATCGTCATGGCCCATATTTTCCGAAAATAGCTCCACAATAAACAAGCACACAAAATCCTCACCTATCCTGAAAAAAATTCTAGAACAAGGCAGGGTTGATGGAAGGAGAGAAAAAAAAAAAAAAAACTTCAGCACGCAATGCAGATGGTGCTTCTCCTTCTGTTCACTTTAGAGGATGACGCTTCTCGTGGTTATTCCATGGAGCTGAACGTGAACTTCAAAATGGAAAAGCAAGGGAGTTTTCGGGTCAAGAGTTAATATGGATCGATCCATTTCAAGTCATATTTAATCAGGTCAATAAATGACGCAACCCAATTAATTATGGGTCTTAATAAAAAGCCTCAATTGTTGTACCCAGTGACGATTTATCCTAGTGTTAAATAAAAATGTCTCCCGTGTCTCCAACCAAACCCTAGCCATAGATCTTATTTCGAGAGGAGATTAGTGCCAATGGTAGCCCTGTCCTCTGTTTTCGTTTTATTTTTATCCTTTTTTTTTTTTGTTGTTGTAGTAATTTTTTCTTTTAAAGAATCTTTTTCATCCATTAAAAAGGTTATTTTTTTAGGAGAGTTTTTTCACTGTTTTTAGAAAGATTTATCTTTTTTATAAAAAAAGATTTTGAAATTTCAAATTTTTGTATCTTTACATTGAGAATCTACAACTCTATTTGGATAGAAGAGAATTAATGAGAATAAACCTTCAAAGAGAAGTGTATTGTTTGTTTTAAAATGCGTTTCTGTCTATTTTTTTTATATATTATTTTATTGTAGATACGAAATATTAAAATGTAATATTAATAGATTAATATTTATAAAATATGTTATCTTTATTTTTTTTAATTGTAATATTTGATTGTTTTTATATTTGAGAGACGGATTTAGATGGTTTTTTTATTTAATTTTTTTGTCTCTCCGTGTTATATCTTAAATGAATTTTATTAATTCTATATTAGACTATTAAATCTCTATTCAAATAAATAAAAAAAATTCACGGCAAAAAGTGAAGTATGATAAATGCAGGCCGAAAGTTCAATTATAGTTTCCGTGATTTTGAAGCGAGACCTTTACATCCCAAGTGATGAATAGTGATAGCTTCATACATGTCTATGTTAATTTTTGAAGTACATAAAAATTTATTCATTAAGATATTTAAATATTTAAATATAAAATTTTAAGATTCAAATATTGTAAGTATCTTAAGTAACATAAAAATATTGATTTTTTTCACATATTTTTTTTAAAAAATTTTATAAATTTTTTTTAAGTGTTTGAAAAATTAAAATTTCTATATACCAAACTCTAACAAAAGGACATGAAAGAAGAAACAATAAAGTGATGGGATAGCAAAAATATTTGGTTCATGTCAAATAAACATGATAAAAACTTTCTCAAAAAGAGTGTCATTATCAATTTAATTACTTTATAATTTTTTTGTATTTTAGTATATGGGAGTATGGTTTTATTTCACCTCGATAATATGTGACCCTTTAAAAAAAATTAGAAAATATATTCAAGTAAAAGTGCACTTATGAATATTCCAAGAGAATAACTAGACTACAAACTTCATAGTTATTTGTAGTGTACAAGAAAAAAAAATGCTAAAAAAAAACTCAACGATTGTGCTACAAACTAGCTCTAAATGATTGTTACAGTGCCAAATACTCTAGATGGCAACCTTTCTGGGAGGGATAACCACATTTTTGTTTCCTGGGAAAGCATTTCGAGATGTATCTACCAGAGCCTTGAAGCTATATGGTTCATGCATGGAAAGCTCTGATAAAACCTTTCTGTTAAGTTGAATGTTCTCCTTCATCAGCCCATGCATAAAGTTCCCATAATTCACCTGTTAAATATAAGAAACGAAGAAACAAATCAGTAATCAGAAAGCAAATGGAAGAAGATTAGCCAACCAAAAGTGGATGCACAAAGAAATAGCCATAACCAATTTGAAAATGAAAGATCAAAATGGACAGAGGTGCTAATAAACAAGATAAAATATCTCGAAGAATTACAAATATGGACCTGTCTATGCTAATATTTACTTCTCAGGACTGAATAGCCATGCAATATGGTTTTTTGCTTGAACTTTGCACATACTTTGAACTATATAATTATATTGCTGTATTTGGTCTGTATAGATAAATATCATAACAGTTGGGTCTTTTTTAATAGATTACACTCCCAGATGCGCGAGAGTAGGGAAAATTGTATTTATCTATCTTCATCTATACTCCCATTTGCAATTTCTTTCCTAATTTAAAAAAAATTGTGATGTCTCCCACAATTATATGTCTTATTGCAATAAGCATCACTTCATTCAAATTAAATGTTAAGTCTGACATTGCAAAATTTACTCTTGCTAATTCAAAAATCCTATTATACTCTTCCCTCTAGCAACTTATATTTATTACCAAATTATTTTTCCCAATTAGTGTTGAAGTGTTTGGAGATATATGCAAGTAAAAAGAGATATAGTAAACATTTTAAGTTAGCTAGATAGTATAAACGTCAAGTGTAGTGGAATGCTCATTGCAATGAAACATATGAATTAGGGAGGGGGGAATTGTAGAGGGAGGAGTATAATAGGCTTTTTGAATTAGTTGGACATTACAAGAGTATTTTTGCAATGTCGGACTTAAGGTTTAGGGTTTAATTTGAACAAGGGATGCTTAATGCAATAGACATATAAATTGAGGGAGACATCACAATTTTTAGACTAGGAGAGAAACTGCAATTTGGAGTATGGATCATAGGCGATAAGTTCAATTTTTTCTAATAACAAATTACAACTTTAATATGGTGGAGACTTTATAAATCACTTGTGCAAATATTGATTGGTGACCCTACATAGGTTGATCCTACACAAGAATGCTTCAAAAAATGTATCACCTACCTACCTTATATTCCCTCCAATTCTAACTCCATTCCCATTGAGAGAAGGAAATGTGAGAAATTAACATAGAGAATAACATTATCAATCTATTATAAGCCAAAAGTTGTAAAGCGTAGTTTTCAAAGTCAATACTAAATGAGCATTTCTTTATGAAGTGACTTTCAACAATCTCTTTTTGTCCCAGTGGACGAAGCTAGTATGAAATGAACTTTTCAAGTAGGCTTGATGATGCCTTTTGAAAGGGCAAAATGGACTCACCCCATACAATTAAAATCTAGTTTGCCTACTCTGAAATTAGTATTTGAAGCCATATTACATATTCTAACTTTCTGTTCCTTCTTCCACTGCAACTACATTCAACCCATTATTTTACTGCCAATGCTAATGATTTAATAAGCACGAATATTGACGTGGACCTTGCAATCTAGTAAAATTTAAAGTGTCCATATATAATTTGAAGAGTTTTTTGTTCTTGTACAAGTGTCCGATATGTGTCAAACACAAATACAGCTCATTTTATAAAGTTTCCATGCTATATTGCTAATGACATTCAGGTTAGTCCTCCAAACATGACTAGATCGAAGCATCAATCTAGACAGGAGGGACACCAAGCAGCTAAGATATTATGGATGGCATATTTCCTGAGAAAAATAAAACAGCCAAACAATATCCAAACTAATCTGAGTACTGATTCAATTGCACAATGTATATTTTTTCAAGTTTTTCTAATTCTCATTTGTTAATTGGTCAGATAAAATATAAATTGTTTTAAGTTCAACAACATTTCTCTTATGAAATATAGACCTAAATGCTGATATACCAAAATATAAGTTTCGGATGAATTAGAATATACCAAACAAAACCAAGATAGCACCTCTGAAGCACAACTATTTCAATAACCAGCGACCCCAGCAGAAATAGGAAAAGAAAGGACACCAATTTAAGATATTCAATCGAGTGGTTACTTGATAGCATATAACAAATCCCCTCCTTTGTAAGAGGTCAAAAGTTGATGGAAGTTGGAGCTTAATTATGGAATGTCCTATGTTCCATATTGGTATTTAATCCCCCCAACTCACCAGCAAAAAAAAAAAAAGGAAAAGGAATTCACTAAATCATTGTTCAACGAAGAAATTTTAGCACCAGTGCTAACAAAGCTGCTGTATAGGCAGGTGTGCTGAAAGTGAAGTCAGCAGGAAGATAAACAAGTTCATCTGAAAATCGCATTGTAACAAAAGAGGACAAAAGCAGGAATACATAAAATTCAACTATTAAGAAGAATCATGTAATACATGTAAAGGCCACATGCAAATTAGTTTCAATCACTTATAGCATCAAACTATGCTGCTTACATCCATTTTACATCCAGATTCATATTTTCAATTTTTTTATCCTTTTTTTAATAACCTTCCCTAGATCTCCTTTACATTTTATAGAACATCAATTACAGGAAAAATTCTTCCCTGGGGAATAAAACTACTCTTATTCTTATCCCATGCATTCTCAGAGATCAGTAAAGAATAGTTGATTACAAAGTAGAGAAGCCTTTCTTTGATTTCACATCAGCTAATGCTTGCACCATATGGAAGTAACTGAGCTTTCAGTTCAAGCAATTGAAAAGTGAAGGAAAGAAAACAGATTTCACTAAATTTTTTCACAGGCATCAATAAACACACAACACTTTGAAACAGTTAGAAAGTAAGAATGGGGAGTGTGAGGACACTTAGAAAAAAAGGAAAGAAAACCATATTCATATTAAAAAAGCATTAAATAAAATTAAACCTTCTTTGAGCATAATTAAGCGGGCAAGAGGAGAAAACTAAGTGAAAAACTGATGAGTAGGCAAGTCAGTACTATAGTATCAAATAATGCTGACACAAGAATCTTAGGTATCAACAAGATGGAAATTTTGAAACAATCCATTGAAACAGCACATATGACTCTAAGATAGTTGCACACATCAGTCAGATTAGGGGGAGGGGCCACATTTCTAATCACAATTCATTAAAATGAAAGAAACCCACAGTCTCACAAAAAAGAACAACAAAGCAAACTAGATTCACTGAAATAGCTAAGAATTTAAAAAGGTCTAAGGAAAAAATTATGCATGAAACTGAAGAGTAGGGAGGGCACACCTATATTGTTACAGTGCCAAAGCAAAGAATCTCAGGTAACAAAATTAAAAATCTGATATTCTCCAGTAGATAGTTCTACAATATGATTTCAAAATGCACATGCACCATTCACATTCATAGAGAATAACTTTAGCTTCTAGAGCTTTCATGTGGATATATAACCATTAAATTGTCTTATATTACATTTCAAATACAATTTGAAACAACAATATTAAGAAAGAGGTTTGAAAGACATTATTTGCTTTAAAATATCAAGGTTCAACCAAATTTTTATTGACATGGACTCAAACATCAATTACCTCCAGGCCTTTCAAGATATCTTAAGCAAAAATAAATAGATAGGCAGAAGGAGTAGTTAGAGTAAGGTTCATAACAATTCTGCCTCCATTGGTCAAACCAATAATTAAAGTTTGATAATCACATAAGGAGCAAACAAACCATTCAGATGCTGGTATTAGTTAGAGAACAGAAGGAGTAAACACATACACCATGAAGGCGGGTTCCAGCATTAATCCTTTCGATCCAAAGGGAGCGCATGTCCCTCTTTTTGTTACGACGATCTCTGTAGGAATATTGCAAGGCTTTCTCCACCCTCTCCCTTGCTATCCTTATGCAATTCTTGGCTCTCCCCCTAAACCCCTTAGCTAGCTTGAAGATTTTATCCTTATTCATATTCTTCTCTAGTTTTCTGCCCTGCAATCATAGTTTTATCATTCAACAAAAGACAATCAAAATCAAAGTCCTAATCACCATATTTTTACAACCTTCCCACCCCCACTCGAAAAAAGAGGGGGGGGGGGAATCCTAGTTCACTCAACTATCAATCATTGATTTATGAAATTATGAAATGATCTTATGTAGTGACATGTCATGTCAAATAGAATGTTGTCTTGTAAGTTACTGTTCCTTGAAATTGAACCTAAAAAAGGTCCAAGGTTTCTAAAGTCTATCACAAACCAATTAGTCTCAATAATGTTCTATAGATGTTATTAGTTAACAAAACAAAGCTGTGTCTGAAAATTATTACCTCATTTGGCAACAAGCATACCAATTCATAATTAGTTTATAGTTTCATAGAACCATTTTCCTAAGGGGTAGTTAGTTATATTTTCTGTAACTGAGAAATTTTCACTTAAAAAAATCAATTATTTCTCCCAATTTTTATAATTCAACTGAGTTTCCATACAAAATGTTTCAACTAGAAGGTAAGAGATGTTCTCATTTTTCCTTTACGAATCAGATTTGATAAAAAGCTTACAGGACAACAGACTTGAAAATAGAAGACAATTATCATTCCTGCCGACCCAGTGAAAGAGAATTGACAAATTTAACAGAGAGGGAGGGGCTAACTGTGAATGGCAGCAATAGTACCTACCCAATGTTGTTTATTGGGACACTAGGGAGGAAAGAACAGCAGAGAGCAAAGAGCAGAGAGCAAAAATTTCAACCTTCTAGGAGTAACAAAAGCCAAACCAGTTTCCATCAAACGATGCTACGGCTAAAAATGGCTGGAACAATGGAATTCGAAATGCCATACTCTTAAAATACTAAAACTTTCAAGTGCATTTCTCATCAGTATTTGTTGCCTTCTTTAAAACCTGATACGGCTGCCGGTGTAGAGAAATTGATAAACTTGACAGAGAGAAGGAGGGGGCAACTGCGAATGTTAAAAACAAGGTCGTAGGCAATGGACAGCAAGAAACAACAGATAGTACGAGAAAGGTCAAAGGCCAAACATATCCCCGGCTGAAGAGAACCATGGCTCAAAGTCTATACAACAATGGCATCAGGCAAGCCATACTCTTCAAACACAAAATTTCAAGCCCTAAGAAGCGCCCATATTGATACGTGATATGACAACCATACGGACAACGAAAAATATAGTATTTACGCGCAATTTGAAATGTCTTGTCGTGTATTCATCTTTGAAGCTACCTGAATAATTTGTTGTCATTCTGTACCTTTCATTGAACCTTGAATTTAAGGGATAACCTCTATATTTTTACAAACCCATGAGAAAAATATAGAAGAAGATCGATCTTTCACAAGCCAAACCAAAATCAATTGTCCAATGAGTTAATTCAACCAGAAAATTCATGCCAGGAAGCAAAAGAAGCTATATCATAATTTAAGATAAATAGATGGAAATAGAACCTGAGGAGAAGCTTAAGCCTGACCACAGCCCACTAGCTAGCAATAGCTACCGTCGCGGTTCTTGGTAGCAGCGACGGAGAAAAGGATGCTGCTGGAAGACAGAAGTTTGCGGGGAGAGTGAATAAGAATAACCTGAAATGAATGAGAACGGTATGTAGCAATTTTTAATTATTAAATAAAAACATAGGAATATGTGTGTATATATATATTGAGAAAAAGGAAAATGTATAGTTAAAAATTAAGGCTTCGTTATATTTTAAAATTCTCTTCTTCTTTTTTTTTTTATAAAATTTAATTTATACATTTTTACTGAAATAATTTTATTATCTACTTATTTAAATATTTTAATTTTTAAAAAATAGAACAAGATTTATTTTCAACGTAACAACAATAACAATAATTAAATATTTTTTCATTAGATAAAATCGATTATATAAATCAAACGTCGTCACAGTAGTTTATTATAAATAAGATCAATAGATAGGTTATTAACTATTATTTTAAACAAAATTCTATCATTTTTTTAATATACTTATTTTTAGTCATATCTCTTATTTATCTCCAACACAAATTAAAAAATATATATAAAAGTAATGAATGGATGTAGAAGTAATTTCCTTTTTTTTTTTATTAGAGTTGTCAATTAAACTAAGCAAAGTTATATTTTAAGGATCTGTTTGGAGCACTTGATAATGGGAGATAATATGATAGTTTATTATATCATGTTATTATTTTATGTTTGGTGAATTAACATGATATGATAAGATTTTTTTAATCCTATCTTATCTTTAAATGTTACTTAAAATTTTTAACCCATAAGAGATGGTGGGTTAGATAAGAATATGATAGGATAAGAAAATATAATTTGCATAATTTAAAATTATATATTTTTAGTTTATAGATATTATTTTTTTAATTATATATTTTATATAATTTAAAATTGATACTAATATATAAAATAGTCAAAAAAATTTATATCATATCCTAACATTATAAAAAAAAATTTATAAAGCTTATATTAGCTTTTAAGCGCTTATTATTGATATTACTTATTTTTAAATTTATTGAAATTATTCTTTTAATTATATATTTTTTATAATTTAAAATTTATACTAATGTATAAAATATTTAAAAAATTTATATCATATCCTAACATTATAAGAAAATGGAATTTGTAAAACTTATACGTTAACAAAAAGTGCTTAAACCCTTATTATTGATATTGCTTATTTTTTTTAATTTATTGATATTATTTTTTAAATTATATATTTTTTATAATTTAGAATTTATACTAATATATAAAATTGTCAAAAAATTTATATTATATCCTAGCATTATTTGATCTACCTCAAACACACGATAAAATAATATCATATTATTTAGTAGGTTATCTGATGTGCATCAAACACTAAATATGATAAAAATTTATAAGACTCATCTCCTATCCTACTCTTATGTAATTTTCTATCCTATTCGCCCTTATCTTATGGAAAATACTAGATTGGACAAGTCATTTTTACATGAGATATGGAAAATACTAAGAGAGTGATTGGTCTACAAACACATTTTTTATTTTTATTTTTTAAAGATAATTTTTATTTTCAAATTTTCAATATATAGAAAACATGTTTGATTTTGAATTTTTAAAAAATCAAAAATTATGAAAACATGTTTGGTTCTTTATTTTTATTTGCTATATCAAACAATGTATTTTATATTAAATGTGAGATTGTTTATTAACATGGTTCAAGTATATTTAATTAAATTCAAAATAATAAGGATTAAAGTAAAGATCTAAAATCCAATTCTTTTTTATAAGTTTCTACTAATAGACTCTATTATAATTGTTTCACATTTGAATGACAATGGTTTCTCTAATGTCATGAAACTTTGTTGATCCACTTCTAAATCATGCTCTTATTATACTATCATACCTTCTTTAGAATAATTTTTAAAAAGTATATTATTTTGTATCTTAATAAAATTATGTATTGTGTAACAAGCTATGATAATTTTTCTTTGGCTATGTTTGGCAAAAATAACTGATAAGTTAGCTGAAAATTGAAAAGTTAATTTTTAGTTGAAAACTGAAAGCTGTTAAACTAATTTATTAAATTAGAAGTGTTTGGTAAAATTAACTATTGAATTAGCTAATAAATGTAAAATGACATAAAATAATATACTTATATAAAATTTATCATTTTTTGTTAGTAATTACATTTATTATATAATTTGAAAAAATACAAAATAAACATATCATATAGAGTCCCATAATAAATTATCAATATTATTGCAAACCTCTTTTATCTCAGTAGATGCCTCTAAATTTTTATTTCTTCTGTCACTATCAATAATATCTAGAAGTTCATCATGGAGTATGTAATTTAGATGTTGCTCGAACATAGTAACAATAATGTCATCTTGTAAATATAATAGTATTGAAATTTGAATAAAATAATAAGGATAAAAAAGAATAAAATTATAAAAAATATCAGTTAAAAACTATACGCTACTTAAAGTAGCGTATGATAAAAAAAAATAAACTACTCAAATAAATTTGTTTACCAAATACTTTTAATTTGGTCAAATAAATTTATAAATTAGTCAAATAAGCTATAAGTTAATTTATTTGACTTGTCAAACATACTCTTTGTCTTTTAATTGAATAATTTGGTATCAAATTCAAAATAAGAAATCTTTCTTTCAATACTCCAAAGCAACTCTCAATGACATCTCTTAACCAAGAGTATCTATAATTAAATAGCTCATGCTTGCCTCTTGGTCATCCTTTAACCATGATATAGAGTAATATACCTAGACATGTTGGGATAAACAGAATCAATAAGATAAACATGATCTGTAATAGTAAAAAAAATAAAATAATAAAAATTTATTATTGAATCTCAAAATATACCTCCTTCAGGAATTGAAAGGTTGTTTTCTCCTTTTAATGTATCTAAAATTACTCGTGAATCATTTGTTGTTTTTTCTCATCCTTTATAAACAAATGTAAACAACATATCAAAATCACATAATATCATAACATTTTATGTTACTTGTAATATCCCAAAATTTTTATTTTTAAATAATATTTTATTATAAACAAGTATGATTTTTTCTAAAATGACTATGCATGTTTTGCTAGAAGTAAATATATTTTTGTTTAAAATAATTATTGTTTTGCTTAAAATAAATATATTGTCCTCTAATAAATTTTTTGTTGTATTTTTAGAAATATTTTTTCTTTTATTATGCATAAAGATATTTATTTTGTGATTTATTTTATTAAAATTTTTATCAAGAAAAGTCATGATTTAAGAGTTTAACTAAAATTTTATGAGAATTTAAATTTTTAGAAAATTTTGAGAAGTTTTAGAATAAAAAACGGTATTTATATGAATCTATATAGAATAAAATAAAAATAATATTAAATATTTAATTATTAAATAATAATTATTATTATTATAAAAAAATAAATAAAAGGAAAAATCAGAAAGGGGAGACGGAAACTGCAGAAATGAGGAAGAGAATGAATAGTAAATAGTGAATAGTGATAAATAGTAACATTCAATTTTTTCTCTAGATCTGGAGTGTCTATTGGCTTCGATCTCAAAACTGAAGGTACAATTAGATTCAAGATGGAGAATACTACGGTTTTGACCAATCAATTTTTCAAATCAACCATTGAATCGCCGTAGATCTGAAGTAGAGAATCTCAGAAAAAAGTAAACTTTGAAACTCTTACTTAGAGATCTCTAATTGAAAATTTGACACCGTAGATGGATTCGAGAGCTAGATAAACCTTAGGATATGAATTTTTTTGATCATCTGACAACTTTTTGTTCTTCGTGAATAGTGATTTTCAGCATGTGAATAGTTTTTTTCGGCAGTGAATAGTTATTTCAGCCGATGTGAATAGTATTTTTTGGCCATGAACAACGATCAGCGTTGACCAAGCTCTCGAGGTCATTTCTTAAGTTTTTGGATTATCTAGACACGTTTTTGAGATTTATTTTGTCAAATTCAGATTGGAAAAGTACATTTTAGGGCTATCCAACCTGGAGTCCTACCCAATGAGTAGATAATTCTTTCTATAACTTGCTTTATACTATTCTTGACCTTTAATTGTATAATTGATTATGTATACAAGTTATTTATACTTTTATATGTATCTAAAATAGATTAAATTATCTGGATTTGTTTACTATCGGATATATAGTTCAAGAAGAGTATGGTTTTGAAATTAGATTTTTGAACTCATTGAATATGTGATTTTAAATGTATTTCTCATCGTATGGTAAAGGAAATATATTGTGCACATTACATTGATTTGTAATGTTATATGATTGCATTGGAAAAGAGCATGTATATGTGATAAACCCTGATTGAAAAGTTTCTGACAGAGGAATTGTACTGAGACTGAAAATTATAGATTTATATTGAAACCTCTGTTTTGAACGATATGGCATATGTGCAAATATGGTATTTGTGGAGGAATCCTATTGGAATCACTGTCTGTTAACAACAGGAAATGTTAGCTCTGGTGTACCTTGACACCTCAGCTAGCAGGGGTGGTGCTAGCCTCATATGACGTCCAACACATAGGAGTTATTGTTATTGGGGAGAGCGGGATGCCTCATATTATTGTTATCGGGAAGAGCAGGATGCCTCCTATTATTGATATGTGATTTACCCTCTTTTGTTGTGTGCTTGAGATTATTTATTGGTTCTAATATGGAAACCTCCTAAAGCAAGTGGAATATTTTATTACATAACAGTATTTGTTTTATAATCGTATTGTATTGTATTTGGTTTTGAATATTGGGCTATATTGAGAAATGAGGATATTTGAAATACGGGTTCTATATGGATGTACTTCCGAACTGTACTTTTTATATGATAAATTTTAAAGTATGAGTTCATCTATATGCTAACCTAAGAGGTTATAGAAGGTCTTATCTGTTTACTGAGTTGTCAAACTCACTACACGATACTTACATTTTTTTTAGATAAGGATATAGAGTCTGGTCTTGTAGATAGGTGATCAGTTAGGCTGCCTACTCTCTAGGTGAGCCTACATTGCTTCCAAGACTTACGTTATTTGAATTGTACTGTATTGGTAATCTAGAGTATGCTCTATATGCCACAGGTAGGATCACTGCTTCTACCGTTACTCTGATGTTTATAGATTTAATCTGTATATTGTATATGTATGGGAACCTATATGTATTGGTTTATATAATAAAGATTTGAATTATACATATTTATGGAAAATACCTATTCATGGTATATGGGTTTCACTTGCGTTAAAATTAGGGGCATGATATCACCAATACTTTTCTTCCTTAAAAAATAATTTGTTTTGCTATAGAAGCTCAAGCAATCACATATGTGCCATCAAGGGCACGAAAGCAATTCTATGATAAAAAAACACTACATTAAATATAAGAATTCTTATATTAATTAAATAAAATAAATAAAATTTTACCTAAAAAATATTTTTGGCTATTCAAAATATAATTAGGAACATTCCCTTGGTGCCTAGTTGAATGGTTTGTGTGCCCAAAATACATATAGCTCTTAATACTCTTTTAAATCATTTACTAACCGTGTAAAGAAAATGTTAAAAGTGTTTAGCAACAATTCTACGACATAGGTTATGAAAAATTATTATTAAGAACATTGCTACTCCTTTCTCTACAGAGACTCTTTTACCATCATTCAAATTTGCCACATATTTTAAAGAATTACAAATTTGTAAAAAGACTTCTTTTTTCATTTGAAAACTTTCATGGCATCTAGTTTCATGCTTGGCCAAAAACTCAATTGTGTACATTCATCTTGTCAATATAGATGTCCTACCTAGTATTTTAGCAACAAATTTTTTTTGATATTTCATTATGAGTCGAACAATTATTAAATCACCAATTTCTTCATCTAAATCATTTGATTTTGTACTACTCTCGGTACTTGAATTATCTATAAATCTATTTATTGACATATTGACCTATTAAAAAATATAATAACTATGAATAATATAACACACACATACTCAAATGTATATTAACATGTACTTGAAAAGCTAATAATTAAATAAAAAGTAATATTTCATTGTTAAAACTTAACATATGTCCCAAGTGAATGTCTAACATATCAAATTCAAATAAATCAACTAATGCACCTTACTCAAAATATGACAATCAATCCTTTCGTCTAAATGCTGACATTTTAACAAACATGCACCTCCAATCTTCGTCCTTAACTTTTTCAATGCATTGTTATACATTTTACTTAAAACATCTTCTATGGAATCTAGTGGCTCCATGCATGCATATATAGAATAAGGATCAGATAATGAACTAGTGGCTTGATCATATTGTAATTTATATTTTTCTGCCTTAACCTTGAATGCTTCAATCTTTGCTTTAGATGTTTTTGTCCTTATACTCACTGGTTCACTCTATTGTTTCAAACAAGTTTCTAATTTATCTTGCCTTAAATTTTTTTTTGTTCTTTACAATGATGCTCAATAGATTCAATTGTTTTTTTTTTCTCTTATCACTTTCCTTTGAATTCTCACCTTCAAGATTAATAAATTGTGAACTAATATGCACACCATTTGAAGAAAATCTTCTAATACTCACTCCTCATATGAGGTTGGTGGCTTTTGTGTGGAAGTATGAATTAATTTACCAATGGCCATGCTAGTATTGAATAGTTCACCTAGGATATCATAGTGATATCCAAATCCACACTTCTTAAATTGCTTATAGTATATTCCCTTTTGCAACAAATTAATTAATAAATACATTTAATATAATGTATATATATGGTATGCTATAAATAATAATAATATAAAGTATAACAATAGTAATCAACTTTATTTGCATATACTCTTGTACGAGCTAATATTGTTGAAAATTCACGGTACTGAATACATAGACGATTAAATTTTTCTTTTAATCTATCTAAGTCATAATTTTATCCCACAATCCTTGCTAATTCAATTTTTATCTTATTCTAAATTTCTTGCTTAAAGTTTGTTGTATACATATGTTTCATCTTCACTTGATTATAAATTATTTTAATAAATAATTTTATATTTTGGATTGACCATGCTATTTAAATTTCTCCTTTCTCATTTTTTCCTCCCATCTTATGTTAGTAACAATAATATCTACTAATTGTATATAAAAAAAATTAAGAAAAGTCATACATGCAAACTAATCACATTTGGCACTAAAAAACGTCATATACTATTACTAAGTTGAGAGCCCATCAAAATATTGTGTCCCATTTCCTTCACAATTTAAACATATCTAATCTTTTTTTTTTGGCTGCCAATAGAACTAGCAGTAAAGGAGAATTGTTATAAGATCATTTTTGGAACTTGATAGAGAGTAAGTTAAGTTGCAATTTAACACTAATGGTTGATCCTACTCTTTGTTTTGATTTTGTAGGGCTTCTTTTGCAATTGATTTCTATGCCCGCTATTTTTTTTTAAATTTTAAACTCCGTAATAATTAGATTCATTCATTTACACGAGAGAACATAGGGGTAACAAAGTTACACAAGCTATGAACATACTTGCTTTACCTTAACCCCAAATAAAGCTGACAGTTTCAAGGTTTTTTATTTATTTATATTTTTCCATTTCTTTTTATTCTTTATCTGTTTTTGTACAAACTGTAGTTGTCACGCCCCTACTTTAGGAACGCGAATAACACTACTATCCGATAACTTTATCTATATTTATTGACAATCAACTTTATATTATGTCATAACAGGATAATATCATACGTTTGTAAATCTCAACATAACTAATTATACATGCCAAGTCTACACTTAACAGTCTTACAACGGAGACAAAGATCCTGTCTGTGGCATTCAGAGCAACTCTAGAGTACATTTATATTACAATTTATAAACTGAGAGCTCAGAAACAATTTAAACTCACCACGGAGGTACGACACCTAGTCGATCAAGAAGCTGCAGGACCAAACTCTGAATCTTTATTTGAAAAAAATATTTCAACCACATGTAGTGAATTTTATAACTCAGTGAGCAGATAATACTTTCTATGACCTCTTAGGTCAACATATGGATATACTCTTTATTTTAAAATTTATCACATTGAAAATCACAATTCAGAGGTACATTTATATAGGACCCGCATTTTAAATAATCTCTGTTCAAATTCATATCAGAAGTAATGCTGTAAGAACGATAATAAAATCATGTTATGCATCAACATAATTTTTATGAAAACATTTGGAGGATCCCATATCAAAACTACCATATCAGAGTTTGACCACTTTCGTACTTTGGTGGTATAAGATTTTCCTAAATTCAGCATCCCGCTGAGGTTTGCCCTACTGCCATTCAAGAGGACACGCGTAGGGACTCTATATGGGTATTTGTCAAGCACACAGCAAGGGAAGGCAAATCATAACTCATATAACTGGCATCTCGCCCATATAGGAGGCATTCCGCTCTCTATCACATATCATCTCCCGTGTGTTGGCCCTTACACGAGGCTAACACTACCCCCTGCTAGCTGAGGCAATCAAGGTGCACTAGGGTTAACATGACCTGCTGTTAACAGACAGTGTTTTCAACATGATTCCTCCACAGAAAATATCATATGCACAAATGTCATATAATCAAAATTCTCAATAGAAGACAGACTTTCAATCTCAGTATATTCATCTGTCAAAACTTTCTAATCAGGGAAATCATGTATACATGCCCATATCTGAGGCAAACATATCTCTGCATAAAACAATATCATATGCATAACATATTTTCTTTGCCATATAATGAGAAATACATTTAAAAATCACATGTTCAATGTGTTTCAAAAATCCTTTCAAAAGTCACTCTTCTTGAACCAGATATCATAATGCAATCGTTTCAGATAATCATATTGCAATCGTTTCAGAATTTACCTTTTTCTGAGATTTTCTAATTCAGATCTACGACGATTTAACGAATGATTTGAAAAATTGATCGGTTAAAACCGTAGTATTTTCGTCTTGAATCTAGTAACACCTTCAGTTTTAAGATCGAAAGCCAATAGGCACTCCAGATCTAGAGAAAAAGATGAAGGTTACTATTCACTCACTATTCTTCTTTCTCGATTTTTCCCCGTCTCCGTTGTGTTGTCTCCCCCGGTTTCTTCTTTCCTTTTATTTTTTTTATAATAATAATAATTATTTAATAATTGAATAATAGGATTTTCTTTTATATAAATTCATATAAATTTTGTTTTTCATCCTAAAATATCCTAAAAATTTCTAAAAATGTATATTTTCATAAACCTTTAGTTAAACTCTTAAATTATGATTTTTCTTGATAAAAATCGTAATAAACAAATCTCAAAATAAATATCTTTTTACATATTAAAGAAATAATATTTTTAAAAATATAACAAAAATTCATTAGAGGCTAATATAATTATTTTAAACAAAAAAAATACTTATTTTAGTTAAAAGTCTACTTACTTTTAGCAAAATATAATCATTTTTAAATAAAAATATATATATTTGCTTATAGCAAAATACTATCATTTAAAAATAAAAATTACGCACCAAAACGTAAATTCTCATATTTTCTTTGTATTTCTTTAACTCATGTAAATAATAAACTTATTTTCACCGATTCTTATCTCCATTTTAAAAATCCTCTCTCTAATTCAAAATTTCTTTTATTTGAACTTTTCGTTAAATTTTACGATTATTACATTCTTCCCCCATTAAAGAAATTCGGTCTCCGAATTTCATCATCGCAATTGCAGATAAATACTAACCTCATTGTTTAAATAAATGCGGATATCTGGTGCACATATCCTCCTCTCTTTCCTAAGTAGCTTCCTCAGAAGAGTGATTTTTCCATATCACCTTCATTGTAGGTATTTCTTTTGACCGC
This sequence comes from Gleditsia sinensis, assembly GCA_037074535.1. Taxonomy (NCBI): domain Eukaryota; kingdom Viridiplantae; phylum Streptophyta; class Magnoliopsida; order Fabales; family Fabaceae; genus Gleditsia; species Gleditsia sinensis. Next base: position 24,355,930 of record CM073472.1, read on the forward strand.
AACTTCTTTACTTGTCTGTCAATTATTGCTACTGGTTGTTCCTCATAGGTTAAATCTTCATGTAACTAAATCTGTGGACACTGTATAACATGTGTAGGATCTGGTAAATATTTTCGTAGCATAGACACATGAAAGACTGGATGGACATTACCCAATTCAGGAGGTAAAGCCAAACGATAAGCTATCAGACCGATCCTATCAAGAATTTCAAATGGTCCTATATACTGTGGACTTAATTTTCCTTTCTTCCCAAATCTCACTACTCCCTTCATAGGAGATATTTTTAGAAAAACATGTTCACCTACAGCAAATTCCAATGGGCGACGTCTATTATCAACATAGGCCTTATGTCTACTCTGAGCTGCTAACAACTTTTTCTTAATTAATTTTACCTTGAACAGTGCATCTTGTACTATATCAGGCCCTAAAACCTTTGCTTCGTCCATCTCAAACCATTCAATCGGGGAATGGCAACGCCTGCCATATAATGCCTCAAAAGGAGCCATTTGTATACTGACTTGATAGCTATTGTTATAAGCAAATTCAGCTAAAGGTAGAAATATTTCCCAACTACCTTGAAAATCTAAAACACAAGCCCGAAGCATGTCTTCCAATATTTGAATGGTTTGCTCAGACTACCCATCTGTTTGAGGATGAAATGCAGTACTGAGATTCAACTTCGTGCCCAAAACTTTTTAGAAAGCTCTCCAGAAATGAGCTGTGAATTGTGGTCCTCAATTAGAAAATATTGATATTGGCACTCCATGAAGCCTCACTATTTCATTCAAATATAATCTTGCATACTGAGCTATATTGTATGTGGTTTTCACTGGTAGAAATGGTGCTGACTTAGTTAACCTATCAATGATCACCCATATTGAATCAAACCCCTTTGGTGTTCTTGGTAAACCCGTAACAAAATCCATAGTTATTCTTTCCCATTTCCATTCAGTTATTTCTATCTGCTGATGTAATCCTATAGGCCTTTGATGTTTCGCTTTCACTTGCTGACAAGTTAAACATCGAGACATGTAATCCACTATGTCATTCTTCATACCTTCCCACCAATAGATTTCTTTTAGATCCTGGTACATTTTAGTTATTCCAGGATGAATTGTATACATGGATCTATAGGCTTTCTTTAAAATTTCTTTCTTAAACTCTTCTTTATCAGGTACACATAACCGCTTGCCAAATCTCAGAATTCCTTTAGAGTCTACAGTAAATTCAACTTCACCACCATTCTTTACCTCTTCAACTTTCTTGCACAATTAGGTATCCTCTTTCTGTGCCCTTTTCACTTGCTCGATCAAAGATGATTGAAACTGCATATGAGTTAATAATATTTCAGGCTCCTTTACTTCCATTACTACTCCATCACTTTCCAGCTTATGCATTTCTTAATCAACGGCCTTCTTACCATTGTGATATGAGCCAAACTACTCATAGACTTCCTACTTAAAGCATCAACCATAACATTGGCTTTACCTGGATGATATAGTATTGTGCAATCGTAATCTTTAAGTAATTCCATCCATTGTCTTTGTCTTAAATTAAGATCTTTTTCTTGAAAAATATATTTGAGACTTTTATGATCCGTATAAATTTCACATGTCTCATCATACAAATAATGCCTCCAAATTTTAAGAGCAAAAACTACTGCTGCCATTTCCAAATCATGAATCAGATAGTTTTGCTCATGTGGTTTAAGCTATCTAGATGCATATGCAATGATTCTACCATTTTACATCAACACACATCCTAATCCAATTTTCGATGCATCACAGTATACTGTATATCCTCCAGTACCTGAAGGTATAGCTAGTACTGGCGCCATTGTCAAACATTCTTTGAGTTTCTCGAAACTTCTTTCACATTCATTTGACCAGTCAAACTTTATTCCCTTTCTTGTCAACCACGTCAAAGGAGCAGCTATCCTTGAAAAATCCTTAACGAATCTGCGATAATAGCCTGCTAAACCAAGAAAACTACGAATCTCTGTAACCGTTGTAGGGCGTGGCTATTTTTGTACCGCTTCTATCTTTTTAGGATCAACTTAAATACCATCCTTAGTAACCACATGCCCTAGGAAGGTAACACTACTAAGCCAAAATTCACATTTTGAAAACTTAGCATATAGCTGGTGTTCCCTCAGGGTTTGCAATGCTATTCTTAAATGTCGCTCGTGCTCCTCCGAACTTCTTGAATACACCAAGATATCATCTATAAATACAATGACAAATTGATCCAGAAAAGGTTTGAACACCCTATTTATTAAATCCATAAATGCAGCTGGGGCATTTGTTAAACCAAAAGACATTACTAAGAACTCGTAGTGCCCATACTGAGTCCTAAAAGCAGTTTTCAGAATATCCTCTTTCTTAATTCTTAGTTGATGGTAACTAGATCTCAGATCAATTTTTGAGAAACATTGAGCACCCTGTAACTGGTCAAACAGATCATCTATCATGGGTAAAGGATATTTGTTTCGTATAGTCACTTTGTTCAACTGCCTATAATCAATACACAGGCGTAGGGATCCATCCTTTTTCTTTACAAAGAGAACAGGAGCACCCCAAGGAGATGTACTGAGTCAAATAAAACCTTTATTTAGTAAATTTTGTGTTACGACCCTAATTTTAGGGCACATGAAATCCATATACCATACACATATATTTTCCATAAATGTACATAATGCCATTCTTTATCATATAAACCAATACATATAAGTTCCCATACACATATACAATATACAGTTTACGTCTATAAACACCAGAGTAACAGTAGAAGCAAGGATCCTGCCTGTAACGTTCAGAGCAACTCTAGAGTACAAATATATTACAATATAAAACATTGAGAGTCTAGAAACAATTTAGGCTCACCACTGAAGTACGACCTCTAGTCGATCACTTGGTTGCTTGACCAAACTCTATGTCTTTATCTGAAAAATAGATCCACATCGTGTAGTGAGTTTTACAACTCAGTGAGCAGATAACATCCCCTATAACCTCTTAGGTCAACATATGGATGTACTTTTCATTTCAAAGTTTCTCATATTGAAAAGTTACATTCAGGAGTACATTCATATGGGACCCGCATTTCAAAACATCTCAGTTCAAATCACATACAAATATCTGTAACCACATATGATACAAATTGATCTTAAATCGAATTTGATATGCAATAAAAATCAATTCTTTTATATAATGCTCAAGTATGTCACAACTTCCAATATACTCAATAGATAAACATGGAATGTGAGTTCATCACCCTTCTGTCTCCTCACATTACCATAGTCACAATCACAATAGGTAATCAGAGAATGTGAGTTCATCACCCTACTGCCTCCTCACATTACCACTGACTACAACTTCAATAGATCAACAGGGAATGTGAGTTCATCACCCTTCTGCCTCCTCACATTACCACTGTTATCATCACAATAGGTAATTAGGGAATGTGAGTTTATCACCCTACTGCCTCCTCACATTACCACTAATACCACCTTCACAATACCGTCTCAAGCCATATAATCCCGTCATTTTTTATCAATACATATATATATTTATATGAATATATAAACATGTATAAAAGTGCATATCCATCATATGCAATGCATCATTATCAAACAATTCGCCATACAATCATATTCGGCAACTTATCACTTTACATATCATTCAAAACAGAGCTATCAGTCTCAGTACAAAATCTTTTATTATAAATTTTCCAATCAGAGAAATCATATAATCATGCCCATATCTGAGGCAAACATAACATTGTAAAATCAATGTCATATGCATATCATATTTTCTTTTCCATGTAATGTGAAATGCATTTAGAAATAACATATTCAAAGCATTTCAAAATCTATTTCAAAAATCATACTCTTCTTGAACTAGATATCATTTCTCAATCATTTCCAATATTCCAAACCATTTCAGAAACATATGAACATATAAGTAACATATAATCATACTCATTATCTATGTAAAGTTCAAGAAGAGTAAAAAAAACAGGCTATAGGAAGAATCATCTACTCACAGTGTAAGGGCTTTGAATTGGACAGCCCTAAAATGCACTTTTCTAATCTGAATTTGACCAAATAAGCTTCAAAAACGTGTCTGGAGGGTCCAAAAACTTTAAATGAGCTCGGTTACTGTTCACCGCTGGAAACACTATTCATCGCCACTATTCATTGCCGGAATCACTATTCATTCACCACTATTTATGTCGAAAATTACTATTCACCGCCACATAAAAAAGTTATCAAATGACCGAAAAAATTACATATTCTAATGTTTATCAAGCTTTTGAACCCATCTACAGTGTCAGATTTTTAATTTGAGGTCTCTAAATAAGGTTTTTCAGAACTTACCTTTTACCGAGATTTTCTACTCACTATTCATTACTATGCATCTTCCCGATTTTTTTTTCTTTTTGATATTTCGTCGCCCCCGGTTTCGTTTTAACATTCTGCTGTTGTTTTTTTTTAAATATAACAATAATTATTAAATAATTAATAATAAGATTTTCTTTTATAAAAATTCATATAAATTCCGTTTTTCATCATAAAATATCCCAAAAATTTCTAAAAAATTCCTTTCTCATAAACCTTTAGTTAAACTCTTAAATCATGATTTTTCTTGATAAAAATCATAATAAAACAAATTTCAAAACAAATATGTTTATTCATTTTAAAAGAAAGAATATTTCTAAAAATACCATAAAAATTCAATAGAGGCCGATATAATTATGTTAAGCAATACAGTACTTCTTTTACTTAAAAGTCCACTTACTTTTAACAAATCATAATCATTTCTACATAAATAAAAATATATTTGCTAATAGCGCGCCAAAACATAAATTCTCATATTTCTTTTGTAATTCTTTAATCCATGTAATAAATATACATATTTTCACCGGTTCTTATCTCTATTGTCAAAATTCTTTCTTTTATTCTAAATTTTCTTTAATTGGAATTTTCGTTAAATTTTACGGTTATTACATTTTGCAGTTGCTCCTTTAATTGTTTAAGTTCTACAGGTGCCATCCTATAGGGAGGTATGGATATTTGTTGTGTTTCAGGGAGGAGATCAATACCAAACTCAATCTCTCAGTCTGGTGGTAATCCTGGCAATTCCTCAGAAAACACATCAGGGAAGTCTCTAACTACTGTAACCTGCTCTACACTAGTATACTTTATATCAACATCTTTGACTACTGCTAAATACCCCTGACATCCTTTTTGTAACAGCTTATGAGCTGTTAAAGCTAAAATTAAATTACTAAACTCCTTATTATGATCTCCTTGTATCATGAAGGAAGATTCTTCAGAGACATTAAACTTAATCACTTTAAGGTGACAGTCTAGAATGGCATGACATGATGACAGCCAATCCATTCCTAAAATCACATCAAAATCTACCATATCTAGAACTATCAAATCTACAAGAGTCTCCTTGTCTTCTATCGAAATCTCACACGATCTATACACATCATTTACCAGCAAGAATTCTCTCATTGGAATAGTAACCATAAAAGAACAATGTAAACTAACAAGATCTCTATCCAATTTCTTAGCAAAGCATGGTGATATATAAGAATAAGTAGAACAAAGATCGAATAAGACATATGCTTTATGGGAACATACGGATAATGTACCTGTCATAATTGCATTTGAAGCTTGAGCATCCTGTCGTGTCAAAGTAAAAACTCGAGCTGGTTCTCGGCCTCGATTTCCTAATCCTCTACCAGTACCACCACTACTTGCTTGAACTGAAATTGCTCTATTTGGTCGTGCTGGCACAGATGCAGGAGGCGAAGCTGGTTGTACCGATGCTTGACTAAAACTTTGTAGCTGTGGGTAATTCCTCATCAAATGACCCATTTGTCCACACTTAAAGCATGCACCAGTTTCTCTGCGACACTGTCCAGTATGAGACCTACCACAATGAGGACATGGTGGAATTGATCTTGAATCTTGTTGACTAACAGGTCTCATATCTCTTTGATTCATTCTTTGCTTGTTGATATTCACTGATGTCTGATTAGAACTACCAGTTCCTGTTTGAGTGAAGCGCTGTGGATTTTAAAATCTTGATCCTCTAACATTAGGATTATAACTTGTTTGAGCATTACTATTGTCACGCCCCTACTTTAGGAACGCGAATACCTCTATTATCTGATAAACTTTATTATCATGCTATTGCAAATCGTTTCTTAATATCACATATATGAATAACATCACACGTTCTTAAATTAACAATACTGACAGTTATACATGCCAAGTCTATGTATACATCAAGTTTACAGCGGAAACAAAGATCTTGTCCGTGACGTTCAGAGCAACTCTAGAGTACAAATATATTACAAGTTTACATATTGAGAGCCCAGAAACATTTTAGGCTCACCACTAAAATACGACACCCAGTCGATCAAGTAGCCGCAGGATCAAGTTCTGGGTCTTTATCTGAAAAATATATCAACCACGTGTAGTGAGTTTTACAAATCGATGAAACAAATTCATATCCTAATGTTTATCTAGTTTCTGAATCCATCTACGGAGTTAGATTTCTAATTAGAAGTCTCTAAATAAGATTTTCATAACTTACCTTTTACCGAGATTTTCTACTTCAGATCTACGGCGATTCAACGGTTGATTTGAAAAATTGATCGGTCAAAACTGAAGTATTGTTCGTCCTGAATCCAATAACACTTTCAGTTTTGAGATTGGAAGCCCATAAACACTCTAAATCGAAAGATAAAGTTGTAGGTCACTATTCACTCACTATTCACTCATTATGCACATTTCTCGTTTTTCTTTCGATATCCGTCGCCCCAATTTTCGTTTTATCATTTCTATTTTTTTAATATAATAATAATTATTAAATAATTAATAATAGGATTTTTCTTTATAAAAGTTCATATAAATTCCATTTTTCATTATAAAATATCCCAAAAATTTCTAAAAATTTCTATTCTCATAAATCTTTAGTTAAACTCTTAAATCATAATTTTTCTTGATAAAAATCGTTATAAAATAAATCTCAAAATTAATATCTTTATTCATATTAAAAGAAAAATATTTCTAAAAATACAACAAAAATTCTTTATAGGCCGATATAATTATTTTAAGCTAAACAATAATTATTTTACTTAAAAGTCTTCTTACCTTTAGCAAAACATAATCATTTTTAAGCAAATAAAAATATATTTGCTTATAATAGAATACTATTCTTGAAAAATAAAAATTACGCGCCAAAACGTAAATTCTCATATTCCTTTTGTAATTCTTTAATCCATATAATAAATATACATATTTTCTACGGTTCTTATTTCTATTTTCAAAATTATCTCTTTTATTCTAAATTTCCTTTAAATTGAATTTTTCGTTAAATTTTTACGGTTATTACAACTATCTCGCTCTCTCTTTTTTCTCTTTAAACTTTCAATATCTGCTTGCTCTCGTGCTTTCATCATTCTAGCACAGTCCACAGCTGCTGAATAAGTTGAAAAATGATTCATCAAAGGGCCCACCGTTTTAAATAATGGGCGTATCAATCCCGAAATAAACCTCTTAATTCTATCTTTTTCAGTAGGGACCAGATATGGTGCATATCTAGACAACCGGGTAAAACGAATATCGTATTCAGAAACTGTCATGTTCGGTGTTTGTCTTAATTCCTCAAATTCTCTAGCCCTCTTGTCTCTTTCACTCATTGGCAGAAAGCGATTCATAAATGCGTCCTTAAATTCTTCGTACTCTATTGGTAGTAAAACAACTGCCTGTCCTTGAACATGTGTCTCAAACCAAACTTGGGCCATATCAAATAGTTGAAAAGATACCAGTTCAATAGATCTTCTACTAGAGCACCGCAGAGCTCTAAAGACTCATTCCATAGCATCAATAAATATATGTGGGTCTTCCTGAACATCTGACCCCAAAAAAGTCAGAGGTTTCAACTTAAGGAATTGCGGTAATGAAACCTCAATCCTTGTAAGCTTATCCTCTTGCTCAGCTGTTCTTCCCAGTTCTTGTGCTTCAAGAGCATTTTCTGTTGGCTGACCTTTCCTTCTACCCTGTTCCACTATAAATCCAGCCAATGTCTCTAAACTCCTATGTATACCAGAAATCATATCAGCGGTTCTATCATGTGGCTCCTGAGGGGGTTCTACTCTTTCCTCAAGAACTCTATCAGATACATGGGCCTTCTCATCTTGTCTTAGGGTTCTCAGACCCTGTGCACGTCCTCTACTTCTACCTCTTCCTCTAGGTTGGCCTTTACTACGGCCTCTTTGTACTAGAATTGTAGATTGTGTAGACTCTTCAGTAGAAAGTGCACGATCTACAACTTCTTCTCTAGTGAACGCTTTAGTTCTTGGCGTCATCATTAACTATACAGAATAAAAAACCCTTTAAGATACTATAATATTTATTCAAACCTTACACTAGGAATTTAAGCACACTTGGAATATGAAGGAAATAAATATCCTATAGAATCTCTCAGCAGCACCTGAAGTATAAATATGTCCAACTCATATTTGTAATAACCGTAAAATTTAACGAAAATTCCAATTAAAAAAAATTTAGAATAAAAGAGAGAATTTTGAAAATATGAGAATTTATGTTTTGGCGCGTACTTTTTATTTTTAAATGATAGTATTTTGCTATAAGCAAATATATTTTATTTATGTAGAAATGATTATGATTTATTAAAAGTAAGTGGACTTTTAAGTAAAAGAAGTATTGTGTTGCTTAAAATAATTATACCGGTCTCCATTGAATTTTTATGGTATTTTTAGAAATATTCTTTCTTTTAATATGAATAAAGATATTTGTTTTGAAATTTGTTTTATTATGATGTTTATCAAGAAAAATCGTGATTTAAGAGTTTAACTAAAGATTTACGAGAATAAAAAATTTTAGGAATTTTTGGGATATTTTAAGATGAAAAACGGAATTTATATGAATTTTTATAAAAGAAAATCTAATTATTAATTATTTAATAATTATAAAAAATAAAAAATAAAAAAAAAATTCAGAAACCATAAAATGAGAAACCGGGGACGACGAATTCGAAGAAGAAGAAAACGGAAAAAATGCATAGTGCTGCATAGTGAGTGAATAGTGACTTCAAATCATTTCTCTCGATTTGGAGTACCAATTGGCTTCCGGTATCAAAACTGAAAGTGTTATTGGATTTAGGACGAAGAGTAATTCAGTTTTGACCGATCAGTTTTTTAAATCAACCGTTGAATCGCCGTAGATCTGAAGTAGAAAATCTCGGTAAAAGGTAAATTCTGAAAAATCTTACTTAGAAACTTCTAATTAGAAATCTGACTCCGTAGATGGATTCAGAAACTAGATAAATATTAGGATATGAAATTGTTTTGTTGATTTAGTAAAAAATTTTTGACGGTAAATAGTGTTTTTCAGGGATGAATAGTGGTGGTGAATAGTATTTTCCGACGGTGAACAAAACCCAAGCTCATTTAAGATTTTTGGACCTTTCGGACTCGATTTTAGGGTTTGTTTTACCGAATTCAGACCAGAAACGAGAATTTTAGGGCTGTCCAATCTGGAGCCCTTACCTGTGAGTGAGTTTTAGAAATTATAAATTTAAATCCTAGTTGAACTCTAGGTATGCAGGGCAAGCATCTAGGCTGATAATTCTCCATTTGAGCTAGATTTATAGAAATGCGAACTTAGTCATAGAAATGAACTAAGTTAGCCATGAAATGATTTGATGCATGATGAGTTTCTATGTGACGTCTACGGACGATCTATGTTTAAAAGGGAAAGTTTATGATTATAAAGGTCTCCATGGGAATTCATGGATGAGATATATTTTAGAACTGAATTTTATGCATGAAAAGAGCTAGATGGAGAATTATAGCTTTATTGTAATGTTATTGAAATGTTTTACTTTAAACTCTTTGAATAGCATATTTCAAATGTTTTCTATTGGAGGGACCCTTTTAGATCACTGTTAGCTAGCCGCAGGGAGTGCTAGCCCTGGTGCACCATGGTCATGCGAAGACTTTGGCCTAGGATACTGTGACGTACATATGACTGCCTAAGACACAGGGATTTAAGGTGGACTTATGTCTACGCCTACAGTGATTACTATACCCTTGCTGTGTGCTTGGGAGATTTAGGGTAGACTTTTGTCTACGCCTACAGTGATTACCCTACCCTTGCTGTGTGCTTGGGGGAGATGATAGATCTGTTAGGAAAGACCTCCAATAAACTAGTGCATTTTTCTTAAAGATTAAATATTTCTAAACAATCTCATTCATCATTGTTATTGCATAAATAACTTCATTTATTACTTACCATGCATAATTGATTTGCTCTACTGTTACTGATTTAATTCTGTTTTATCTTTTGAACATACATTTGAACTGTTTAGCTTTTCTTTCAATAAATTATGGTTAAATGCTTAATGTTTCTATTATTATCTTTACACTTTGATTTCAATTATTAAACTCATTGCGAAACATTCGTGCTTGGTTTGCCCTATTTCTGTTATAGTGTGATTTATCCATTCACTGAGATGTGGTTATCTCACCCCTCTTCTGTTTCCTCCCCACAGATAGTCAAAGAGACTTTTATCTAGCTACAGCTTCATAGGAGGCTAAAGATAGCGTTGGTGAGCCCCAGTTTGGGCAAAACTCTTTTGTACTGTTTGTTTAGTTTAGTTTATGTCTAGTGTACCTCCATGAACATACAGGCAGGATCCTCGCTTCTTGCGTATTTTGATGTGTTGTTTGGAAAAATGGTTTTATGTTTTACAACGATATTTGTATTATGAGGCCATAGGTCAAGTTGAATAACAGATGTTGGATTCATGATATATATATATATATATATATATATATATATATATATATATATATATATATATACACACACAATATTTTCTTATATTGGATGTGGCATATGTGGCCAGTTATATTTATTATGTACTCTGGATTGTATGCTGGATGTTTGTGCATGCTATGTGTTAGGCTTGCGGCTAGGGAAAAACCTTTATGCCGTGCCGGTCATGTGTTCCATCATTTGGGGCCGTGACAGAGTGGTATCAGAGCTTTAGGTTTTCTTGTGTTCATGGAGTAACGGACCTTTAGGTAGGACTTTGAGTATGGGTATGAATCCGGACATGCTTATACTCACGGTGCTGCTAAAGGGGTTCGATAGGATGTTGTCCTTTTGTTCAAGTAAGTCAGTTTATAGTATGCTATGTTGGCATGGTTAAGTGACGTTTGGGCTATCTCTGTTTTATAGCGAGATGCCAGTTATATGAGATGTTATATGCCTTCCCTTGCTGTGTGCTTGGGAAAAGACCCATACAGAGTCTCTTCGCGTGTCCTCTTGAATGGTAGTAGGGCAAACCTCAGCGGAATGATGAGTTTAGGCAAATCCTATACCACCAAGGTACGGAAGGGGTCAAACTCTGGTATGATGGTTTCTGAATGTGACATCCGTTATTCCCAGTTGTCTAGATATGGTAGATTGTGATGTGATATTGAGAATGAATTTGTTGGCATTATGTCATGTCATTTTGAAATGTCACTAGAAGGTGATTAAATTCAATATTCTTGGAGAATTTTCTCTCTTGATACAAAGAAATCTTAGTGAGATACCCAGTAACCTAATCTCTGCTTTAGCAGTCCATAAGTGATTACAAAAAGGTGCCAAGAATAGTTGACAGTGGTGAGAGATGCTGATATAAAGTATATCAGTGTAAATCAAGTTCCAGTGATTAGAGAATTTTTTGATATAATTCCTGAAGAATTGCTAGGATTACCCTGAAATAATAAATAGAATTTGGTATTGATTTATTTCCTAGCCAGCGTCTATATTTCCATATAGAATGGCACCCACTGAACTTAAAGAACTAAAAAAGAAATAGTTACAAGACATGTTAGACAAGGGATTTAAAAGCCCTAGTATTTTTACTTGGAGTGCTCCAGTATATGGATCACTATGATTATACATAGATTATAGATAGTTGAATAAAGTGACAATGTGGAATAAATACTCATTACCTCGTATAGATTATCTATTTGATCAGTTAGAAAGTGCTCAACATTTTTTTTTAAAAAATTTAACTTGATTTGATATTTAGATATCATCAATTAAGGATAAGAGAAGAGGATATTAAAAAAAAATTTGCTTTCAAGATTCGGCATGGACACTATGAGTTTATAGTTATGTCATTTGGATTGACAAATGCCCCAGCTACATTCATAGAGTTAATGAATAAGTAATTAAACCATCCCTAAATCAAGTTGTTATTATATTTATTAGAATATTTCAAGAGTTTAGAGGATCATAAGTAATATTTAAAGATAGTATTACAAACTCCAAGGGAGTATAAGCTATATGCTAAGTTCTCAAAATATGAATTTTGACTTAGTAATAGTACTTTCTTAAGGTATGTGGCTAGCAAGATGGTATCCAAGATAACCCTAAGAAAGTAAAAGTGGGTCCACATCTTGCTACAGTTACAGATGAAGATCCAAATCCAATTTGTGCTTTCTGCTATTGTCTGCCGTTCATTCTATTTGAGCAATAGTTGGATCAGGTACATGAACATATGCTTGTAAGGCATCAATCAACTCCTCAGCATTTGAAGCCGAGATGAGAATTCGTCGTGCTGAGTGTGGGATAAACTTCTGTTCCACAGCTTGATCTAGAAAAGACAACAAACCATCAAAGAAGTGATTAACATTTAACAAACCTATCGGTTTGTGATGCATATTCAGTTGTGCCCAAGAGACTATTTGGAAAATCTGCTCTAAAATACCAAAACCACCTGGTAAGGCAATGAAGGCGTTAGCATTACTCATCATTCTAGCCATGCGTTCATGCATGGAAACTACTCTATATTCTTCCCCAATTGTTTTCCCTATGTTGCTAGATGTAGCTAGAGCTGTAGGAATAATACCTAGAACTTGGCATCCTCCTACATGTGCAGCTGTAGCCACACACCCCATTAACCCACAGTTACCTCCACCATAGACTAGATGAATTTTTCTTCTAACCAGCACCATACCCAGGTTTTGTGCTGCTTTCACATATTCCCCATCTTTTCCAAGATTGGAACCACAAAAGACACAGATATTTCGAAACTGATGGAATGCTGTTCCCTCCATAATTGTTCTTACTTTAACTTTGAGTATAGACAAAGATACTAATGTAAGTATTTATTGAACTTAGAGAAGGGAATATTTATAATAGCTATGCGAATAGGCCGGATATTATTAGAATAGCTATGTGAGTGATTGGTGGATATCAGCTAAATTAAAGGTAAAAAAAACGGCAAGCATGTATATGTACAATAGTTATGACTGTGACCCATATTAAGCACATAAAGAGCATAAGATAAGATATCACCAGAAATCTGTCTTTTTCTTGTTGTCTTTGATGAAACATTGATGTTTTGAAAGGTTGTAGGTGATAGTCGTCATTGTAAAAAAGAAGAAAAAGAAAAAAAAAGTGAAAATGCAAACCAATTAATTGTTGAAGAGGAACAATCAAATGGTTTATTTTGTTTTCTCAATGTTTTTACCAGTCGACTATTGGTTTATAAGTCGACTAGCTATTTTGAGAAATTTTAATTTGGACTGGTTATTTACAATTGATTGATTATATATATTTTGAAGCAACCAACTGCATCCTACCAGTTAACTATGTGCTCTTGTTATTCACAGACTTTATAGGCTCAGAAATATTTCTTTTCTATATGATAAGCTTCCACCGAATAACAATATCTTTGAATTAAATTTTGGCACATATATTCAAAATTTGCGGCCACCGATTTTCGTCGAAATAGCAGCTAGATTTTGTTTACAGATTTTCAAGAAATACGGCCACCAATTTTAATTTCCTGTTGATATTTTTGTCCAAATTTCTGACTTCCTATTTTGGCACCATGCTCTATTACGTGTTTCGTATTTTTTGCTACATTGTCCTACATTAATATTTGGCATTAAATGCAAGATTCTTTTTCCTTACTATAAGGAGGGTTAATTTCTAATCTATGGAACTCAATTATTATGGTGTTCAACTTATTAGTAGATTAAAGTAATAGAGATTTTGAAAAGAATAGATGGATGATGATCTAATGGTGCTTTGACGAATGTAATGAAAGGAATTAATGGTGTTGAAGTTTCTGAGGAGTAAAGTATGGAAAGTAAGATTTAAGTTAATATCAAAATTTTTAATTTGAAAACATGGAGAATATTTTGAAAATCATCTCCGAAAATAATGTAAGTAATCAAGATATTTGTGTTAAAGGTTTAAATCGAATTTAGTATTTAATATGTGAATTATGTTGAGATTGGAAATTCACGTATGAATAATTGTTGAGAAAAGAGATTTCAGAAGAAGCCATAGATTGTAAATATGGATAAACCGAGGTAATAAAGATATACTGAGATATAAAAAAATGGTACTAGTATAATGGTAAAAAGAAGATACAAGTGAAATTTTTCATTGAAGATATAAGCAAATATATTTTATTTATCTCAAGAGAGTTTGTCAGGAAGTCTAAAGATCTTTATTAGATTATAGTATGACTGATACTAAATTTAAATGATGTGTTTATACATTAGAAGTTATGCTTTAAGTATCTTTACATTATTGTGGTGAAAGTTGGGAGAAATTAATTGTCTTTAGTTGAACTTACTCATAGCAGTAATTATCATGCCAATATACAATGGCATCATTTGAAGTTTTACATGAACATCATAGGTTTCTTAATATGTGAGTGAATTGAGAAAAGTTAAACTTTGAAAATCTAATTTGGAATAACATGCAATAGATAAAATATGACTTATCTAAATTGATGATCCTAGCTTGGAAAGCATGCTTCAAGCATATCTTTTTAAGATTGGTAGGAGATTTCTTAGCAGAATTTATCTATAATAAAATGATATTAGAAGATTTAAGCCTTATGTAAGAGGTGTTACAAATGTTCTATTAAATGACTCAGTGGAGTTATATTTATTATAAGATGTCATTGATAAAGTGAAATTGATTAGAAAAAGAATACTGAAAACTCAATACAAGTCAAAAGTTTACAAGGACTATGAATGTTGAGCACTAGGAATTTTCAGTTAGTGACCATATATTCTTTAATGACTCACCAATGAAAGAGGTAATGAGATTTAGAAAGAAAGAAAAGTTACACCCTCGGTATATAGAACCATTTGAAATTCTTGATAAGATCGGTTCAGTGGTTTATTGTTTGGCTTTACCTCCTAAATTGGGTAATGTCCATCCAGTTTTACATGTGTCTATGCTACAGAAATATTTACCGGATTCTACACATGTTATACAGTGTCCATAGATTCAGTTACAGAAAGATTTAACCTAAGAGGAACAACCAGTAGCAATAGTGGATAGACAAGTAAAGAAGTTACGGTTAAAAGAAATACCTATAGTAAAGGTGACATGGAAAAATCACTCTTTTGAGGAAACTACTTGGGGAAAGAGAGGAGGATATACGCGCTAGATATCTGCATTCATTTGAACAATGAGAAAGTATTTATTTGCAACTATGGTGATGAAATTCGGGGACCGAATTTCTTTAAGGGGGGAAGAATGTAATAACCGTAAAATTTAACGAAAATTCCAATTAAAAGAAATTTAGAATAAAAGAGAGAATTTTGAAAATATGAGAATTTATGTTTTGGCGCGTACTTTTTATTTTTAAATGATAGTATTTTGCTATAAGCAAATATATTTTATTTATATAGAAATGATTATGATTTATTAAAAGTAAATGGACTTTTAAGTAAAAGAAGTATTGTGTTGTTTAAAATAATTATACCGGCCTCCATTGAATTTTTATGGTATTTTTAAAAATATTATTTCTTTTAATATGAATAAAGATATTTTTTTTGAAATTTGTTTTATTATGATGTTTATCAAGAAAAATCGTGATTTAAGAGTTTAACTAAAGATTTACGAGAATGAAAATTTTTAGGAATTTTTGGGATATTTTAAGATTAAAAACGGAATTTATATGAATTTTTATAAAAGAAAATCTAATTATTAATTATTTAATAATTATAAAAAAAATAAAAAAAAAAATTTAGAAACCATAAAATGAGAAACCAGGGCGACGAATTCAAAGAAGAAGAAAACGAAAAAAATGCATAGTGCTGCATAGTGAATGAATAGTGACTTCAAATCTTTTCTCTCGATTTGGAGTACCAATTGGCTTCCGGTATCAAAACTGAAAGTGTTATTGGATTCATGACGAAGAGTACTTCAGTTTTGACCGATCAATTTTTTAAATCAACCGTTGAATCGCCGTAGATCTGAAGTAGAAAATCTCGGTAAAAGGTAAATTTTGAAAAACCTTACTTAGAAACTTCTAATTAGAAATATGACTCCGTAGATGGATTCAGAAACTAGATAAATATTAGGATATGAAATTGTTTTGTTGATTCGGTAAAATTTTTTTGACGGTGAATAGTATTTTTCAGGGATGAATAGTGGCGATGAATAGTATTTTTCGGCGGTGAACAGTACCCAAGCTCATTTAAGGTTTTTGGACCTTCCGGACTCGATTTTGGAGTTTGTTTTACTGAATTTAGACCAGAAACGAGGATTTTAGGGCTGTCCAATCTGGAGCCCTTACTTGTGAGTGGATTTTTCATACTATAGCGTATGTTTTACGAATTCGGCTTATAACTCTCTCTCGTATGATTTTAACTAGTTGGAATGTATGCTAAATTGTTTTACCGCTTTGAAAACCAATATGTTCCAACCATGTTAGAAATTATAAATTTAAATCATAGTTGAACTCTAGGTATGCAGGGCAAGCATCTAGGCTGATAATTCTCCATTTGACCTAAATTTATAGAAATGCGAACTTTGTCATAAAAATGAATTAAGTTAGCCATGAAATGATTTGATGCATGATGAGCATCTATGTGACGTCTACGGACGATCTATGTTTAAAAGGAAAAGTTTATGATTATAAAGGTCTCCATGAGAATTCATATGAGATATATTTTAGAACGAAATTTTATGCATGAAAAGAGCTAGATGGAGAATTATAGCTTTATTGTAATGTTATTGAAATGTTTTACTTTAAACTCTTTGAATAGCATATTTCAAATATTTTCTATTGGAGGGACCCTTTTAGATCACTGTTAGCTAGCCGCAGGGAGTGCTAGCCCTGGTGCACCATGGTCATGCGAAGGCTTCGGCCTAGGATACTGTGACGTACATATGACTGCCTAAGACACAGGGATTTAGGGTGGACTTATGTCTACGCCTACAGTGATTACCATACCCTTGCTGTGTGCTTAGGGGATTTAGGGTAGACTTATGTCTACGCCTACAGTGATTACCCTACCATTGCTGTGTGCTTGGGGGAGATGATAGATCTGTTAGGAAAGACCTCCAATAAACTAGTGCATTTTTCTTAAAGATTAAATATTTCTAAACAATCTCATTCATCATTGTTATTGCATAAATAACTTCATTTATTACTTACCATGCATAATTGATTTGCTCTACTGTTACTGATTTAATTCTGTTTTATCTTTTGAACATACATTTGAACTGTTTAGCTTTTCTTTCAATAAATTATGGTTAAATGCTTAATGTTTCTATTATTATCTTTACACTTTGATTTCAATTATTAAACTCATTGCGAAACATTCGTGCTTGGTTTGCCCTATTTCTGTTATAGTGTGATTTATCCATTCACTGAGATGTGGTGATCTCACCCCTCTTCTGTTTCCTCCCCACAGATAGTCAAAGAGACTTTGATCCAGCTACAGTTTCATAGGAGGCTGAAGATAGCGTTGGTGAGCCCCAGTTTGGGTAAGGCTCTTTTGTACTGTTTGTTTAGTTTAGTTTATGTCTAGTGTACCTCCATGAACATACAGGCAGGATCCTCGCTTCTTGTGTATTTTGATGTGTTGTTTGGAAAAATGGTTTTATGTTTTACAACGATGTTTGTATTATGAGGCCATGAGCCAAGTTGAATCACAGATGTTAGATTCATGAGAGAGAGAGAGAGAGATATATATATATATATATATATATATATATATATATATATATATATATATATATATATATATATACACACACACACACAATATTTTCTTATATTGGATGTGACATATGTGGCCAGTTATATTTATTATGTACTCTGGATTGTATGCTGGATGTTTGTGCATGCTATGTGTTAGGCTTGCGGCTAGGGGGAAACCCTTATGCCGTGCCGGTCATGTGTTCCATCATTTGGGGCCGTGACAATATTGATACTAAAGGTTCTACTAAAGACCCCTTTGCCCTGATAGCCACAGAGAAACCTAATGCTCTAATACCAACTTGTCACATCCCTACTTTAGGAATACGAATAACACTAATGTCCGATAACTTTATCTGTATTTATTGACAATCAACTTCATATTATGTCATAATAGGATAATATTATACGTTTGCAAATCTCAACAAAACTAATTATACATGCCAGGTCTACACTTAATAGTCTTACAACGGAGACAAAGATCCTGCCTGTGGCGTTCAGAGTAACTCTAGAGTACATTTATATTATAATTTATACACTGAGAGCCCAAAAACAATTTAGGCTCACCACGAAGGTACGACACCTAGTCGATCAAGAAGCTGCAAGACCAAACTCTAGGTATTTATCTGAAAAAAATATGTCAACCACGTGTAGTGAGTTTTACAATTCAATGAGCAGATAATACCTTCTATGACCTCTTAGGTCAACATATGGATGTACTCTTTATTTTAAAATTTATCACTGAAAATCACAATTCAGAGGTACATTCATATAGGACCCGCATTTCAAATAATCTCTGTTCAAATTCATAGTCAGAAGTAATGCTGTAAGAACGATAATAAAATCATGTTATGCATCAACATAATTCTTATGAAAATATTTGGAGGATCCCATATCAAAACCACCATATTAGAGTTTGACCCCTTCCGTACTTTGATGGTATAGGATTTGCCTAAACTCAGCATCCCGCTGAGGTTTACCTTACTACCATTCAAAAGGACACGCGAATGGACTCTATATGGGTATTTCTCAAACACACAGCAAGGGAAGCCAAATCATAACTCATATAACTGGCATCTCACCCATATAGGAGGCATTATGCTCTCCATCACATATCATCTCCCGTGTGTTGGCCCTCACACGAGGCTAGCACCATCCCCTGCTTGTTGAGGCAATCAATGTGCACCAGGGTTAACATGATTTGCTGTTAGCAGACAGTGTTTTCAACAGGATTCCTCCATAGAAAATATCATATGCACAAATGCCATATAATCAAAATTCTCAATATAAGACAGACTTTCAGTCTCAGTATATTCATCTGTCTAAACTTCCCAATTAGGGGAATCATGTATACATGTCCATATCTGAGGCAAATATATCTCTGTATAAAACAATATCATATGCATAACATATTTTCTTTGCCATATAATGAGAAATACATTTAAAAATCATATGTTCAATATGTTACAAAACTCATTTCAAAAGTCACTATTCTTGAACCAGATATTATAATGCAATCGTTTCAGAATTTACCTTTTTCTGAGATTTTTTACTTCAAATCTATGACGATTCAACGACTGATTTGAAAAATTGATCAGTCAAAACTGTAGTATTCTTTGTCCTGAATTCAATAGGCACTCCAGATCTAGAGAGAAAGTTGAAAGTTACTATTCACTCACTATTCTTTTTTCTCGATTTTTCTCGTCTCCGTTGTGTTGTCTCCCCCGGTTTCTTCTTTCCTTTTATTTTTTTATAATAATAATAATAATTTAATAATTGAATAATAGGATTTTATTTTATATAAATTCATATAAATTCCGTTTTTATCCTAAAATATCCAAAAAATTTCAAAAAATTTATATTCTCATAAACTTTTAGTTAAACTCTTAAATTATGATTTTTCTTGGTAAAAATTGTAATAAACAAATCTCAAAATAAATATCTTTTTACATATTAAAGAAAGAATATTTTTAAAAATACAAAAAAAATTCATTAGAGGCCAATATAATTATTTTAAACAAAACAATACTTATTTTAATTAAAAGTCTACTTACTTTTAGCAAAATATAATCATTTTTAAACAAATAAAAATATATTTGTTTATAACAAAATACTATCATTTACAAATAAAAATTACGCGCCAAAACGTAAATTCTCATATTTTTTTTATACTTTTTTAACTCATGTAAATAATAAACTTATTTTCACCGATTCTTATTTTCATTTTAAAAATCCTCTCTTTAATTCAAAATTTTTTTAATTTAAAATTTTTGTTAAATTTTACGGTTATTACAATAATTTTGTTTTAAGTCACTCTTGTTTAAAAAGAAAAAAAATCTAGCATTTTGTCCTGTTTCTGGCTCTGCTCTACAAGTAATCTATAAAGCTGATTGTGTGCAGGTTTTTGTCACTAAGTTTTCAGAATATTACAGTTGAAAGAGAATGAGACTTGACCTTTCAAAATTTTCACATTTTTCTCTTCAATTTTTCCTTTGGTTTGTTTCTTTGATTTCGCATGCTATATAATTTTGAGATGGTTTTCATTAAACAATCGATTCTCTGTGGTTGAGAAAGTCTTTGCAACTATGAAAATTGTTGTCATTGTAGTTAATAATTGTATCTTCTAAAAATTGACAACATACTAAAACTATAACAGAAGAAGAATGTTAATGTAACTCTTAAAATATTTATTTGCCAAAGATACTGGCAAAAAGCAACAAACAAGATGCATAATACATTTGTTGAAAAAGAATTAAAACAAGAAGCAGAATACAAAATATATTCACTGAAGAAGAATAAAGATAATAGACCAGAAGAAATATTTTACCAAATATGAAATAGTTTGGAAAGAAGACAAAAATACCTGCTTTGACGCTGTTTTGGTTAGTCAAGATGAAGATTAATGGGATCAAAGAAGAACAGATATGGAGAAACTAAAAAACAATCAGAAAATCAACTAAAATACAAAATTCTGACTTTAATAGTATTACAAAACTGCCATCGCATTTTCACTAAGTTTTCATCATAATTTTAAAATTGTCACCCTTTTTCACTTAGTGTTTCCAAGTTCTTATATTATGAAAAAGAAAAACTGAAAACGTGAAAATGATGTTTTCAGTTTTTCATGTTTTTTGAACTTTATTTTCACAAAATATTTTTTGAAAATTCCAACCAAAGCAACCAGCACCTGACCCTTAATGCATCTACCCCAAAAATATATGTTAGTTTATAATAAAAATTGTAAAATCTAATAATAACTAAATCATAATTGTCATTATTTATTTCAAATCTAAATAACAATATTTAGTTCTGTGGCTTGGCCCCAATCCAATTTATCCTTCGGCTAAAGAGAATTGGGCTAAAAGCCGAAAATAAATTAATTAGCTGGACTTTATATTTTTAATGGGATTAAATACTTTGGCCCATATTGAGAGCTCAATTATTTATATTCTATTTTTTTTGTATAGAAGAGTTACAATGGATAAGTCTAGTTTAGCTTAACCTAACTTGATTAGTAGGACTGGGTTGACCCTTTTTGTAAGTGGGTTGACAAAATGTCAACTAATCCATTTTGAAAAGGATTGAGAGTTGGGTGGACTGACTCCTAGAAAATTTAAAAGAAAAAAAATTAAAATAATGTATTAAAAATAATAAATTTTTCATAATTTAGTAATCCAAGTATCTTAATTAGCCATCTAACAAGTACTGAGGTGCCTATGTGAATTATCTAATAGCAATAGCATCTCTCTTTTTCTTTTCCCTTCTTAATTGCCATATAAAAAGAGTTTAACTTATTTATCTTCGAGAATATATTGATATGTTAGGAAAATTAAGGCCATTATAAAAGAAGAATGAAAACAAACCTATACCAAAGAATATTAAAGGAGCGAATAATGTATATTAGGAAATCATGGTTAGTAAGTTACTAAATTTACTTCACTAAAATATAGTAGTAAAAAGACAAAATTAATATAAAAATTTAAATAATTTAAAACCAAATTCAGCAAAGTAATTAAATATTCACAGAAAATAAAAATTCAAAAACAATTTTTTATGGAAAATTTGTAAACATTTGGTCTAGTATAATTTTACGTTTGTCCTAGTATTCAACATTAATACCTAGCCCTTTTATAAGAAAGTTAAATGTAGATCCTTCAAGGTTTGACACCCAAATCCAAAAACATATTTCATCAATCTAGAATTATCAATTTTTTTGAATATAAAATGAACTCTTATTACAATAAAATTAGAGCAGCTTTCACTGATTTGGAGTATATATAATGAATAATGATAAATGTTTTAATCTTCATTCAATAATTGCGATCAATTTGTGATAATTTTATAAAGAATTCAAGGTTATTATGTTCATAAATTTACTCCATTAAGAATGTTATTAATTCGACATAATTAATATGAAAATTAAAATGAATTAAAAAGTTAAAAGTCAAAGAAGATAATAATTGAATAGGGATAAATAGTTATGGTAAATTATTTTTCGTTTTCCACAATTCATGATTTGATCATATTATTGGAATCTATTTGTTTATTTGGCAACCTTGTGAATGACTTTACTAAATTATCTTAAAGAATGAATATTCTTAGAGCCAACACAAGTTGGCTCAACTTGACAAAAGAGATTCGATATGGTCTTTGTGGTCACGCTACTTGAGTTTGAATCCCTTTTATATCAAGAGTTTGTATTGGAGGTCAATCTCTCTGAGAAATCTTTTACCACTTAGTTTTCTAGGTAGGTCTTTGTTCACCCCTCAATAAACCCTATCTTGAATTTGATAAATATAAGTGATCGACATATTGAAATAATTTACTGTTATTACCATTTTTTTCACCAACAAAAAAAATCTTAAGACTTTTGAAATCATATATAGGTCCTGTCCTCAATTTGACAATTATAAGTGACCGATATATTAAAATAACCTATTTTTATTATCAATTTTTCACAAAAAAATAAAATAAATCTTACAGTTCTGAAAATGAAAAACAGAATATATCACATT
The DNA here is from genome assembly GCA_037074535.1 of Gleditsia sinensis. Lineage (NCBI taxonomy): Eukaryota > Viridiplantae > Streptophyta > Magnoliopsida > Fabales > Fabaceae > Gleditsia > Gleditsia sinensis. The sequence goes on from CM073472.1 coordinate 24,379,013, forward strand.
AAAAAAATATCATTAATAGGAAAGAATGATACCCTAATTAATGCAATAGTACTGCCGATATGTCAACCCTAAACACATCACCAACACCTGGAATTTTATTTCCGTACACATTGTTTCCTTCCTCTTTGTCCTAATTCATAATAATCTCAATTGGGGGAGAAAAGCAACCAAGTTCATTGACTAAATACCACGAATTACTAGCCTTTTCTTTTTGGAAAAGAAAATAACAATATCATTTGTCCCCTATAATAAGCTATTATTGCAGCCTATACAAAGTTAAAATACCATATTCACCAAACAACATTACCAACCTACAAGTTTATGGTTCAAGTCATAAAAATTTTAATCTCAGCAGTTGAGGGACTTCTACAATCTTAAATGTTCCAATTTATAAAAACACACTTGTAGGGAGGGGCAGTCTCAATACCCTTAGTGAGATTAGTACTATATTCGACGGGTGTGGAGATATTCATATCACCAAAAAAAATCATTACCATAAATTAGGATAAGAACATAATTAATCTTGTGTCATGAAAACTCAATTCCTTGAGTGTGTCTACTAACGCATGGTGATACCCATTGTTTTCTCCACCTAAAACCACTTTACTAGTGGTATTACAGCCTCACTTTGCTCTACATAAAGCCCAAACTATTAGATTTGCCTACATAACACAACTCATCTTTGTGCTAATCATCTATTTTCCTCACTTAATAGATCACAACCATTTCATCCATGAAGAAATTCAGAAAGTTCTCTGGGGTTGAGGATGATGAAGATGAAGCCAATGAAGTGAATTGTGGAACTATAATTGTCCTCAACCACCAGATCAATGAAATACCAAGGTATTTCATTGAGTTATTTGTTAATTAAACTTTTTAGGGCACCTTTATTACTCACTCTTTCTGTGTTCATATCTCCACACTCTTTGGTATAAGGTTAATCTCGTTTGAAATATTAAAACTGTTTCTTTCCACTCCGAATGAGATTGGCCCTGTACTCACTCCTTTTTTGTGGTTTTGGTTTTAGCCATACATTTGTTAGATTTCTATAACTGGTGGATTTGTGGTGTAGGTTTACCTCCATGTGCTAGTCCTTAGCACATGTACTTTCGCAGTGCTGGTCCAAGGACTTGAAAAATAACCCTAGAGTAAAGAAGCCATAGAGCCAATGAGTCATATCAATACCCTTGTGTGTTGGAGGACACAGGGTTGGCTTCGGCTTGTTCTTTGCTTAGAGTTCGGTACTGTGGATTTTGCAGGGAGTTGAAGATCTACTTCCACTTGATTTCGTAGTGATTAAGGGTCAAATAATTAATCCCTTAACTTGAAATGGATTGGTGAATAACCCAAAAGTGCACGATATGTCCATATAATGTTTAACTAGTTTTATAAATAAAACATAGAACTTCAAGGGAGCTTTTAAGATTGACACGGAAAGTACTTAGCAACACACTTTCATTGGTGATTATTTAAAGTTGCCAGCAAATTTTAATTTTCAGACCATTTTTTCAGTCTTCATGAAAAAGTTGTCACTAAAAAAATTAATTTTTTGTACTGTCTTGGGGCCTTGGTTCATGATGTGAGTGTCTCTATAGTTAACTCCTTTTTTTTTTCCCTTATCTCCATATTTGTATTATAGTCTGTTGTGAAAATATTTACAGAGAAAAAGAAAATAGAATACATTCCTAGAGCCTATGCTCACATCCAAACCTGTTGTCACCCTTTGTAGCATTTATATTTTTTAATAACGTCAGTGTCTCATTTATAACTTCTTTTTCTTTGGTTCATTTGGTTGCAACTAAAATTGCAATAGAAGATGAAATCGTAAGATAAGAGACGACAAGTTAAATGTTTAAAAACACTTTTTTTTTTGGTTGGATTGGTCAATGAAAAAAAAATACAAATCCGAAAAAAAATATATGGGTGAGATAGCATGAAAAAACTAACGAAATCATCTCTCATCTTAAGAAGTAATAATTTCATGAACTTGGGTTCACTATTATTACAAAATAATGGTTGAATATATAATAATATTTTATTCGTGCTATTAAATGCTCATAATATAAATACTATACATAAAATGATTTCAAAGATCCGAATCCTTGCAAATATGGAGCTGTTAAATGCTTCTTTTAAGCCACATAAAATTTGTAACGTTTAATTTTTTTTATGACATAAAGAATTAATTTAATTATTATACTTTAAAAATAGATAAATAATTAGTTGTATTTTATTTGCATAAGAAAAATTTAGTCATTATAAAATTTAATTCTTGTTACACATCTCTACTATGTTTAATTATTTTATTATTTCTATGAAAATATTAATTTAATAAATATAATTAATTAATTTAAAATGTAAAATAAAACATTATTTTAATTTTTTAATTAGTATACCATAAAATAAAATATACTAAATAGCATATTATTTATTTAATACATGTTTTAATCAATTACAGATGAAACCTTTAATAGTATAAATAAAATATTATTTTATACTTAATTGTTACGTAATAACTAAAGCTCATGGTGAATCCGAGTTCATGAAGTTATTACTATATCTCAAATCTCAATACCGTTAAATTTGTTATAAAAACAAAAAAATCATTGGGTTTTATTTCAGTTCTGTTAGGCTAGCTTGTTCAATTAAAAAAATTATAGACTTAATTATTTTTCATAGTAGAGATGTACATTATGAAATGATTTACTTGTATTTTTGCATCAATTAATAGTAATATATTTTAAATCTAAAAGTAATATATATAGACCTTAAAATTATGAAAGCAGTCAATGCTGCCACACCGATCGACCTTAATCTTAACTTTGAATAGATTATTGTAATTGTTCTAATGACAGATTCATTCATCTAAGAATTAAAAAATAAAAATAATCAATAGACCAACAAGCAGAAAGGGATCGAATCCTTATGTAAAGAGAAAGATACACGAAGGGTTATTTTATCTTTTCATAACTAATTTTTTTGTATCTATCTTTCTTCTGACATGATGGTCATATTACCTCAGAGGATCCAAATCCCTTTATTTGGTTGTATTTTGTCCTACTGAAATCAAAAGCTTTGACATTTTCAATAATAAGCCAAATAACCAACAAATAATGAAGATTCAAACAATATTCATAATAATTAATCCTTTAATCTCAAAATCTAGTCAAAGGACGATGCAATTTGGTTAACCTAAAAGATCCTATTTTTCAATCAAATTTTTGTAGACAAGATTGATGAAATATGCTTGTGGATTTGGATTGTGGGACTTGAGGGTTCAACATTATTGAGATTTTGTGGAAGGGAACAAGGGTTAAATGAATGCTAGGATAATATGAAATCATAAGAACCAAATATTTAGAAATTTTCCATAAATATTATTCTCTATAGAATTCTTATTTTCTTATTTTGCACATTGTATTTTAATTAATTTCAGTTTAAAATTAATAATGTTGTTAACAATCATTTCAGTGGAATAAATTTAATTTAATAATCTTTATTTTCTAATACACGTACTTGATTGGGTTTGGTTGTGATTATACTTTCCTTAATTAATAGTTTTTATCGGTGGAGATACTGTCCCAGAATCCAAAAATATAAGTTAAACTCTTTGTAATTGATGATTATAAAACTAGAAAAATACAGATTGAGATATACTATTAGCAAAATAATCCACAAGTGTATTCATATGATTATTTTCGTTAAAATTTGGCCAAAAAATACCACTAAAGTGGTAACGAAATCACAAATGTTACATGATACACTTTAAGCTACAGGGTAACAACTATGAATCTCTTGCCAAGTTAAAGAGGAAAGAAGTAAACTATAATTTATTAAATATTTGTTAACAAAGTTAATGTGATGATTTTTTTGAGATATGTTAATCTTTGGAAGATTGAAACAAAAAAAGTAAGGGCATGTTTGATAAGTGTTTTTAAAAATAATTTTTTGTTTTCAGTATAAAAAAATTTGTTTGGAAGCTATTTTTTATTTTTATTTTGGAAACAATTTTTTTAAAAAAAGAATAAAAATAAGGAAGAGTTGTTTTTGTTTTCTATTTTTATTTTTAGAATAACTAAAAAGATAAAAAACAGCATATTTTTAAAACAGTTTATTAAACATATATATATATTTTTTACTTTTATTTTGCAGAACAATTTTTAAATATAGTTTTCAGAAATAATTTTAAAAACAAAATCAAACAAGCCTTAAAATTTTAATGAATTAAATGAAAAATATGTGTATTTTTTGATAATAACAACTCACTCTAAAACTTAATTTGCAAATTTTCTGCTTAATCTGCTAGCAGTTATTTATTAGTAATATATAAATATTAAAAAACGTGAAAAGAAATTCTAGAGCGCACTTGAAATAACGTGAAAAAAAGAGAGAAGGAAGCTAAAAACCACTCAACTAAAAACTTTTTAGTCAGCTGATTTCTACATTAAAGAACAAAAAGTTAGCAACGACTAGTACGAAGGTTAAGGAGCCTTCTTAACAGTCAAATGGAGCCTAGAGACTATAGAAAGAATCTCTGGAAGACTTGAAGAGACTAACAAGACTACCAAGCCGTTTTTGATACAACTTTGAGTCTTTCTTGAAGCAATCAATTTATACCCTTGCTTACACTCTGTCTAAGTTTGCCTGTACTTAGTGTTTGGCCTATTTGTTCTACTAGGAGTTGATATACTGTATTTGATTGGGATCCTATCTTGCATTTGGCTTTTTCACCCTTACTTCCTTTATACTCTTTTAAACACCTAGCATACTAAGGAAGAGTGTGTAGGTGTGAGTTTGAAAGTCATTGTGAACGTTTTAAGTGAGCGTTGAAAATCTTATTGCAATACTTGTGTTTCTTCATGGTGAGGTGAAGCCCAAGCAATTTGAATTCATCCCTTGAATCTCAGCAAACATAGAAATAAATAAGATTACCATTCTGACAAAATTTAACATTTTCCTGTTTTATAATTTTTAGGACAAGGGAATCGAATCTCACATTTTATTAATACCAACATTGAAGGTAAGTTATTTTTTTTATTTTTTTTTAAAAAGATAATATCTCAAGAACATTAAAAAAGGTTTCAATGAAATTTAAAGTATATATAACCATCTGAAGAAACATAAAAAAAACACATCAATTTGATAGACAACAACCAATAAATATAAATGAAAAAAAAATGCTATTGGTGTAGCCATTCAATTTGATAAATAACACTACTTTGTTTTGCATATACTTTAAATTGTTTTGCAAACTGTTATATATACTTTAAATTTCATTGAAACCTTTTTAATGTTCTTGAGATATTATCTTTTTTTAAAAAATAAAAATAAAATAACTTACCTTCAATGTTGGTATTAATAGAATGTGAGATATTCTATTCATGCTTTTCATAAATCTTAGAGTTATGAAAAGCATGAATAGAATATCTCACATTCACCAAAAAAATATCATCAATAGGAAAGGATAATACCCTAACTAATGCAATAGTGGCACTTATTATATTTCCACCTTAGTGTCGCCACTTGCACGCAATGATACCCATTGTTTTTCTACACATAAAACCACTTTTCTAGCTGTATTACAGCCCCACTTTGCTCTATATAAAGCCCAAACTATTAGATTTGTCTACACAACACAACCCATTCTTGTGCTAATCATCTATTTCCCTCACTTAATATTGGATCACATACTGTCATTCATGAAGAAATCTGCAAAGGCCTCTAGGGTTGATGACGACGAAGATGTAGCTAACGAAGTGAAATGTGACAACACAATTGTCATCAACCACCAAATCAATGAAATACCAAGGTTTTTCATCGAGTTCTTTGTTAATTAAATTTTTTAGGGCACCTCTATTACTCACTCTTTTTTGTGTCATATGAGTGTCATCATACTAATTGGGTATAAGTTTAATCTCGTTCAAGGTAGTAATATTGTCTCTCCTCACCCTGAACAAAATTATTCTTATCGTAACTCCTTTTTTGTCTGTTTAATTTTAGCCATCAGATTCGTTAGCTTTCTATAACTCTTGGATTGATGGTGTAGGTTTTCTTCCATGTGCTAATCCTTGGCACATGTGCTTTGGCAGAACTTGCCCAAGTGCTCGAAAAATAGCCCTGAGGTGAAGAAGCCATAGTGCCAACATGTTGGAGTACACAACGTTGGATTCGGCTTGTTCTTGCTTAGCATTTGGTACAGCGGGTTTTGCAGTGAGTTGGAGATATACTTCCACTCGATTTCCTGGTGATTAAGGGTCAAATGATTAACGCCTTAACTTGATACGGATTGGTGAATAACCCAAAAATGCACCGATGTGTCCATGCATAAAATGTTTAAGTAGTTTTATAAATAAAACAAAGAACTTCCAAGGGAGCTTTTAGATTGTCATGGAGAGACTTAGCAACACTTTCAGTGGCAACTATTTAAAGACAGCATCAAAATTCAATTTTCAGTTGCGACCTTTTCACTCTCTATTAAAAAATCGTCACTAAAAATTATTTCTTGTAATCTGTCTGGCCCTTGGTTCATGATGTGAGTGTCCCTATAGTTAACTCGTTTATTTTGTTTCCTTTAACTCCATATTTGTATTATAGTCTGCTGAGAAAAGATTTATAAAGAAAAAGAAAATAGAATACATTCCTAGAGCCTATGATTTCCAAACATGTTGTCACCGTTTGTAGCATTTACATTTTTTTAATAACATCAATGCCTTTTAGCTACTGGCTTCAATGTCTCATTTACCAGTTGAAATAGGAGACGAAATCGCAGAGATAATATAGAGGAAGAGATAACAAGTTAACTTTTTTAAAAGATATTTTTTTTTATTGTTGAATTAGTCATGAAAGAAATATTAATTGATACGCCAAAAATATACAATTAAAAAAAACTATTGGTGAAATAGTATGAAAAAACTGGTGAAAGCATGTCTTATCTCAAGGAGTAATAATTTGATGAACTCGAGTTCATTATTATTACACAGTACTTGTTAAATATAGAATAATATTTTATTCATGTTATTAAATGCTTATAATATAAATATTATATATAGAATGATCTCAAATATGATTTTAGCAAGATAACTAATTAATAAATTAGTTATGTTGCTAAAATCATAATAAAAAGAATAATATTATTATTTAAATTTATATTCAACTATAATTAATTCAAATACAAATATTCAATATAATATATATTTTTAAAAAAGAAACTGTTAAAATTTTTGAAGGAAAAAAATATAAAAAAAATTGTTTTTGAAGTCAAGATTCGAACTTAAAATTTAGATTTCCATGATTTTAAAATTTTGCTACAACAGATGTTGTGAATAGTGGCATAAAAATTATTTTATCCATAGGAGGGTTATGGGAGGATGGTTGTCACGCCTTTAATTTTAGGGCACGTGAAACACATACTTTATGAACATATATTTTTCATAACATGTATAATACACTCTTTTACAGATAGTTATTCCCATGTATACACAATATACAGATCAAATCTATAAATATCAAAGTACAGCAGAAGCAGGGATTCTACTTATAGCATTTAGAGCATACTCTAAAATAAAAATACAAAATAATTTAAACATTGTGAGCCTTGGAAACAACGTTAGTTCACCCAGAGAGTATGACAACTAATTGATCACGTAGCTGCAGGACCAAACTCTGTATCCTTATCTGAAAAAAATGTAAGTATCGTGTAGTGAATTTGACAACTCAGTGAACAGATAATACCTCTTATGACTTGTTAGGTCAATGTAATAACTGTAAAATGTAACAAAAATTCCAATTAAAGAAAATTTGGAATAAAAGAGATAATTTTGAAAATAGGGATAAGAACTATAAAAAATATGTATATTTACTACATGGGTTAATGAAGTACAAAGAAAATATGATAATTTACGTCTTGGGACGTAATTTTTATTTTTAAATGATAGTATTTTGCTATAAATAAATATATTTTTATTTTTTAAAAAATGAGTATGTTTACAAGTTATTTATTCTTTTATATATTCCTAAAATGGTTTAGAATATTTGAAACGATTGCAATATGATATCTAGTTCAAGAAGAGTATGACTTTTGAAATGAGTTTTGAAACACATTGAACGTGTGATTTTTAAATGTATTTCTCATTATATGACAAATGATATATGTTATGCATATGATATTGATTTATACAGTGATATGTTTGCCTCGGATATAGGCATGTATACATTATTCCCTTGAATGGTAAGTTTTGACAGATGAATATACAGAGACTGAAAGTCTGTATTATATTGAGAATTTTATACTGAATTATATGGAATATGTGCATATGATATTTTCTGTAGAGGAATCTTATTGGAAACACTGTCTGCTAACAGTAGGTGATGTTAGTCCTTGTGCACCTTGATTGCTTCAGCTAGCAGGAGGTGGTGTTAGCCTCGTGTGAGGGCCAACACACGAGAGATGATATGTGAAGGAGAGCGGAATACCTCCTATATATGGGTGAGATGTCAGTTATATGAGTTATGATTTGCCTTCCTTTGCTGTGTGTTTGAGAAATACCCATATAAAGTCCCTTCGCGTGTCCTCTTGAATGGTAGTAGGGCAAATCTCAGTGGGATGCTGAGTTTAGGCAAATCCTATACCACCAAAGTACGGAAGGGGTCAAACTCTGATATGGGATCCTCCAGATGTTTTCACATGAATTCTATTGATGCATACTATGATTTTATTATCGTACTTACAACATTACTTATGAATTGAATATGAATATGAATTTGAACAAAGATAATTTTGAAATGTAGGTCCCATATGGATGTATCTCTGAATTGTGATTTTCAATGTGATAAGTTTAAAAATAAAGAGTACATCCATATGTTGATCTAAGAGGTCATAGGAGGTATTATCTGCTCACTAAGTTGTAAAACTCACTACATGTGGTTTATATGTTTTTCAGATAAAGACCCAGAGTTTGGTTCTGCAGCTCCTTGATCGACTAGGTGTCGTACTTCCGTGGAGAGCCTAAATTGTTTCTGAACTCTTAGTGTTTAAATTGTAATATAAATGTACTCTAGAGTTGCTCTGAACATCACAGGCAGGATCTTTGTTTCCGCTATAAAACTGATAAGTGTAGGCCTAGCATGTATAATTAGTTATGTTGAGATTTGCCAACATATGATATTATCCTATTATGTCATAACATGACGTTGATTGCAAATAAATAAAGATAAAGTTATCGAATAGTAGTGTTATTCGTGTTCCTAAAGTAGGGGCGTGACAAGTTGGTATCAGAGCATTAGGTTTCCCTGTAGCTATCAGAGCAAAGGATTCTTTAGTAGGACCTTTAGTATCGATATGAGCCGGACATATTTATACTTCAGGTGCTGCTAAGGGATTCTATAGGATTTCAAATTCTTTTCTATTCCAAGTTGCTAAAGTTTCTAGTATAAGATAGATTGAATATTGTGACATCTTAAGAGGTATCTATGGATACATTACAGTTTGAAAGTAAAAGGGATATACGTCCTCAAGAATTTAAAGAATTGAGACAGATATCAAATATGATAGTTTCTGAATGTGATATCTATTGTACCCGGTTATCTAGATATGGTAGACTTTGATGTGATATTAAGAATGGATTAGTTGGCATTATGTCATGTCATTATGAAATGTCACTTTAAGGTGATTAAATTCAATATTCTTGGAGAATTTTCTTTCTTGATACAAGGAGATCGTAGTGAGATACCTAGTAACCTAATCTCTGCTTTAATATCCCATAAGTGATTACAAAAAGGTTCCAAGAATATTTGGCAAGTGGTAAAAGATGTTGATATAGAGTATACCAGTGTAAATCAAGTTCCAGTGGTTAGAGAATTTTCTAATGTATTTCTTGAGAAATTTCCAAGATTACCCCGAAATGATAAATAGAATTTGGTATTGATTTATTTCCTAGAACTTAACCAGTGTCTATATTTCCATATAGAATGGCACCCACTAAATTTAAAGAACTAAAAAAGAAATAGTTACAAGACATGTTAGACAAGGAATTTAAAATCCCTAGTACTTTTACTTAGAGTGCTCCAGTTCTATCTGTGAAAAAAAATGTATCATTACGATTGTACATAAATTATAGACAGTTGAATAAGGTGACAGTGTGAAATAAATACTCATTACCTCAAATAGATGATTTGCTTGACCAACTACAGGGTGCTCAACGTTTTTCAAAAATTGAATTGATTTGAGATCTAGATATCATCAATTAAAGATAAGAGAAGAGGATATTGCAAAAATTGCTTTCAGGATTCGGCATAGACATTATGAGTTTTTAGTTATGTCATTTGGATTGACAAATGCCCCAGCTACATTCATAGATTTAATGAATAAGTAATTAAGCCATCCCCAAATCAAGTTGTTATTATATTTATTGATGATATACTAGAATATTCTAAGAGTTCAGAAGATCATAAGCAACATTTAAAGATACTTTTACAAACTCCAAGGGAGTATCAGCTATATGCTAAGTTTTCAAAATACGAATTTTGACTTAGTAATATTACTTTCTTAAGGTATGTGGCTAGCAAGATGGTATCTAAGAAAACCCTGAGAAAGTAAAAGGGGTACAACAATGTCCACATCTTGCTATAGTTACAGATGAAGATCTAAGTCTAATTTGCGCTTTTTGCTGTTGTCTGTTGTTCATTCTATTTGAGCTGTAATTGAATCAGGTATATGAACATATGCTTGTAAAGGATCAATCAACTCCTTAGCATTTGAAGCCGAGATGAGAATTTGTCGTGCTGAGTGTGAGATGAACCTTTGCTCCACAGCATGATCAAGAAAAGAAAATAGACCATAAAAGAAGTGGTTAACATTTAACAAACCTATCGATTTGTGATGCATATTTAGTTGTGCTCAAGAGACTATTTGAAACATTTCTTCTAAAGTACCAAAACCTCCTGGTAAGGCAATGAAGGCATCCGAGTTGCTCATCATTCTAGCTATGCGTTCATGCATGGATGCAACCCTAAATTCTTCCCCAATTGTCTTTCCTATGATGTTGGATGCAGCTAGAGTTGTAGGAATAATACCTAGAACTTGACATCTTCCTACATGTATAGCTGTAGACATACACTCCATTAACCCACAGTTACCTCCACTATAGACTAAATGAATTTTTCTTCTGGCCAGCACCATACCCAGGTTTTGTGCTACTTTCACATATTCTCCATCTTTCCTAGGACTGGAACCATAAAAGATACAAATATTTTGAACTGACGGAATGCGATTCTCTCCATAGTTGTATACACTTTAACTTGAGTATGAAAGTAAAGATACTAACATGTGTATTTATAGAATTTAGAGAAGGACATACATATGATAGCTATGTGAATAGGCCGGGAATAATTAGAACAACTATATGAGTGATTGATGGAAATCAGTTAAATTGAAGGTGAAAATTTCAAAAATGACAGCAAGCATGTATATGTACAGTAGTTGTGATAGTCGTTCATATTAGGCATATAAAGAGAATAAGGTTAAGATATCACCAGAAAAATTTCTTTTTCTTGTTGTCCTTGATGAAGGATTGATGTCTTGATTCTTATAGAGAAGTTGTAAATGATAGGCGTCATTGTAAAAAAATGAAGACGCACACTAGATAATTATTGAAGAGGGACAATTAAATGATTTTTCTTGTTTTCCCAATGTTCTTGCCAGTCGACTATCGGTATTATTAAGTCGATTAGCTATTCTGAGAAATTTTAATTTGGACTGGTTATTTTACAGTTGATTGATTACATCTATTTTGAAGCAATCAACTGTATCCTACCAGTTAATTACGTATTCTTTGATTTTCACAGACTTTTATAAGCTCAGAAATGTTTCTTTTTCCATGTGCTATCTTTCCACTGAATACCAACAAATTTAAAGTAGATTTTGACATATATATTCAAAAAAATTTGCGGCCACCGATTTTTGCCGAAATAGCAGCTAGATTTTGTTTACAGATTTTCAAGAATTACGGCCACCGATTTTAATGTTATTTCAATACTTTTTCTAAATTTCTGACTTCCTATTTTGGCACCATGCTCTATTATGTATGCCACATTTTCTACTGTATTTTCCTATATTAATATTTGGCATTAAATGCAAAGTTCTTTTTCCTCATTACAAGAAAAGTTAATTTATTTTCTCTGAAACTCAGTTATTATGGTGTCCAAGTGGTTAGTAGGTTAAAGTAATAAAAAGTTTGTAAAGAACGGACAGATGATGGCCTTATGGTGTTTTGACGACTGTAATCAAGGGAATTAGTGGTGTTGAAGTTTTGAAGAATAAAATATAGGAACTAGGATTTAAATTAATCTTTGAGCTCTTAATTTGGAAATATGGAGAATATTCTGAGAATCATGTCCGAAAATAATATAAGTGATCAAGATATTTGTGTTAAAGTTTTATTTTATGCTAAATCGAATCTAGTATCTAAGATGTGAATTATGTTGAAATTGAGAATTCATGTATGAGAAGTTGTTAGGAAAGATCTTCTTGAAATGATTGGATGAATTAAACGGGATTGATATAAGTTAGAATGAGGTGGTTTTAGATATGATAGAAGAAATGATTAAAATTTTTAGACAATGAGTTTAACGGTGTTAACAAGATGGTATAGAATTACTGTGATGAGATAAGTTAGAATTATTAGACATGTGTCAATGTTACATAAACGTTATAAAAGGTTTGGTGAATTTATTGCTACGTATGTTTAACATATTGATTAAAGGATTTTAGGATAAAAATAGATGATAGATTAAGATAGATGATATTCATGGGATGATGTTGACATTTGAGAATCAAAGATGACTTGATAGAAGTCTGGAATAAGAAAAGATAGTTACCCAATATGGGTGTAAAGATGTTCTTTTATGTATATATTTTCTAATATCGACTTATAGATATATGTATGCGAGTTTGAGGATATAAAGGAAGGAGATACTCAATGGTTTAAGAGTTCCTTATATGTGTGTGTGTGTGTGTAATAACCGTAAAATGTAACGAAAATTCCAATTAAAGGAAATTTAGAATAAAAGAGAGAGAATTTTGACAATAGAGATAAAAATCATAGAAAATATGTATATTTATTACATGGATTAAAGAATTACAAAAAAGAAATATGAGAATTTATGTTTTGGCGCGCTATAAGCAAATATATTTTTATTTATGTAGAAATGATTATGATTTGTTAGAAGTAAGTGGACTTTTAAGTAAAAGAAGTATTGTGTTGCTTAAAATAATTCTATCGGCCTCTAATGAATTTGTATGGTATTTTTAGAAATATTCTTTCTTTTAATATGAATAAAGATATTTATTTTAAAATTTGTTTTATTACAATTTTTATTAAGAAAAATTATGATTTAAGAGTTTAACTAAAGATTTATGAGAAAGGAAATTTTAAAAAAAAAATTGGGATATTTTATGATAAAAAATGGAATTTATATGAATTTTTATAAAAGAAATTCGTATTATTAATTATATAATAATAATAATTATATTTAAAAAAAAAACAAAGGTTTCAGAAACCATAAAATGAGAAACCGGGGGCGACGAATTTGAAGAAAAAAAACGGAAAAAAATGAATAGTAATGAATAGTGTAGGAATAGTAACATCTAATATTTTCTTTCGATTTGCAGTACCGATTAGCTTCCGATATCAAAACTGAATGTGTTATTGGATTCAGGACGAAGAGTACTTCAGTTTTGACCGATCAGTTTTTCAAATCAACCGTTGAATCGTCGTAGATCTGAAGTAGAAAATCTCGGTAAAAGGTAAATTCTAAAAAACTTTACTTAGGGACTTCTAATTAGAAATCTGACTCCGTAGATGGATTCAGAAACTAGATAAATATTAAGATATGAAATTGTTTTGTTGATTCGGTAAAATTTTTGTGACAATAAATAGTGTTTTCTGGCGTGAATAGTGTTTTCCGACGGTGAACAGTAACCAAGCTCATTTAAGGTTTTTGGACCTTCCGGACTCGATTTTGGGGTCTGTTTTACCGAATTCAGACCAGGAACTAGCATTTTAGGGCTGTCCAATCTGGAGCCCTTACCGGTGAGTGGGTTTTTCATACTATAGCGCATGTTTTACGAATTCGGTTTATAACTCTCTCTCGTATGATTTTAACTAGTTGGAATGTATGCTAAATTGTTTTACCGCTTTGAAAACCAATATGTTCCAACCATGTTAGAAATTATAAATTTCAATCCTAGTTGAACCATAGGTATGCAGGGCAAACATCTAGACTGATAATTCTCCATTTAAGCTAGATTTATAGAAATGCGAACTTAGTCATAGAAATGAACTAAGTTAGCCATGAAATGATTTGATGCATGATGAGCATCTATGTGACGTCTACGGACGATCTATGTTTAAAAGGGAAAGTTTATGATGATAAAGGTCTCCATAGGAATACATGGATGAAACATATTTTAGAACGGAATTTTATGCATGAAAAGAGCTAGATGGAGAATTATAACTTTATTGTAATGTTAATGAAATGTTTTACTTTAAACCCTTTGAATAGCATATTTCAAATGTTTTCTATTGGAGGGACCCTTTTAGATCACTGTTAGCTAGCCGCAGGGAGTGCTAGCCCTGGTGCACCATGGTCATGCGAAGGCTTCGGCCTAGGATACTGTGACGGGCATATGACTGCCTAAGACACAGGGATTTAGGGTGGACTTATGTCTACGCCTACAGTGATTACCATACCCTTGCTGTGTGCTTAGGGGATTTAGGGTGGACTTATGTCTACGCCTACAGTGATTACCCTACCATTGCTGTGTGCTTAGGGGAGATGATAGATCTGTTAGGAAAGGCCTCCAATAAACTAGTGCATTTTTCTTAAAGATTAAATATTTCTAAACAATCTCATTCATCATTGTTATTGCATAAATAACTTTATTTATTACTTACCATGCATAATTGATTTGCTCTACTGTTACTGATTTAATCATGTTCTATCTTTTGAACATACATTTGAACTGTTTAGCTTTTCTTTCAATAAATTATGGTTAAATGCTTAATGTTTCTATTATTATATTTACACTTTGATTTCAATTATTAAACTCATTGCGAAATATTCGTGCTTGGTTTGCCCTGTTTCTGTTATAGTGTGATTTATCCATTCACTGAGATGTGGTGATCTCACCCTTCTTCTGTTTCCTCCCCACAGATAGTCACAGAGACTTTGATCCAGCTATAACTTCCTAGGAGGCTGAAGATAGTATTGGTGAGCCCCAGTTTGGGCAAGGCTCTTTTGTACTGTTTGTTTAGTTTAGTTTATGTCTAGCGTACCTCCATGAACTTACAGGCAGGATTCTCGCTTCTTGCGTATTTTGATGTGTTGTTTGGAAAACGGTTTTATATTTTACAACGATGTTAGTATTATGAGGCCTTGGGCCAAGTTGAATCACATGAATATTATGAGGCCATGGGCCAAGTTGAATCACAGATGTTGAATTCATGAGATATATATATATATATATATATATATATATATATATATATACAGTATTTTTCTGATATTGGATGTGGCATATGTGGCCAGTTATATTTATTATGTACTCTGAATTGTGTACTGGATGTTTGTGCATGCTATGTGTTAGGCTTGCGGCTAGCGGGAAACCCTGATGACGTGCCGGTCATGTGTTCCATCATTTGGGGCCGTGACAGTGTGTGTGTGTGTGTGTGTGTGTGTGTGTATATATATATATATTATATGTTGAATATTTTCCATAAAGTGAAATTGATTAGAAAAAAAATACAAGCAACTCAATACTAGTCAAAAGTCTATAAAGATCATGAATGTTGAGCACTAGAAATTATCAGTTGGTGACCACATATTCTTGAAGGACTCACCAATGAAAGAGGTAATGAGATTTGGAAAGAAAGGGAAGATACACCCTCGGTATATAGGACCATTTGAAATTCTTGATAGGATCGGTTCAGTAGCTTATCGTTTGGTTTTACCACCTGAATTGGGTAATGTTCATACAGTTTTTCATATGTCTATGCTACAGAAATATTTATCGGATCCAACACATGTTATACAATGTCCATAGGTTTAGTTACAAGAAAACTTAACCTATGAGGAACAACCAGTAGCAATAATGAACAGACAAGTAAAGAAGTTGCGGTCAAAAGAAATACCTACAGTGAATGTGATATGGGAAAATACTCTTCTGGGGAAGCTACTTGAAAAAGAGATGAGGATATACACGCCACATATCCGCATTTATTTGAACAATGAGGTTAGTATTTATCTGCAACTATGTTGATGAAATTCGGGAATCGAATTTCTTTAAGGGAGAAGAATGTAATAACCGTAAAATTTAACGAAAATTCCAATTAAAGAAAATTTGGAATAAAAGAGATAATTTTGAAAATGGAGATAAGAACCATAGAAAATATGTATATTTACTACATGGGTTAAAGAAGTACAAAGAAAATATAAGAATTTATGTCTTGGAGCGTAATTTTTATTTTTAAATGATAGTATTTTGCTATAAATAAATATATTTTTATTTGTTTAAAAATGATTATGTTTACAAGTTATTTATTCTTTTATATGTTCCTGAAATGGTTTAGAATATCTGAAACGATTGCAATATGATATCTAGTTCAAGAAGAGTATGACTTTTGAAATAAGTTTTGAAACACATTGAACATGTGATTTTTAAATGTATTTCTCATTATATGACAAAGGATATATGTTATGCATATGATATTGATTTATACAGTGATATGTTTGCCTCGGATATAGGCATGTATACATGATTCCCCTGAATTGAAAGTTTTGACAAATGAATATACAAAGACTGAAAGTCTATATTATATTGAGAATTTTATACTGAATTATATGGCATGTGTGCATATGATATTTTCTGTGGAGGAATCCTATTGGAAATATTGTTTGCTAATAGCAGGTGATGTTAGCCCTAGTGCACCTTGATTGTCTCAGCTAGCAGGGGGTGGTGCTAGTCTCGTGTGAGGGTCAACACATGGGAGATGATATGTGAAGGAGAGCGGAATGCCTCTTATATATGGGCGAGATGTCAGTTATATGAGTTATAATTTGCCTTTCCTTGCTGTGTGCTTAGGAAATACCCATATAGAGTCCCTACACGTGTCCTCTTGAATGGTAGTAGGGCAAACCTCAGCGAGATACTGAATTTAGGCAAATCCTATACCACCAAAGTACGGAAGGGGTCAAACTCTGATATGGTGGTTCTGATATGGGATTCTCCAGATGTTTTCACATGAATTATATTGATGCATACCATGATTTTATTATCGTACTTACATCATTACTTATGAATTGAATATGAATTTGAACAAAGATGATTTTGAAATGTAGGTCCCATATGAATGTATCTCTGAATTGTGATTTTCAATGTGATAAGTTTAAAAATAAAGAGTACATCCATATGTTGACTTAAGAGGTCATAGGAGGTATTATTTGCTCACTGAATTGTAAAACTCACTATACGTGGTTTATATTTTTTTTTTTCAGATAAAGACCCAGAGTTTGGTCTTGCAACTCCTTGATCAAATAGGTGTCGTACTTCGTGGGGAGCCTAAATTGTTTCTGAGCTCTTAGTGTTTAAATTGTAATATAAATGTACTCTAAAGTTGCTCTAAATGTCACAGGCAGGATCTTTGTTTTTGCTGTAAAACTGATAAGTGTAGACCTGGCATGTATAATTAGTTATGTTGAGATTTGCCAACATATGATATTATCCTGTTATATCATAACAAGACGTTGATTGCAAATAAATAAAGATAAAGTTATCGAACAGTAATGTTATTTGCATTCCTAAAGTAGGGGCATGACAGTCAACATATGGGTGTACTCATATTTTTAAAATTTGTCACATAAAAATACAGTTTGAAGGTACATCAATATGAGATCCACATTTTAAATATTCTCAAAACAAAGGATATACAAAGATCTAAAACCTTATACTGTACTGTATGATCATTAAATCAATGTTGTTATACATCAAAATATTTCACATGAAAACATTAGAAGGATCGCATACCAGAACCATGATATTAGAGTTTAAACCTTTCTGTACTTTGGTGGTGTAAGATTTGTCTATATTTAACATTTCAGTTAAAGTTTGCTCTACCACCATTCAAGAAGATACGCGAAAGGACTCTAATATAAGAAATTTCTCAAGCACACAACAAGGGAGGGAAAATCACATATCATATAGTCAGTATCTCGGCCAGATAGGAGGCATCCTGCTCTCCTTCACATATCATATCCTGTGTGTTGGCTGTTACACGAGACTAGCACCAACCCTACTAGCTAAGGTATCAAGGTGAACTAGGGTTAACATTACTTGCTATTAGCAAATAGTATTTCCAATAGGATTCTTCCACAGGAATCATTATTTACACATATAACATATCGTTCAAAACAGAGGTTTCAATATAAATTTAGAATTTTTAGTCTCAGTACAATTTCTTTGTTAGAAACTTCCCAATTAGGATAATCACATATACATGTCCATTTCCAAGACAATCTTATAACTTTACATATCAATGTCACATGAAAAATATATTTTTTTACCATATAATGAGAAATACATTTAAAATCACATATTCAATGAGTTCAAGCATCCATTTTCAAAACCATACTCTTCTTGAACTATATACCAGATTGTAATCAATTCAGATAATTTAATCTATTTCAAAGACATATAAAAATATAAATAACTTATAAATATAATCAATTATACATTTAAAGTTCAAGAAGAGCATAGGGTAAATCATAGAAAGAATTATCTACTCACAGGATAAAGTTTTAGATTGACTAGTTTCAAAATACACTTTTTCAATTCAAATTTTACTAAATAGACCTCAAAAACAAGTCCAAATGGTCCAAAAACCTAAATGACTCCGAAATCGCAAAATTTGGCCTTTAGAAACTTAGTCAACACTGATCAACTGATGGATACTATTTACAATCGAAAAATACTATTTACTATTATAATCACTATTCATACCGGTCGAATTTATTGTTCACGACGCACAAAAACTTGTTAGATGGCTGAAAAATTTCATATCTTTCTGTTTATCTATCTCCTGAATCCATCTACAGTATCAGATTTTTAATTTGAGGTTTCTAAATAAGAGTTTCAGAATTTATCTTTTTTTTTTTTAATTTTCAACTTCTGATCTATGGCGATTTTGCAGCTGATTTGAAAAATTATTCAGTCAATATCGTAGTACTCTTTGTCCTGAATCCATTAGTATCCTTAGTTTTAAGATTAGATGCTTGAAAGCACTCCAGATCTAGAGAGAAAAAACATGAGGAAAGAGAAAGTACTATTCATCACTATTCATTTAGTTTACAGAAATTTCACAGATTTCTTACATCTCCTCCCCCTTTTTCTTTTTATTATTATTTAATTATTGAATAGTTGAAATTTATTATTATTTTTTTATATACATAATATTATTTTTCATCCTAAAGTATACTAAAAATTTCTAAAAATTTATATTCTTGCAAAACTTTAGGTGAACTCTTAAATCATGATTTTTCTTAATAAAAACTTTAATAAAACAAATCATAATATAAAATAACTTCATGCATGTTAAAAGAAAGAAATTTATAAAAATAAAAAAAGTTTATTTAAAGCCAAATATAATTATTTTAAACAAAACAAAAATTATTTTAATTAAAAGCTTATTTATTTTTAGCAAAATATAATCATTTAAGATAAAAATATATTTTTTATAACCAAATATTATTATTTAAAAATTACACGATATTACATTCTTCCCCCTTAAGAAATTCGGTCATCGAATTTCAAACCATCATATCACAAGTAAGAAATGAAGTCAAGGCATAAATTACAGTTATTAACCTCATTACTCAATTAATTAGGGATATCTTTTTTGTATATTATCTTTACTTTTTGAAAAATCTCTTTACTTGAGTGATTTTACCATATAACCTTAGCCATAGGGATTTTCTTCAATCATAAATTTTTCACTTATTAATCAACAATAGACATCAGATTTTTCCCCCCATAATTAAACAAAATTTTTGTGCAATTGAATTTCTTGAAATTAGATAACATAAGAAGAATCTAATAGGTACTTCCTTAACATTGATACAAGAAAGACTGTACCAACATCACTTAATCTTGATGGCAAAGTTAGGATATATATACTATGCATACTTTGTCCAAGATTTCAAAAGAGCTTATATACTAGAGTTTAACTTTTCCCTTCTTTCTAAATCTCATTACCTCTTTCATGGGTGAGTCTTTCAAGAATATTTGATCACCAGTTGATAATTTTTTTTAGTGCTCAACATTCCTGATCCTTATAGACTTTTGACATGTATTGTGTTTCTTGTATTCTTTTTTTAATCAATTTTATTTTATTAATGACATCTTACAATAAGTCTGACTCCACTTAGTCATTTAACAAAAAGTTTATAACACCTCTTACATAAGGCTTTAAGTCATCCAATATCATTTTATTATAGGCAAATTCTGTTAAGGGATCTCCCACCAAACTTGAAAATATATACTTGAAGCATGCTTTTCAAACTAGCATCATCAATTTAGGTTAGTCATATTCTATCTATTACATATTATTCCAAATTGGATTCCAAAAGCTTAACTTTACTCAACTCACCCACCTATTAGGAGACCTACGATGTTTCATATAAAACTTCAAATGATGCTATTTGTAGATTGACCTGATAACTACTGATATGAGCAAGTCCAATTAATGATAAATAATTTCTCCCAACTTTCATAAAAAATATATAAAGATACCTAATACATAACTTCTAATACATAAACACATCATTTAAATTTATTGTCAGCTATACTATAATCTAACTAAGATCTTAATGCTTCCTGAATAGCTCTCTTTAAATAATATATTCATCTTACTTGTTGACTCACAAAATAACGAAAAAATATATCACTTGTATATTCTTTTTACCATTATACTAGTACAATTCTTTCAAATCTTAGTATATCCTTGTTGCCTTGGGGTTATCAATATTCAAAATCTATGAATTTCTTAAAATCTCTTTTCTCAACAATTATTCATACGTGAATTTCCAATCTCAACATAATTTACATCCTAGATACTAGACTCAATTTAGCATGGTATAAACCCTTAACACAAATATCTTGATCACTTATATTATTTTTGGACATGGTTCTTAAAATATTCTCCATATTTTTAAATTAAGAGTTCAAAGATTAATTTAAATCCTACTTCCCATATTTTATTTCTCAATAACTTCAACACCACTAATTCTCTTGATTACATTCGTCAAAGCATCATAATGCCATCATCCGTCTATTTCTTTCAAATTTTTCATTACTTGAACCTACTAACCACTTGGACATCATAATAACTAAATTTCAAAAAAAAAGAAAAGAAATTAACCCTCCTTGTAATAAGGAAAAGAACCTTATATTTAATGCCAAACATTAATGAAGAATGACGCAGCAGGAAAAGAGAAATACATAATAGAGCATGGTGCCAAAATAGGATGTCAGAAGCTTGGACATAGCATTGAAAGAAAATTAAAATCGGTGGCCGTAATTCTTCAAAATCTGTAAACATAACTTAACTGCTATTTCGGAAACAATCGGTGGTCGCAAGTTTTGAATATATGTGTCAAAATCTAATTCAAAGTTACTGTTATTTGATGGAAGAATATCACATGGAATAGAAGCACTTTTGAGCTTATAAAAGTTTGTGAAAAGCACAGAACATGTAGTTAATTGGTAGGATGTAGTTGGTTGCTTCAAAATAGATGTAATCAATCAATTGTAAAATAAATCAGTCCAAATTAAAAATTCTCAAAATAGCTAGTCAACTTAATAATATTGGTAGTCAACTGGCAAAAACATTGAAAAAATAAGATAAATCATTTGATTGTCCATTTTCAATAATTAACTAGTTTGCATTTTCACTCTTCTTTTTTTTGACAATGACGCCTATGACCTACAACTTTCCTACAAGAATCAAGCCATCAATGCTTCATCAAGGACAATAAGGAAAAAGAAACTTTCTAGTGATATCTTAACCTTATTCTCTTTATGTGCTTAATATGAGCCACAATTACAACTACTGTACATATGCATACATGCTTTCATTTTTGAATTTCACCTTTAATTTAGCTAATACACCAATCACTCACATAGCTATTCTAATTATACTTGTCTCTGAGTTCTATAAATGTACACGTTAGTATCTTTACTTTCATACTCAAAGTTAGGGTGAGTGAAGTTATGGAGGAAACCACATTCCGTCAGTTTCAAAATATTTGTGTCTTTTGTGGTTCCAGTCCTGAAAAAGATGGAGAGTATGTGAAAGCAGTGCAAAATCTGAGTATGGTGCTGGCCAGGAGAAAAATTCATTTAGTTTATGGTGGAGACAACCGTGGGTTAATGAGGTGCGCGTCTACAGTTGCAAATATAGGAGGATGTCAAGTTCAAAGTATTATTTCTATAACTCTAACTGCATCTAACATAATAGATAAGACAATTGGAGAAGAATTTATGGTAGCTTCCATACATGAGCGCATGGCTAGAATGATGAGCAATGCTAATGCCTTCATTGTCTTATCAGGAGGTTTTGATACTTTAGAATAATTTTTTCAAGTAGTTTCTTAGGCACAATTGAATATCCATCACAAACTGATAGGTTTGTTAAATGTTAACAATTTCTTTGATGGTCTGTTGTCTTTTTTTTAATCAAACTATGGAACAAATGTTTATCTCACACTCAACACGAAGAATTTTCATTTCAACTTCAAATGCTGAGGAGTTAATTGATGCTTTACGAGCATATGTTCATAACTTAATCCAAATACAGCTAAAATAGATTGGACAACAGACAACCATAGAAAGAGCAAATTAGACTTAGATCTTCATCTTTGACTGTAGTAGAACGTAACCATTGCTGTATCACTTTTACTTTCTTAGGGTCTATTTGGATACTATCCTTGCCAAACATACTCTCTTAGAGTTTGTAAAACTATCTTTAAATGTTGCTTATGATCCTCTGAACTCTTGGAATATTCTAATATATTATCAATAAATATAATAACAAATTGATCTAAGAATGGTTTAAATACTCTATTTATCAAGTCCATGAATGCAGCTGGGCATTTGTCAAACCAAATGTCATCACTAAGAACTTATAATGCCTACACCAAATCTTAAAAGCAATTTTTACAATATCATCTTCCCTTATCCTCAATTGATGATACCTAAATCTCAAATCAGTTTTTTAAAAATATTGAGCACCCTATAGCTGATCAAACAGATCATCTATACGAGGTATTGAGTATTTATTACGCACTGCCACCTTATTCAACTATCTATAATCTATGCACAATCACAGCGATTCAACTTTTTTTTTCACAAATAGAACAAGAACTCCCCAAGGAGAAGTACTAGGGCGTATAAATCCCTTGTCTAACAAATATTGCAACTAAATTTTCAATTCCTTAAGTTTAGTGGGTGTCATTCTATATGAGAATATAGACACTTGTTAGGTTTCAAGAAGTAAATCAAGACCAAGTTCTATTTCTTGTTTCAGAGATAATCCTGGCAATTCTTCAGAGAACACATTAGGAAATTCTCTAACCACTAGAACTCGATCTATATTAATGTATTTCATATCTATATCTTTGACCACTGCTAAATATCCTTGGCACCTTTTTGTAATAACTGATGGACTGCTAAAGCAGAGATTAGATTACTGGATACCTCACTACGGTCTCCTTGTATCAAGAAAGAAAATTCTCTCAGAATATTGAATTTAATCACCTTAAAGTGACATTCCAAAATGGTATGGCATAATACCAACCAATCCATTCTCAGTATCACATCAAAGTTTACCATATCTAGACAACGGGTAAAATTGATATAACATTCAGACACCGTCATATTTGATATATGTCTAAATTCTTTAAGTTCTTTGGCATGCCTATCCTTTTCACTTTCAAGGATAAATTGACCCATAAATACTTTTTAAGATGTCACAAAATCGAATCAATCTTATACTAGGAAATTTAACAACTTTGAATAGAAAGAAAATTAAAACCTTAAAGAAGCTCTCAACAACACCTGAAGTATAAATATGTTTGGCTCATATCCATACTTAAGTTTATACTAAAGAATCATTTGCTCCAACAACCACAGGAAAACCTAATGCTCTAATACCAACTTGTTACGTCCCTAATTTTAGGGCACGTATAACACATACTTTACGAACATAGATTTTTCATAACATGTATAATACACTTTTTTACAAATAGGTATTCCCATGTATACATAATATACAAACCAAGTTTATAAACATCAAAGTACAGTAGAAGCAGGGATCTTGCATGTGGCATTTAGAACATACTCTAGAATACAAGTACAAAAATTTAAATATTGTGAGCCTTGGAAGCAACGTAGGCTCACCCAGAGAGTATGATACCTAGTAGATCACGTATTTGTAGGACCAAACTCTGTATCCTTATCTGAAAAAAATGTAAGTATTATGTACTGAGTTTGACAACTCAGTGAGTAGATAATACCTTCCATAACCTCTCAGGTCAACATATGGGTGTACTTATATTTTTAAAATTCGTCACATAGAAAATATAGTTCGGAAGTACATCCATATGAGATCTGCATTTCAAATATTATCAAAACAAAGGATATTCATATATTCAAAACCTTATATTATACTGTATAATCATTAAACAAATTTTTTTATACATCAAAATATTTCACATAAAAACATTAGTAGAATCCCATATTAGAACTATCATATCAGAGTTCAAACCCTTCCGTAATTTGGCGGTGTAGGATTTGTCTATATTTAGCATCTTAACTAAGGTTTGCCCTACCATCATTTAAAAGGACACGCGAAGGGACTCTAATATGAGTAATTTTCCAAACACACAACAAGGGAGAGTAAATCACATATCATATAGTTGGCATCTCGCTTAGATATGAAGTATTTCGCTCTCCTTCACATATCATATCCCGTGTGTTGGCCGTCATACGAGGTTAGCACCACCCCTACTAGTTGAGGTATCAAGGTGTACCAAGGTTAACATTACCTGTTCTTAGCAAATAGTGTTTCCAATAGGATTCCTCCACAGAAATCATTATTTACACATATGTCATATCGTTCAAAACAGAGGTTTCAGTATAAATTTAGAATTTTCAATCTCAATACAATTTCTCTGTTAGAAACTTCACAATTAGGGTAATAACATATACATGTTCGTTTCCAAGACAATCTTATAGTTTTACATATCAATGTCATATGCACAATATATTTCTTTTACCATATAATGAGAAATACATTTAAAATCACATATTCAATGAGTTCAAACATCCATTTTTAAAATTATACTCTTCTTGAACTATATACCAAATTGTAAACAATTTAGATAATTTAATCCATTTCAGAGACATATAAAAGTATAAATAACTTGTAAACATAATCAATTGTACATTTAAATTACAAGAAAGGCATATGGTAAGTCATATAATGAATTATCTATTCACAGGGTAAGGTTTCAGATTGACCAGTCATAAAATATAATTTTTCAATTCAAATTTTACTAAATAGACTTTAAAAATGAGTTCGAAGGGCCCAAAAACCTAGGAAATGACTTCGGAATCGAAAAATTTGGCCTCTGAGAGCTTGGTCAACACTGGTCAACTGATGGGTACTATTCACAGTCAGAAAAACTATTCATCATCGGAATTACTATTTATACCTGCTAGATTTATTGTTAACGACGTACAAAAAGTTATCAAATGCTTGAAAATTTTCATATCTTAAGATTTATCTATCTTCTAAATCCATCTATGGTATCAGATTTTTAATTTGAGATTTTTAAATAAAATTTTCATAGTTTATATTTTTTTAAGATTTTATACTTCTGATCTGCGGCGATTCTGCGGTTGATTTGAAAAATTATTCAACTAATATCGTAGTATTCTTTGTCATAAATCCAATGGTACCTTTAGTTTTGAGATCGGATGCTTAAAAGTACTCTAGATCTAAAGAGAAAAAATGAGGAGAGAGAAAGTATTATTCATCACTATTCATTCAGTTTACAAAAATTTCACAAATTTCTTGCATCTCCGCCCTTTTTATTATTATTTAATTATTAAATAGTTGAAATTTATTATTATTATTTTATATACATAACATTATTATTTTTCATCCTAAAATATTTCAAATTTTTTTAAAAATTTATATTCTTGCAAAACTTTAGTTGAACTCTTAAATCATAATTTTTCTTAATAAAAATTTTAATAAAACAAATCATAATATAAAATAACTTCATGCATGTTAAAAGAAAGAAATTTATAAAAATAAAATAAAAATTTATTTAAAGCCAAATATAATTATTTTAAGTAAAACAAAAATCATTTTAATTAAAATCATATTTACTTTTAGCAAAATATAATAATTTAAAATAAAAATATATTTATTTATAGTAAAATATTATTTTTTAAAAATTACGAAATATTACAATGGTAGATCTGTTTAGTCTCTTTAGCACCACTCTCTTTCAATTCTCTTTTTTTAGTTTTGTAAAAAAAGAAAGAAAGAATGGCAATAGATTTATACTCAATTCTTTTTTATATGAAAATTCAAATCTAAAACACATATTCACTATTCAAATTTTATCTAAATATGAGAAAATATGACATTTTTAATATGAAGATGTTAAATGCTTCTTTTAAGCCATATAAAATTTTGCAACGTTTAATTTTTTATTAAATAAATAGTTTATTCAATTGTTTTTTAAAATAAATAAATAATTAGTTGTATTTCATTTTAATTTTTTAATTAATATACCTTAAAATAAAATTTACCAAATATCATATTATTTATTCAATAAATGTTTTGATCAATTACAGATGAAGCATATAATAACATGAATAAAATATTCTATATTTAGTAATTGTTATGCAATAACTAAAGTTTTTGATGAACTGGAGTTTATAAAGTTGTTACTCTATCTCAAATTTCAATACCATGCAATTTGTTATATAAATTACAGTGTTTGGAAACAATTTTCAAAATAGTTATTTTTTTTACAAAAACAAAAAAAATGTTTGCAAAAAAAATGTTTGTCATGTTTTTATAAATTGTTTTTAAAAAACTATTTTGTAAAAATGTAACTCAAATTTTTTTTAGGAAACACTATTTTGTTGTTTTCTTTGTTTTTTTGCAAAAACAATTTTAGATTTTTTTTTTCAAAAACAAAGAGCACTGTTTTCATTAATGACAAAATTATAAATAATTTTTTAAAATTAATTTCAAACTGTCATGCAGATCACATCATTATGTTTTTAAACATTGTTATCAAAATTTACATCAAAACAAGTTTTTATTTTTTCTGTCACACCCTTTTAAAGACACGTGAACCACATTCTTTACAAACATATATTTGCCATAACATGCATATTACACTCATTTGTCATTGAAAACAGTTTCATATAGGTATTCTCATGTATACACAATATACAGACCAAGTCTATAAATATTAAAGTAACAGTAGAAACAGAGATCCTGCTTGTGGCATATAAAACACACTCTAGATTACAAACACGGAATGATTTAAATACTGTGAGCATTGGAAGCAATGTAAGTTCACCTAGAGAATGTGACACCTAATTGATCACGTATTTGTAGGATCAAACTCTGTATTTTTATATGAAAAATGTGAAAATATCGGGTAGTGAGTTTGACAACTTAGTGAGAAGATAATACTTTCTACGACTTCTTAGGTTAACATATAGATGTACTCATATTTTAAAATTTATCACGTAGAAAATTACAGTTTGGAAGTATATCTATGTGAGACCCATATTTCAAATATTCTCAAATCAAAATATATTTAGATATCAAAAATTATATACTGTATTGTATGATCATTAAACAAATTTTGTTATGCATCAAAATATTTCACATGAAAATATTAAGAGAATTCCATATCAGAATAACCATATCAGAGTTCAAGTTTTTTCATACTTTGGTAGTATAGAATTTATCTAAACTCAACATTTTAGTTAAGGTTTGTCTTACCACCATTCAAGAAGACACGCGAAGAGCCTCTAATATGGGCATTTTTTAAGCACACAGCAAGGTAGGGTAAATTATATATCATATAGTCGGCATCTCGCCCAAATAAGAGACATCCTGCTCTCTTTCACATATCATATCATGCGTGTTGGCCGTCACACAAGGCTAGCACCATCCCTGCTAGCTGAGATGTCAAGGTGCACCAGGGCTAACATCACCTGCTGTTAGCAAATAATATTTCCAATATGGTTCCTCTACAGAAATTATTATTTACACATATGCCATATCGTTCAAAACATAAATTTCAGTATAGATTCAGAATTTTCAGTTTCAGTACAATTCCTCTGTTAGAAACTTCTCAATTAGGGTAATCATATATACATATCATTTTCCAAGGCAATTTTATAACTTTACATATCAATGACACGTGCAAAATATATTTTCTTTACCCTATAATGAGAAATACATTTAAAATCACATATTCAATGAGTTCAAAAATCTATTTTTAAAACCATACTCTTCTTGAACTATATGCCAGATTGTAAACAAATCAGATAATTTAATCCATTTTAGAGATATATAAAAGTATAAATAACTTGTAAATAGAATCAATTATACATTTAAAGTTCAAGAAGAACATAGGGTAATTCATAAAAAAAATTATCTACTCACAAGTTAAGGCTCTAAATTGGACAATCATAAAATGTACTTTTTTCAATCTAAATTTGACTAAATAGATCTCAAAAACGAGTTCGGAGGGTCCAAAAATTTAAAAAATGACTCCAGGAGTTTGGTCAATATTGGTCAACTTATGGGGTACAGTTCATAGCCAGAATTATTGTTCACACCTACCAGAATCACTATTTACGCCAGTCAGAGTTACTATTCATAACACCAAAAATTGTCAGATGACATTAAAACTTCATATTCTATAATTTATCTATCTCTTGAATCTATTTACGATGTTAGATTTTCAATTTGAGGCCTATAAATAAGAGTTTCAGAACTTACTTTTTTAAAAAAATTTCTACTTTCAATCTGCGGCTAATTTGAAAAATTGTTTGGCCAAAATCGTAGCACTCTCTATCCTGAATCTATTGGTACCCTCAGTTTTAAAATCGAATACTCGAAAGTACTCTAGATCTAAAAAGCGAAAATAGAGGAGAGAGAGTGAATAGTAATCTCCTAATAAACCTACAGAAGATTTTTTAAAAATAACATAGGGACCAAATAACAATTTGCTAATTGTTGGAAGAAGTCTTTTAAATTTTATTATTTATATTTTGACCCATAAACTTTTAAAAATTACACTTTGAACCCAAAAAAATTAATAAGTTTTTATTTTCATCCCTAAAATTTTTCAATTACATCCCTACTCCTTTATTTCTTTTAATAATTTATACATAAATGATAATTACTAAATTTTAGGGTTGTTACATTTTCATTCGAAAAAAGGGTTTTAGAATTATTAAAAAAAAAAGTAAAACAAGAATACTTAAAAACACTTCCAAACAAGCCCATATCTTTTGGCTTCATTTTAATTTGTCTAGTTTGTTTCATTAGTAGTTAAAACAATAATTTGAGCATATGATGGTTTTGGACCTGGTCATTCTTTTTGGTAATATTGTTAAACAAAAGATATAAGCTTAATTCTTTTTCATAGTAGAAGGAGAGATGTACATTATGAAATGATTTGGTTGAGCTTTTGTATCAATTCCTAGTAATATATATAGACCTTAAAATTATTAAAGCAGTCCCTACTATACCGACCAACTCTAATCTTTGAACATATTATTGTAATTGCACTAATGACATTACTGTTATTTGAAAGAGAGATATATGCGAAGTGTTTTTATTTTGTCGTTTTATAACTAATTGTTTTGTATCTATCTTTCTCATCACATGATTGTCATTCATATGATAGGATACAAATCACTTTATTTGATTTCATCTTGTCCTATTGAAATCAAAAGTTTTGGCATTTTCAATAATGAGCCAAATAACCAATAGATAATGAAGATTCAAACAATATTCATAATTAATCATTCTTCAATCTCAAAATCTTATCAAAGGAAGATATATTTTTGCTAACTTAAAAGATTTTTTTTCAATCAAATTTTTGTAGACAAGATTGATGAAATATGCTTGTGGATTTGGATTTTGGGACTTGAATGTTCAACATTAATGAGATTTTGTGGAAGGGAACATTGGTGAAATGAATGCTAGGATAATATGAAATCATAACAACCAAATATTTATAAATTTTCCATAAATATTATTCTCCATATATAGAAGTCTTATTTTGCACAATTGGATTTTAATTAATATCAATTTTAAATTAATAATGTTATTAACAATCATTTCAGTGAAATAAATTTAGTTTGACAATCTTGATTTTCTAATACACATACTCGATCGGGTTTGGTTGTGATTATACTTTATTAACTAATTGTTTTGACCGGTGTGGAGATACTTACCCAGAATCCAAAAAATAAGTTAAACTCTTAGTAATTGATAATTATAAAACTAAAAAAATACAGATTAAGAGATGCTGTTAGCGAAATAATGAACAAGTATATTTATATGATTTTTTTTTAAACTTTGGCCAAAAAATATCACAAAAGTGGTAACGGAACCACAAATGTTGCATTATACACTTTAGTTGTAGGGTGACAAACGGATCATCTGCCAAGTTAAAGGGGAAAGAAGTAAACTGTAATTTACCCTTTAAAATTTTACTTGAGCAATATAATAAAAGCATGACTTATACAAATATAAATTTAGCTCTAGTCAAACTAAGATATTACCTAAATAAATCCTCACCTAAGGTCTTATTTAAGTGAAACAAATAAAATTTGTTAATTGTATGTTAACAGAGTTAACGCAATAATGTTTTCAAAAACGTGTTAGATCTTGGAGAACTGAAATAAAAATGTAGAATTTTTAAAAGATTGAATTAAAAAAAAACATACATCTATCGAGAATGTATGGTAACAATTGTTAGCCTCAAGGTTTTGCTTGATTAATTTTAATCATTACAAGTATTTTTTTGTTTTCTACGATCCAAAATTTGATCATCTTATTCGTATCTATTTGTTTATTTGGCAGCATTGTGAATGACTTTACTAAATTTTCCTGAAGAATAAATCTTAGCGCCAACACAAGTTGGCTCAACTGACAAAAGGGATTTGATATAGTCTTTACAGTAACTCATGCTGTTAGAATTCGAATCCTCCTAATGGCGACCTTGTATTGATGGTCAACTCTACCGGAGAAATCTTCTAGTGCCTAATTTTTATGTAGGTCTCAGTTCACCTCTAAGTAGGCCTTGCTTTAAGCTTGACAGATATAAATAATCGATATATTAGAATAGCCTATCTTCGTTACCATTTTCTTTTTCCAAAAAAAGAATGAATCTTAGAGTTCTAGAAATCATGAATAGAATGTCTCACATTAAAGAATATCATCAAGAAGAAAGGATAATACCCTAATTAATGCAATAGTGGTACCGTTACGTCTAGCCCTAAACTCATCACCAACACCTAGAATTTATTTCCATACACCTTGTTTCCTTCCTCTTTGTCCCGATTCATAATAATTTCCATTTGGGGAAGAAATGCAACCGAGTTCATTCACTAAATACAATGAATTACTGGCCTTTTTTTTCCTTTTGGAAAGGAAAATAACAATATCATTTGTCCCCTATAGTAAGCTATTATTACA
Organism: Gleditsia sinensis; assembly: GCA_037074535.1. Lineage (NCBI taxonomy): Eukaryota > Viridiplantae > Streptophyta > Magnoliopsida > Fabales > Fabaceae > Gleditsia > Gleditsia sinensis. The sequence goes on from CM073472.1 coordinate 24,410,881, forward strand.
GCTTAAACAAGGTTAATATACCATGTACTCACCAAACAACATTATTAACCTACGAGCTGTGGCTCAAGTAATAAGCAAATTTAAACTCAGCAATTGGGGGACCTTTGTAATGTTGGGAGGGATTGGTACCCCTACAGAGATTAGTACTATACCCAAAGGGTGTAGAGATACTCATGTCACAAAAACAAAAACATTACCATAAATTAGGATAAGAACATAATTAATATTGTGTCATCAAAACTCAATCCCTTGAGTGTCTCTAGCTACTAACAAAAGGCGACACCCACTGTTTTTCTCAACCTAAACCACTTTGCCAGTGGTATTACAGTTTCATTTTGTTCTATATAAAGCTCAAACTATTAGATTTGTCTACACAACACATTCTTGTGCTAATAATCATATATTTTCCTCACTTAATATTGGATCACAACCATGTTGTCGATGAAGAAATTTGGAAAGTTCTCTGGGGTTGACGATGATGAAGATGAAGCCAATGAAGTGAATTGTGGGACTGTAATTAATGGTCCTCAACCACCAAATCAATGAAATACCAAGGTTCTTTTTATTGATTTCGTTGTTAGTTAAACCTTGTAGGGAACCTCTATTACTCATTCTTTTTTTTTTTGTTTATATCTTCACACCTTTTAGTATAAGACTAATCTCCTTCGGAGTATTGAAGTTGCTTTTCTTCTCTCCAAATGAGATTAGTTCTACACACGGTCCATTTTATGTGTTTGTTTTTATCCTTGCATTTGTTAGATTTCTATAACTTGTGGATTTGTGGTGTAGGTTTGCTTCCATGTGCTAGTCCTTAGCACATGTACTTTCTCAGTACTGGTCCTAGGAATTGAAAAATAGCCCTTGAGTGAAGAAGTCATAGAGCCAAGGAGTCATAACAATATCCTTGTGTGTTGGAGGACGCAGGGTTGGCTTCGGCTTGTTCTTCGTTTTGAGTTCGGTACTGTGGATTTTGTAGTGAGTTGAAGATCTACCTCCACCTGATTTCCAGGTGATTAAGGGTCAAATGATTAACCACTTAACTTGAAATGGGTTGGTGAATAGCCAAAAAGTGCACGATGTGTGCATATAATATTTAACTAGTTTTATAAATAAAACAAAAAACTTCAAGGGAGCTTTTATGATTGCAGAAAGACTTAGCAACATTCACATTTAGTGGCCACTATTTAAATACACCACAAAATCTTAATTTTCAGTGACGACTTTTTTAATCTTCATTAAAATGTCATCACTAAAAAACTAATTTCTTGTAATGTATTGGGGCCTTAGTTCATGATTTAAGTGTCCGTTGAGTGAAGAATACATTTTTTTTATAACATCAATGTCTTTTACCTACTAGCTTCAATGTCTCATTTAGCAGTTGCAATAGGAGATGAAATCGCAAAGATGATATAGAGGAGGAGACGACAAGTTAACTGTTTAAAAGGACATTTTTGTTGTTGTTGGATTGGTCGATGAAAACACTCATTATTGATTGACATGCCCAAAGTATAAAATTTAAACAAAAAAAAAAAAAACTAATGAAGTCTTATCTCAACAAGTGATAATTTCATGAATTCAGGTTCCCTATTATTACATAGTAATTGTTAAATATATAATAATATTTTGTTCATGCTATTAAATGCTTATAATATAAATATCATATATAGAATGATCTCAAAAATCCAAATACTTGCAAATTTGATGCTATTAAATGCTTCTTTAAGCCATATAAAACATTGTAACGTTTAATTTTATTGCATAAAGAATTTATTTAATTATTTTTTTTAAAAATAAATAACAATTATTTGTATTTTATTTGCATGAGAAAAATTTAGACATTATGAAAGTTAATTCTTGTGATACATCTCTACTATTTTTAATTACTTTATTATTTTTATGAAAATATTAATTTATTAACAATTTTTAAAAAATAATTTTTAATTAATATACCATAAAATAAAATATATTGGATATCATATTATTTTTTTAACAAATGTATTAATCAATTATAGATGAAGCATTTAATATCATAAAAAAAATATTATTCTATGTTTAGTAATTATTATGTAATAACTAAAGTTCATGATGAACCCGAGTTCATAAAATTATTACTCTATCTCAAATCTCAATACCATTCTTTTTTTTTTTTGGTACATTACATGATAAAACACACGCACACACCCTGAAGCCCCTCCCGCCCTAACCACTGAGCTAGCCTCAGTGGCCTTATCTCAATACCATTCAAACTGTACTATAAAAATATATCTTTTGGTTTTGTTTCAGTTCTGTCAGGTTTGTTTCATGAGTAGTTAAAAAAACAATTTGAGCGTATGATAGTTTTGGACCTAGTCAATCTCTCTGGTAATTTAACGATCCAAACAAAAATATAAGCGTAATTCTTTTTTTTTGAAGTAGAAGGAGATGTACATTATGAAACGATAGTAAAATATATTCCCTTCCCTTATGTATTACTTTTATTCCCCACAACTCTCTTTTATATTTTCAAAATATACACATATCTCTTTTGACATTAAACCATACGCTACAACTTAATCTACACTTTAATTTTTTGACCAAAATACCATCATTTATATCAAATATGTATTTAAAGACAAAAACTTGTGTGCTTATACACACACATACACACACAATCTTAATAATTATAAAATTACTATTATTATTATTATATTATTATTAAAATTTTCATTAATTAATTTTATAATAATATTTAATTTTTTAAAAATTTGGATTAAATTATTAAAATATTTAAAAATAATTAAAATATTATTAAAAATAAATAAATTCAAATTTATATTAATTTAAATAGTTCTTCATTATCACGTGTAATTATTTTCAAAACATTCACAAAAACTGAATACATAAGACGAATGAAAGAAATTAAGAAATTTGAGAGTACATTGAGTCGTTGTACTTCTGTATTATCCTATCAACGACATACCATCAAAGATTAAATTCGATAGTATTTTTCTCATTTCTCGCATGTCTACAATGAATTATCTAGATTTTCCACTGTTAAGTCATATTGATTCTGTGACTTGTGTTTTGCCTTGCTTAATTTCACGCCGTAGTGCGAACTTAGAGCATGGACCCCAAAAATAAAAATCATCATATATGTTTTAGTATATCATCATTCAAAGCACACAAAGTTTTTATATATAAAAAAACGCACAAATTAAAAAGAACACTGAAATACATGCATGAATTTCAATAATATTAAGTTTATTCATTATGTTTATAATTTTTTTTACTCTATATTAATTTTTTTATTGATTTATTTTTGTGATAATGTGCCTGAGCCTATTTACTTTATTTTATTCAACAAATGGAATAAGAGGCAAATAAATTGACTTAAAATTACTAATTTTTAATATAATTTTGAATTTCGATTTTATTTATTTATAATAATGTAATCAAAATTTTTATAAAATTAAATATTATTATAAAATTAATTACTAATTTTTTTTAATAACATCATTACATATGCACTTTCTCGAAGGTACATTTTAATTTCTACTCTTGATGCTAAATTGTTTGGTTTTGAACATGTTAATTAAATAATTATATCCTTTAGACCATGACTTTAGTGAAGAGTATAGAACTTATGAGAAAATTGCCAATCGTAAGTACTTTAGGCATGAGGGGGATTCTTGTTTCACGAGAATAAGCTTTGTGTACCAAATTGTTCCCTATGAGATTTGTTAATAAGAGAATCCTATGGAGGAGGATTGATGGGACACTTTAGGGCATAAAAAACACTATCCATTTTGCAAGAACACTACTATTGGTCACACATGAAAAGGGACATTGAGAAAATTTGTGATAGATGTGTCACATGTAATCAAGTAAAATCTCAAGTGTGACCCTACAAGTTATACAGGCCACTGCCTATTTGTAGTGAGCCTTGAATTGATATTTCAATGGATTTTGTGTTAGGTTTACACAGGTCTAAAGATGGTAAAGATTCAATTTTTGTGGTTGTGGATAGATTTTTTACGATGTCACATTTTATTCCATGTCACAAAATTGATGATGCTTCACATGTTGCTAATTTGTTCTTTAAAGAGATTGTAAGATTACATGGCATGCCTAGAACAATTGTTTTAGATGAAGATGCTAAGCTCTTGAGTTACTTTTGGAAGACTTTGTGGTGTAAATTAGGAACTAAGTTATTGCTTTCTACTACTTGTCACTCACAAAATGATGATCAAACCAAAGTAGTGAATAAGACTTTTTCTACTTTGTTGACATGTCTAGTTTCCTTATAATCATACTATTCATTATGCCACTAAGTATTCATCATTTGAAATTGTTTATGGTTTTAATCATTTAATGTCATTATCTTTGTCTAAATGTGCCACCCTAGATGGAAAGAAAAAGGTTAAATTTGTTAAATAGATACATGAGAAATCAAAACTCAACATTAAGTAAAGAATAGAATAATATGCCTTACAAGCCAACAAAGGGCGTTACAAGTTGATATTTGAACTTAGAGATTGAGTTTGGTTGCACATGAGAAAAAAATATTTACACCACAAAGGCATTCTAAATTGCTTTTGAGAGAAGATAATTTTGAAGTCCTTGAGCACATCTATGACAATGCATGTTTTGGTGACCCTGAATGAGAATTTAGAAGTTCATTCATAAAGATATGTAACAAATATGGTTTGGTTGCAAATGAGAAAAGAAATATTTTTAGCACAAAGGTGTTCTAAGTTGCTTTCAAGAGGAGATGGTCCTATTGAAGTCCTTGAGTGCATAAATGACAATGCATATTTTGGTCACACCAAATGAGCATTTAGAAGTGCATTTATAAAGATATGTATCACATATGGTTCTCATTCAATGGAGTTTAGTTACATTATAATACATGGAAGGTAATATTTATTCTAGAGGACATACTGCTATGATTCATGCAATTTAAACTTTTTTGTTTGGGTAAAAGAATATTGCATCTATGGGAGATTTTAAGGATGTATTGATATTGAATTGGTATATATTAAGTGTTCAATGGGCCAAGTGGGAGAATATTAGTTATAATTAAAAATGTGGCCCATTTTATTCATTTATTTAAAATTTAAATATATGGTGCTTATCTCCCTATGTGATGATTTGGTATAGGGAGGATATGGTGACAATCCATTAGTTAAAAAAATCCTCCCCTTCCTTGATGGGAAGAAGGTTGCAAAAAGAAATATACAGAAAAACTTTTTTAATATAAGGGTTTCTAGTCTAACAAAAAAAAGCTATGATTTTCATCAAGTACACAGATCAAAATATTGGATAAATTAGACAAAATTATCTTCTCTAATTTAACATTTAGTGATTATTTTTCAAATGAATCTAATTACTATGGTTAAAGTTATATATCTTTAGACTTTCAATTTTAGATTTTTACAATTTGTGCAAAATTTAGGGCTTACAAATACACTATACTCACTAAACAACATCACCATAAATTAGCATAAGAACATAATTAATCTTTGTGTCATCAAAACTTAATCCCTTAAGTGTCTTCACTAACACATAGTGACATCCATCGCTTTGTTTTCACCTAAAATTACTTTGCCAATGGTGTTATAACCTCACTTTTCTCTATATAATACTAAAGTAATTGATTTGGCTACGCAACACCACCCATTCTTGTGCTAAATGTTTTTAGTCTTGACACAAATATCTCCACACTCTTTAAGTATAAAATTAATTTTGATTGAAAATTTGAGGCTCCTTCTCCCTTATAAGTGTTTTTTTGTAGACTCTTAACATTTGCCATTGTAGAAGCCCCTTAGCCGCAGAGTTCAAACTTATTTACCACTTGAGCCACAAGCTTATGGGTTCCCTCACTTAATATTTAGATTATAAACATGCCATCGATGAAAAAATTATGAAATTTATCTAGGGATTATGATTATGAAGATGAAGCTAATGAAGTGAATATTATGAGACTATAATTATGTTTAACCACAAAATCCATGAAATACCAAAGGTTTTTATTATAGAGTTCCTTGTTAATTAAACCTTTTTGAGTACTTACATTACTCACACCTTTTTTTTGTTCATATGATTATTTCCACACCTTTTAGGTGAAGGAGCTAATCTCGTTCAAGGTACTAAAATTTTCTTTCTCCACTCCAAACAAGAGATAGTCCTGTACTCATTCCTTTTAGGGCACCTCTATTACTCGCTCTATTTTTTTGTTTGTCTCTACATCCTTTGATATAAGACTAATCTTATTCAAAGTACAAAGCTACTTTTCTCCACTCTAAATGAGATTAGACCATACTCATTCCTTTTTTGCATTTTTAGCCATGCATTTGTTAGATTTCTACAACTCGTGGATTTTTGGTGTAGGTTTGCTTCCATATCCTAGTCCTTAGCACATGTGTTTTAGCAAAACTTGTCCAAGTGCTCAAAAATAACCCTAAGGTGGAGCAGACATAGTGCCAATAAGTAATAACAATATCCTTGTGTGTTGGAGTTAACGGTGGACCAATTTGCAGTGATTATGTATTTTTTGAGGATTAGCTTATTCAAAATGATATTTTTAGAGACCAAAGGTTCATATGGTATATATTTTAGGGATCCATTTTATATATTTACTAAAAAAAGTATGACTACAACTAATGTGATAGAAATTTATGTTTTTCAAGTTAATTGTTGTGTAATTGAATTGATAATGGTGAAAAAGATTCTCATCATTGGATTAACCTAGAGAAAAAGGAACTCTCCTTTAACCAAAATGTGCTTGAAAATAAGAAAGCTATGATCCAAGATCTAATGGGTGTTAAGGTGGTGAATAGTCATGATAAGTACTTGGGTTTATTTACTCTAATAGGAAGACTTAGAATTTAGGAACTTTTGTGGAAGAGGATCAAAGGATAGAGGGAACGATATCTCTTTAGTGCTAGCAAGGATTTCCTGATAAAATCTATAGCCTAGGTGATTCCCATCTACGTTATGAGTTGCTTCAAGTTGCCTTTGGATACATGCCAAAACATGGAATCAATAATGAGCAATTTATGGTGGGGACATGAAAATAAGGAAAGGAAAATTCATTGGGTGGGATAGAAAACAATATGTAAGTCAAAGAACAAAAGAGGAATGAGCTTTTGATGTCTCAAGGATTTTAATGACTCTTTATTAGGGAAGCATTGTTGAAGGCTTATACATAATGATGGATCCTTGGTAGCAAAAGTTTTGAAGGGAAGATACTACCCTCATGGCTCTTTTTTGCATGCTTCAATGGGTCACCAATTATAAAAGATTACAGAAGATGAAGGAGAGAGATAGTATCAAAAAGATGAATCTTATTTCTATTAGGTTAATATTGTGTTTCTGATTACAATAGTACAAGATATTTATACTTATAGCTATGTATAACTATAATTCAACAAACCACTAACTAAACTACTACTTATAGTTACTAAACCAACTATTTTGGTTAGTTTAGTTGTACTTTAACACTTTCCCATGTAGATGGCTTTCCTATACCCTTGCCAAAACCTTCTACTCTACTGACATCTATTTGTAACCAACAACAATTAAACATAACACAACAATATACCAATATTTTCCCGCAGAGGTAATGTCTTTGCCACTTGTTTGACCACTTATTACTATTGTATTGCTGAACTTGTCTTGAAATTGATTGTTTTACTAGATTGAACTTCTTTTGAAGATTTTATAGTAAGCTTGCATCTCAAAAATTGAAACCTTATAAGTGGGAGGCTCTTTGTCAAACAGTTTGCAACCTAATCAAATGAAGATACATGTGCTATTATAAGTTCTTTTCTTTAAACCTTTTCCCTTACAAACAAAATCCAGTTTGATATGCTTTATTCTAGCATGAAAGATTAGATTTGCAGTCATTAGGATTATGCTTAAGTTGTCATATAGAATTATAGGGACTGAGAATAATTGTATACTAGGTTCTTACAGCAAAGTCAGCACTTCACCTTAGTAACTACACTAGTCATGCTTCTAAATTTTACTTCTATGTCGGACCTTGACACCATACTTTACTTTTTAACACTCCAAGACACTAAGTTCCGACCAACATAGACACAAAAGTAGAGGAAGACCATCTATCATCCATATCAAGGTCTAATTAGTATGACAATACCCTATTAAGTTTAGTGTCTTGGATTATTGTAAATGAAACCCCATGAACAAGGTTCCCCCAAGACACCTCATAACTCATTTTACTTTCCAATGTTATTCATTGGGGCTATGCATAAATTGACACACTTTATTTACACTGTAAGAAATTTCAAGTCTTGTGATTGTTGCATATTACAATGCACCAACCACATATCTATAGAGATAAGGATCAATATCATTTGAAAATAATTTGGTTGAGGCTGCCATTGGAGTAGGGAGGTAGTTTGCGTTGTGCATTTTCACTTTAAGAAAAAAATCCTTAATGTACTTGGACTGTGATAATTGTAGTGATCCATTAGGGAGGTCTTTAACTTCTACACCTAAGAAATAATTCAAATGACCCAGATCCTTTAGATCAAACTCACAATTCATATTGGTGATTAGCTATGTGATTGCATTAGGAGAGTTTCTAGTGATAACTATGTCATCAACATAAATAAGTAGAATGGTAGTGTGACTTATACTTTTAATGAAGAGGGATGAGTCAAACTTACTGGATAAAAAGTCTATCTTTGTTAGAGCTGCTCCAAGCCTTTTAAACCAAGCACAATGAGCTTATTTTAGGCCATATAAGGACCTATTAAGCTTACATACCAGTTGAGAATTGATTCTTTAAAATCTTGTAGCTGTGTCACAAAAAATTCCTTTTGAAGATAGCCATTGAGGAAAGCATTATTAATGTCAATTTGATGAAGGTGCCATCCATTCGCTAGGTCCAAAGTTAGGACCACTCCGATAGATATAGGCTTCACTATTGAATAGTAGGTTTCATTAAAATCCAATTTTTTCCTCTTATGGAACCTTTTGCTACTAAGTGAGCTTTGAGATTTTAGCTTTGGCACTGAACTATCAAGGTTTTCTTTTACTCTAAATACCCATTTACATCTATTTTTTTTCCTTCCTTGTTTAGTGGATTATAGTTTGTTAACACTTTTATACATCCTAGGTTTAAAAATTCTTGCTTTGCCCTAGTAATCATTGGATGTGGAGGAGCAATCAATTGAGGAGCTGTTATAGTTAGGACTGATATAGAGCTAGACTTGCAACTAAAATTATTTTTGGATGTGCTATTTGGATTTCCATTTTGACTTTGAGGCAAGATATCATATAACAGAGGAAAATGACGATTTAAGATCAAATCCGATGCTAAATTAGGACAACATAATGCAACTAAATGAGGAAATCTACTTGCATTAGGAATAAAAAAAGTATCCTTAGTAGATAGTGGTGGTAATTTAGACGTGTGACTGAAATCAGTAAAGGAATTTCTTAACTGATGAAAACTAGTAGAAGATAAGGCTTATTCTTGTGCAAAAGGGAAGTGAGATTCATTGAAAATAATATCTCTAGGGATATAAAGTTTTCCAGAAGGATGAAGACACTTATAACCTTTGTGTTGTTGGGAGTAACTGAAAAATGTGCACTGTTGAGATCTAAAATCAAAATTATGTGAATTTTAGGGTTTAAGTAATGGGTAGCATGCAAAAACAATAACTTTTAGATATGTGTAAACAAGTAATTTACCATAAAACTTTTGATAGGGGCTTCATTCTTAAAGAATTAAGGATGGAAGGATATTTATGGTGAATGTTGTAGTAAGGAAATAATAGTCCCAAAATTTATGAGGAAAAGATGATGTAGTTAGAAGTGTAAATGTTTTTTTAGTTAGGTGTTGACGCTTTCTTGCCACCACACCATTTTGTTCATGGGCATAGGGACATGATAATCTATGAATAATGCCATTTTCCTAAAAAACTTTTTAGATTAAAACTTTTCAAATCTCCCCCAAATTAGATTAAAACTTTTAAATTTTGTAATTGAACTTATTTTTTTTGCCATATACTTAAATTACCTGAAAACTTCCAGTGTTAAGACTTAGTTTGAATTGCATATAACCAAGTGGGCTTAGAATAAGCATCAATGAAGCTAATGTAGCATTTATTTCCATTGTTTGAAATGATAGCTGCTGGGTCCCAGAAATTAGTTAAAATAATTTCCAATGGTTGATTATAAATAATGGTTAAGGTTAGATAGGGCAACTTATGTGATTTTTCCCATACAACAGTACTTGCAGAAGGTAAAGTCTTCATATTGACAGTTGGAATATAACACTTATGCAAAATATCAAAGATAGTGTATACATTGCAATGTTTTAACTGATAATGTCAAATACTAAATGAAGGTACTTCATTACAAGCAGTAAATGTAAGTAGAACACTAGGAATTACAATGGTTGAGTGCTAATGGTTTACAATCAGAAACTCTAGTGGATGAGATAATGAAAAAAGCAATAGCAGTGGTAAAAGTTAAAGTTCTTAGATATGCCAATTTGAAGTCATCGAGGACATATAAGCCCTTTTCAAGTTTTCCTTCCAAAATAACCTTGTGATTAGCTTGATCCTTAACATCGTAATTGAAAGGATGAAGATTTAAAGTATACTTGTTATCAAGTGAAAAATGTGATACATTAAGAAAAATCTTTGTCATTATAGATACGTGCAATAATGCCTTTAACAATAAAGACTAATTAGTAAAAGGAGAGGTAATGAAAGATTGACCAACATTGGAGATTGGAAGGGTTGCTTTATCTCTAACTTGAACCTTCTTTCAACCAACATAATAATGGTGTTGCATAAGATTTCCAGCATTTAGTGTCATATGATTGGTGGCCCCATAGTCCACATACCAAGCTCTATAAGTGAGTAATCATATGTAGTAGCAATTGTAGAAAAGTGATTATGAGGTTTGGAAGACGGAGGCTTATTTGTAGTGTAAGTGTCTTGATTATTGAAGTTATACCTATAATAGCATTACAAGACAGTGGATTCGTTCCTACCACATACTTGACACACCATAAAAAATGAGATTTAAACATGCCTTCTTTGTCTGTTAACTTGAAATACTCTAAAACCACCTTGGTTGTAGTTGCCTCTAAAGCTGATTAATCTCTTCCAAATTATGAATTAAATCCCCTCCCTTGCTACTGATTTTTTGGAACCATATTGGTGTTTACGTTAGTCACACTTTCAACACTAACAAGGGAAGTGTTTGGACTATTTCTATTGTTTACTTTTACATTCACAGAATTGACAACATTAATTTGTTTGTGATTATCCTTAATCTCAGGGTCTTAATCTAAAAGTAATGCCTTTATCTCACTTATAATATAGAAGTCTTTTCTAGTTAGAATTGATGTAAAAAATGCATCATATTTTAATGGCAGTCCTATTAAAATAATCTTTAAGTGGTCATTGTTAGTTAGGGGGAAACCTATTGTGGCTAATGAACCAGCTAGTATTTTAATCATTAAAAACTAATCAGCCATGAAAGAATCATTTTTGTTAGTTGACTGTAATTGAACCTTTAATTGAGTAACTCTAGCTCTAGTATAGGATTCAAAATACTCAGTTAAGCAATTCCACATCTGAAACAAGTACTCATAGTCTACTATTTGTGTGAGCATGTTGATTGATATAGATGAGAGAAGCTTTGAAAGGAGTTAATCTTGGAGTTTCTAATCCAACAATTCATTGAACACTTGGTTCAAGGTTATGTATACCAGTATTTTGTATTTCCAAGGAACTTCAGATGGATCTCTAGAAACTTGATAATCTTAAGACCTTGAATTGCAGCCAAAACTTTTCTTTTCCACAGCAAGTAATTGGAATCATCCAATTTAATTGATAGTTAAGAGTTAAAAGTAGTAACCTTGCCTTTTTTATTTATATGTAGTACCAAATTTAATTTTTCTTTGATGAATCCGAGCTCTAACACAAAGAAACCTTTGATACCATGTAGAATATTACAAAAGATGAAGAAGAACACAAGACAAAAGAGAGAGACAGAGTATTAGAAAAATGATTCTTATTTCTGTTATATCACTCTTGTGTTTCTAATTACAATAATACAAGATATTTATACTTATTGTTGTGTATAAGTAAAGTTCAACAAACCACTAACTAAAATATTGCTTATAGTAACTAAACTAACTATTTTGGCTATCTTAGTTGTACTTCAATGCCAACCAAGATTAATCTAGTGGACTATCACTAGGGCACATAGAATCATCATAAAGGAATCCTTATGGAGGGTGGGAAATGGGTACACCACTGATTTTAGGAAGGACAACCTCGAATATAATGGTTTTAAGAGTTAGAGCAATTTTGATGCTAATCTTGATTCCATAATCATTTCTTCATTCATTAATGAAAATGACACAAGTTGACGTATAGACTTGGTAGACAAGATTTTCATCTGGTTTAAAGCTAAATAAATAAAAGGATTTCCTTTCTAATGGATAGGTGCTAATGAAAAGCTTACTTTGCCTTAAGAGAAACATGGTGTTTATTCTATTAGATTAGTATACCATTTTATTCAATTGTGCATAAGTTTTGAGAAGGAGAAGCCTTCATTGTCTAAAGTTATTTTTCAACACTACAAAAAATGAAAGGTTTAGCAGCAAAAATTTAACGACATAAAAAAATTGTCTTTAAAACACGACATAATGATGGTTTATTAACGATCATTATTTTAAATATAGTTAACGTAAAATTGTCGATAATTATTGTTTTAATAAAGGTTTTCCCATAACCAACTATCGTTACATTGTGATGATTTTTAAAAATTGTCATTAAATACAATATTTACCCCTTTCATGTTGTCTCCCAGCCTCCCATTTTCTCTTTCTCCATTTTTTCTCCCTCCTTCTCTGGGGTGTTTTCCACTGTTTCTCCACCGAGGCTGCCAACTTTCATTGCTTACTTCTCCATTTATGCTATCAGTGAGTTCTTTCAACCATTCTTCTTACTTCTCTATTTCTGTTATAGGCTACTTCTGCTTCTCTGTTACTATACTAATGAGTTAGCTTCTCCATAATTGCTAGCTTACTTAAATTATTTTTTCTTATATTATGTAATATTAAGCATGTTATAGAATACTAAACCTAAACATTAGGAATTTCATTGATATTAGTTATTCATACTTCAATTATGGAAACATGTATAGAATACTAGACCTGAACATTAGGAATTTCAATGATAGTGGTTATCATAGGTGGAATAGAGAGAAACTTATATCCAGACTTATTATAAGATTGAGGACCATAAACTACATATACTTTAATTTTGATGGACAATGCAAGCAACTAGGTAATATAGACGTCAAGGATATGTTAGTTAGAGCTCTTAAATATTTTCACGAAGAAGTTTTCACTTTCTAATACTCTAAGATGGTACAGGAGAAACAATTTTCACACATGAAGTAAAATTACAAAAAAACTATTAAGAAATCCCCTAAATTGCTTATTAGAACACGTTATAAATTTTTTTAAAAATAAAAGATAAAATTATTTTAATCTAAAAGTATTATTAAGTAAAAAACTACATGTTTATTGTAAAAGAAATATTTAAAAGTATTATTAATTAAAACACTAAACCAATTGTTGAAACACCCATATCCAGACGTGCGACTCCTAATTGCTTAAGATGGAATGGTAACTAAAATAGAAGGTGCACAGTGAGAAATGGTTATAGATTTAGAAGGAAGGGTTGAAGAACTATTAGTAGTATGGATACCACTACTAGCTCCTAAAATTGTTCATTTTCTTTAGGAAATAATCCCAACTAGGTGTTTTCTCAATAGCAAACATATTGCTATATCTATTGATTGCCTTCCATGTTATAACCATGAAAAAAATTAATAAACACAAGAATGTATGCATATATTAATAAAATAATATTATAAATTAGGAGAAAGAAACTAAAAAATTCTCATAAAAAATTAACTAACATAGGAATGTATGCATATATTAACTTTTTGAAATTTTAATTTAATTTATCTAGTACAAGAATAGGCAATTTTACCTTCTTATTTTGAATTTATTCATAATATGCATATATTAATTTTTTGGAATTTTAATTTAATTTATCTAGTATAATAATAGGCAATGTTACCTTCTTATTGTGAAATTATTCATAATGAGGATGCAAATGATTTAATTTTGTAATACTTTTAGAAATAGATAAGTCTTGGATTGTTAATCCTTGGAATACTTGTGAATATTTGGATGGATTGAATATATTTCTAGACTTTACATTTACTAACTCGGGTGTAGAGGGTAGAATAATATGTCCATATTCTAGGTGTAAATTTAAGAAATGACAGGTTAGAGATTTACCTTCTTATTTTGAAATTATTCATAATATGCATATATTAATATTTTGAAATTTTAATTTAATTTATCCAGTATAATAATAGGCAATTTTACCTTCTTATTTTGAAATCATTGATAATGAAGATGCAAATGCTTTAATTTTGTAATATTTTTAGAAATAGATAAGTCTTGGATTGTTAATCCTCGAAATACCTGTGAATATTTGGATGGACTGAATAGATTTCTAGAATTTACATTTACTAACTCAGATGCGAAGTGTAGAATAATATGCCCATGTTCTAAGTGTAAATTGTAATAACCGTAAAATTTAACGAAAAATTCCAATTAAAGGGAATGTAGAATAAAAAAGAGAATTTTGACAATAGAGATAAGAACCAGTGAAAATATGTATATTTATTACATGGATTAAAGAATTACAAAAGAAATATGAGAATTTATATTTTGGCGCGCTATTAGCAAAAATATTATTATTTATGTAGAAATAATTATGATTTGTTAAAAGTAAGTGGACTTTTAAGTAAAAGAAGTATTGTGTTGCTTAAAATAATTATATCGGCCTCTATTGAATTTTTATGGTATTTTTAGAAATATTCTTTCTTTTAATATGAATAAAGATATTTGTTTTGAAATTTGTTTTAATATGATTTTTATCAAGAAAAATTATGATTTAAGAGTTTAACTAAAGATTTATGAGGAAGGAAATTTTTAGAAATTTTTGGGATATTTTATGATGAAAAATGGAATTTATATGAATTTTTATAAAAGAAAATCCTATTATTAATTATTTAATAAATATTATTATATTTAAAAAAAAAACGAAATCAGCAAAATCATAAAACGAAGCCGGGGGAAATTTCAAAAAGAGGAAAAGAAAAAAAAACGAAAAGGAATAGTGTATGCATAGTGAGTGAATAGTGATCTCAAAATTTATCTTTCGATTTGGAGTGTTTAGGGGCTTCCAATACCAAAACTAAAAGTGTTATTGGATTCACGACGAAGAGTACTTCAGTTTTGATCGATCAGTTTTTCAAATCAACCGTTGAATCGCTGTAGATCTGAAGTAGAAAATCTCGGTAAAAGGTAAGTTCTGAAAAACCTTACTTAGAGACCTCAAATTAGAAATCTGACACCGTAGATGGATTCAGAAGCTTGATAAACACTAGAATATGTAATTTTTTCGGTCATTTGGTAACTTTTTATGTGGCGGTAAATAGTAATTTCCGGCATGAATAGTGGCAGATGAATAGTAATTCCTGCGATGAATAGTGACGGTGAATAGTGTTTCCGGCGGTGAACAGTACCCCCGAGCTCATTTAAGGTTTTTGGATCCTCTGGACACATTTTTGAAGCTTATTTGGTCAAATTCAGACTAGAAACGAGGATTTTAGGGCTGTCTAATCTGGAGCCCTTACCTGTGAGTAGATAATTTTTCCCATAGCTTACTTTTACTCTTCTTGAACTTTTCATTGATAAATGAGTATGATTACATGTTATTTATATGTTCATATGTTTCTGAAATGGTTTGAAATATTTGAAATGATTGAGAAATGATATCTAGTTCAAGAAGAGTATGAGTTTTGAAATAGATTTTGAAATGCTTTGAATACGATAATTCTAAATGCATTTCGCATTACATGGCAAAGAAAATATGATATGCATGTGGCATTAATTTTACAGTGTTATATTTGCCTCGAATATGGGCATGATTATATAATTTCTCTGATTGGAAAATTTATAATAAAAGATTTTGTACTGAGACTAAAAGCTTTGTTTTGAATGATATGTAAAGTGGTAAATTGCCGAATATGATTGTATGGCGAATTGTTTGATAATAATTCATTGCATATGATGGATATGCACTTTTTTTTACATGTTTATATATTCATATAAATATATATGTATTGATGAGAAATGACGAGATTATATGGCTTGAGACGATATTGTGAAGATGGTATCAGTGGAAATGTGAGGAGGCAGTAGGGTGATGAACTCACATTCCCTAATTACCTATTGTGATGATGACAGTGGTAATGTGAGGAGGCAGAAGGGTGATGAACTCACATACCCTGTTGATCTATTGAAGTTGTACTCAGTGGTAATGTGAGGAGGCAGTAGGGTGATGAACTCACATTCCCTGATTACCTATTGTGATTGTGACTATGGTAATGTGAGGAGGCAGAAGGGTGATGAACTCACATTGCATATTTATCTATTGAGTTTATTGAAAGTTGTGACATACTTGAGTATTATATAAAAGAATTGTTTTTTATGGCATAACAAATTCGATTTAAGATCAATTTGTATCATATGTGGTTACAGATATTTGTATGTGATTTGAACTGAGATGTTTTGAAATGCGGGTCCCATATGAATGTACTCCTGAATCTAACTTTTTAATATGAGAAACTTTGAAATGAAAAGTACATCCATATGTTGACCTAAGAGGTTATAGGGGGTGTTATCTGCTCACTGAGTTGTAAAACTCACTACACGATGTGGATCTATTTTTCAGATAAAGACACAGAGTTTGGTCCAGCAACCAAGTGATCGACTAGAGGTTGTACTCCAGTGGTGAGCCTACATTGTTTCTAGGCTCTCAATGTTTTTTTTTATTTGCAAAATATTTGTACTCTAGAGTTACTCTGAACGTCACAGGCAGGATTCTTGCTTCTACTGTTACTCTGGTGTTTATAGACGTAAACTGTATATTGTATATGTGTATGGGAACTTATATGTATTGGTTTATATGATAAAGAATGGCATTATGTACATTTATGAAAAATATATGTGTATGGTATATGGATTTCACGTGCCCTAAAATTAGGGTCGTGACATAAATATAAGAAATGGCAAGTTAGATAAGTTGTATATCAACACTTAATTGTTAAACCATTTGCACAAAAGTACAATTTTTGGGTTAGGCATGGGAAAGATTAATAGAAGAACCTCATGTAAAACATCATATAATGTCATAAATGAGAAAACAACCAATTTTTAGTGATGATCTTGTGTAGGACATGGTTCATGATGCATTTGAGATTCATCATGAAAATGAAAGTGTGGATTTTGTAGATATGTGAGTTCCACTCAGTGCAAAGGATGAATGACGATGCAAGAGATTTTTATGAGTTAATTAGTAATGGGCAACAAAAACTATATAAATGGTGCTAAAAGTACTCAAAGTTATCCTTTTTTGTAAACTTGTATCACATCAAATGTTTGTGTAGGATAAGTGACAAGACTATATCAGTGATATTAGATTTTTTGGGTAATGTCTTCCCACATGTAGAGATTCCACATTTATTTTATGAGGATAAGAAAACCATAAATAAATTAGGGTTTAACTACACAAAAATCCATGCATGTCTGAATGATTGCATGTTATATTAGGGGGAGGATGAAAATAGAGATGTTCGTAAAAAGTTCAACACATCTAGATAGAAACCAAAAAAGAAAGGTGAAAAGTAAAAGGTGTCTAACAAAATCCTTAAATACTTTCAACTGAAGCCATGATTTTAAATGTTATTTATGTCTTCCAAGATTGCTAAACATATGAAATAGCATGTTACGAATAGGAATAGTGATGGCATGACGAGACATATGAGCGACTCCAAGGCATGGAAAATATTTGAAATGATGAATCCACAGTTCACGTTAGATCCTCAAAATGTATGTTTAAGGCTATCCATAAATGATTTCAATCCGTATGTCAGCTTAAGTGTAAATTATAGCATATGGCCAGTGGTACTAATTCCCTACAAAGTGAAAATCATGAAAAATGCTGATTTCTGACCTTTCGTCACTAATGGAAGCATATCTCACTCATTTGAGCTCTGATTGAGCTGATTCCAGCGGTTATGGAAAGAAGAAACATAGAGCTACAACTTTCGTGTTCGACACTTTGGCAAAATCCGGCGTTTTCTAGGCGCCGCGGCGCTCACAATACAGCGCCATGGCGGCCCGTCATGGATGTCTCGTAGCGCCGCGGCGCTGGTTATTGGCGCCGCGGCGTCCTTGCCCCAGAACCACGAGCGCTGCGGCGCTGCATGGGTGCGCCGCGGCACCCCGTGGATGAAGCTTCGCAGCGCCGCGGCGCCGCCGCTCCGGAAGTCGCGATTTTAGAGTTTTTTCGCTTGATTTGAAGCCTAATTGATGGAGATTTGACCTAAAAACTTTCCTACTTCGACTAGGAGGGTTTAATCTATAAAAAGGAAGGAAAGTAAGCAGAGAAGGGATCTATTCATTCAGTAAAGAATTCATTCAAGTTCTCAACTCTTTTCTTTACTTCTTGTTTAGTTTTCTATGGCCCTGCGCGGCTAATTTTCTTTAGTTGGTTGAGGGAGATTGAAACCTCAAGGGATTTGATGTCATTGTGAGATACGGATTTGATTTCATTGCATTCAATCTTAACCGGGTATTGTTTATTCATCTGTTCTTATTTTCTTAATATTATGCATGTGATTGCTAGGAGGCCTACTAGTATATTGTATGTGTAGCTGCTGAATTAGGTTTTGAACAAAGCTTTTATTACTTGATTCGTGAAGCAAATAGGATTAAGGATTTTGGATTATAAATCGTTAACCCTATGATGAATATCAACTAAATTGAATATAACCGATGTGCTTGTATTCGTTTAGCTCTATTAGTTTCTTTTGTTCTTCATGCGGTTAATAAGTTATGCTTTACCGATGTGCTAAAGGATTGCTCGTTAATTAGAGTATAATTAGTGCGATTGTCATTAATTTACTAGGCTTAAGGAGGAACTGGGATAGAATCCCAATGATAGATATTTGGTTTAAGATTGATAATTTTGTCAATGATCAATGCAATCCCTTGATGGTGAATATCGACCGAAACCAACGCTTTTCTCATTAATCACTTTCTCTCAATTATTTTTGCTATTGTTTACTTAATTTTAATTGCGACTCTCAATCCCCCCTTTCTGAATCACATAAGGTAATTCCAGTCTCTGTGGGATCGACCCTTACTCCCACTACTACAGGTTAGTGTTGAGGTAAGGTTTTAATTTGGGCGTGCCTGCGACAGTGCGCACCAGTTATTCAAGTAACATTTCTAGATTCATTGATTTGAGATAACATAAGATTAAAGGAATAAAAAGTCATGACTTACATGTTCTTATGGAGAATGATGAGATCACGGCTAGGGTTGACAAACGGAAATGGAATGCAGACCCGCTTTAAGTACCAATTCGACCTATTACAAGAACTCAGGCTAAAATATTCAAAGAAGCATTTAATGGTCTAATTCTAAAGGCTTATCAAGGAGAAAACTACAATACTACCAAAGAAGAGTCAATACTGGTCCATATCATTAAAATCCATTTGACTATAGGCCAAGACCCGTTAATCTGAATATAGACCTAAAGTACAAGAAGATTGAAGGTCAAAGACTAAATATAGGCCCAAAATAAAAGATTTATTTAATGGCCTAATTTAGGCTATGTTTTTTTGGTTTATTTACTTCTAGTGTTTTATTTATTTGACTAGAAATTTTTTCTATTTGATAGTTTCTAGAAGAATTTCCTATTTCTAATTTTCCTTATGTAGTTTTCCTTATCAGTTTAGGTTATTGGCCTATAAATAGGCATGTATGCTCTTGAACAAGAATACATATTCTCATTAATAATATTGAGAGTGTTTTCTCTTTGATTCTTCAAATAACTTTTCTGAACTTACTAAGATTTTCTTGTGACATTCAAACAAGACTTATCACTCATAATCTTCTTCCTTTTTCTTAAGTGTGGCGTCTACAATATTTTCTTATATATTTGATTCTTATCTCTTTATAGATAATGGGTCAAGGTCATCTTCTTTTATTTATTTTGTTATAAATCTGAATTAGAATACGATCCTTGAAATTAGATCCTATATTGATTCTGGGTCTCACTACTCTTTGTGAGGTTCATATTAGTGGTTCACATCATTTGGTATTAGAGTCTAAGTTCTAAATGAAGCTTGATCTATCCTATTTATTTGTTTTCTTATTATTATTCCATCTTGCTATCTTGTATTTTTTTCTTGTGTTCTTCATTCTTCTTTTCTTCTTTTGATTTCTTAGGTTCTTGGTTCACATACATATTTGAAAAAAAATCCAAAAAATAAAAAATAAAACAATTTGGAATTAAAAAAAGAATTAAAAAAATTTGGAATTAAAAAAAAGAGTGCAGCATTTCAAAATAATAAAAAAAGGAGAATTTTTTTAAAAAAGGGTTAGAATTCAGTATTGTTGAAATTCATGTTTTCACCTAATTTGTGCAATATGGTCTCAAAAAAGAAGAAGAAGAGAGAACCAATAATTTTTTTTGCATCAATTGTTGTTCTTGCTTTGATCTTTATTTTGTTTGCCTTTCTTAATTTGTTTTTTTTTTATCTCAATTGTTTCCTTTCCTCTAGTCATTGATTTCTTTCTATTCTAGTTGCTTCTTGTTGTGAATTTTATTATTCAATTGTTTATCTTGTCTTTAATTTCTTTTTTTCCTAAAGTTACATTGCTTTGTTCCTTTACTTCTTAAATTTCTGTTTTGTCTTCTTCCTCCTTTACTCTTTCCATTCTATTAGTTGAGTTTGGATTGTTGCAAGAAGATTTTTGTTTGAGTTTGTTTGAGTTCAATAAAGAATTGAAATAGGGAAATTAGAGAGGAAAAATGCAAGAGAGTGTGAGCTTATAAGAGGGTAAAAGTCAAATTTTGAGTAAACACTAGTGTGAGTGCCATTAGTCTTGAGAGAAACACGTGAGTTAGTGTTGTGAGAATTTTTTTTACTCTTACATTGTTTTGCAGGAAAATTATGTCACACAAAAAAGACAAAAATACTTCTGAAGGTGTGTCGGGAATGGTGGATCCAAAGTTGATGATGGAAGCTTTAGTAAGTGAGATGAGAAGAGTTTTGAGAGTGGAGATAGAGCAAATTCATGAACGGTTAGATCGAGTAGAGAATACACGCGTGGAAGAATCACAAAACACTCCTAATATACATAGGAGGGGGAGAGTTCAATCAAAGGAGAGTGTTGAAGATGAAGAGTATTATAGAGATGATTTTGATGAAGTTGATAGGGATTTGAGTGATAACAATAAGAGATATGGTGGCAGGTGTAGAGAAGTTAGGAATCGGGTTGATAATAATTTAGAAAATATTAACATGAAAATTCTACCTTTCCAAGGTAAAAATGATCCAAAAGTTTATTTAGAATGGGAGACAAAGATAGAGTTGATGTTTGATTGTCATAACTATTCTGAATTGAAAAAGGTAAAATTAGTTGCTATTGAATTTACTGACTATGTTATTATTTGGTGGGATCAATTGATTTTAAGTTGGAGACGGAATGGAGAAAGATTCATTGAGACATAGGAGGAGATGAAAGCAGTTATAAGGAGGCAATTCATTTCAAGCCACTACCATGGAGACTTGTTTAAGAAATTTCAAAGCCTTACTCAAGGGTTTAAAAGTGTTAAAGACTACCATAAGAAGATGGAGATAGCCATGATTCAAGCCAATGTAGAGGAGGACCGAGAAGCTACAATGGCAAGATTCTTAGTTGGCTTAAATCATGATATAGCAAATGTGGTAGAGTTGCAACATTATGTGGAGTTGGATGACATGGTGCACATGGCCATAAAGGTAGAGCAACAACTAAAAAGGAAGGGATCCTTAAGAATGGGACAAAATTTGAGTTCTTCTTCAACATGGAAGTCAAATTCGAGTAGGAGGGATGACAAACCCAAAGCCGAACCTTCCAAAGAAAATAAAAATAGAGGCACACCAAACCAAAGTTAAAAATATTTCCAAACCTTCTAAAACTAGAGATGTTAAATGCTTTAAGTGTTTGGGAATGGGTCATATTGCTAGTCAATATCCAAATAAAAGAGTAATGATATTGAAAGATGATGATGACATTGAGACCGAAGGTGAGTTTGATAATGAGTCTATGCCCCCTTTGGAGGATGCAAGTGACGTTGAATATCCAATTGATGGAGAACTTATAGTTACAAGGAGAGCCTTTAGTGTGAAAATCAAACAAGATGAAGAGGTACAACGAGAAAATATTTTGTGTGATGTGGTGCCAATGCAGACATGACATATTCTTTTGGGAAGACCATGGCAATTTGATAGACATGTAATTCATGATGGTTATACCAATAGATACTCCTTTGTACATGATAAAAGAAAAATCACTATTGTGCCTTTAACCCCAAAGCAAGTGTTTGAAGATCAAGTGAAGTTAAAATAAGAGAGTGACATAAAAAAAGTGAGCGATGTTTCAAATGAAAGAAAGGTTGAATCAAGAGAAAGAGAGCGATATGTTGAAAAAGAAAAAGAAATGTTACCTAATGAGAAAACAAGAGAGATAAAACAAATGAATTTTTATGCAAAAGAGAATGAAGCCAAAAGAGCATTGTGTTTAAATAAGCCTTTAATCGTACTCTTGTACAAAGAGATTTGTTTAATTATTAATGAACTTAATTCTTCTTTGCCTAGTGTTATAGTTTCTCTTTTGTAGGATTTTAAGGATGTATTCCCCGAAGAAATACCTAATGGCTTACCACCAATTAGAGAAATTCAGCATCAAATAAATTTTATACTAGGAGCATCAATTCCAAATAAAAGTAATCTTGAGGAGACAAAAGAACTTCAAAGGCGAGTTGGAGAGCTCATGGAGAAGGAGTATATGCGAGAGAGCATGAGTCCTTGTGCAGTTCCAATGTTACTTGTGCCTAAGAAAGATGGGACATTGAGGATATCTATTGATTGACATGCTATTAATAATATCACTGTAAAGTATAGACATTCCATTCTTAGAATAGATGATATGCTTGATGAATTGCATGGTTCTTATGTTTTTACCAAAATTGATCTTAAAAGTGGATATCATCAAATTAGGATGAGAGAAGGAGATGAATGGAAAACTGCTTTTAAAACAAAAAATGATTTATATGAGTGGTTAGTTATGCCATTTGGATTAACTAATGCACAAAGTACTTTCATGAGATTGATAAATCATGTTTTGCATGCTTTTATTGGCAAATTTTTGGTTATATACTTTGAAAATATTATGATTTATAGCAAAAACTTGAATGAACATGTTGAGCACTTAAAACTTGTTTGAGATGTTTTGAGAAAAGAAAAGTTGTTTGCTAACATCAAGAAGTGTGCCTTTTGCACAAATAAACTTGTATTCCTTAGATTTGTTATCAGTGCTAAAGGAATTGAGGTGGATAAAAAAAAAGTTAAAAACAATTCAAGATTGGCCAAGTCCTATAAATGTGGGTAATGTTAGAAGTTTTCATGGGTTGGCTAGCTTTTATAGAAGGTTTGTAAAAGATTTTAGTAGCTTAGCTACACCTTTAACTGAAGTCATAAAAAAGAATGTGAGTTTTAAGTGGGGTGATGAATAAGAAAAGGCATTTAATTTGATTAAAGAAAAATTGATTAATGTACCCTTACTTTCTTTACCTAACTTCACAAAAACTTTTGAAATTGATTGTGATGCCTTAGAAACAGGTATTGGAGTTGATTTAATACAAGAAGGGCGTCACATTGCCTACTTTAGCGAGAAACTAAGTGGAGCAGCCCTAAACTATTCGACATATGACAAAGAGATATATACATTGGTTAGGGCATTGAAAACTTGGTAACACTATCTTTGGCCAAAATATTTTGTGATTCACACTGATCATGAATCTTTCAAGCATTTGAAGGGCCAACACAAGCTAAACAAGCGACATGCCAAATGGGTGGAGTTTATTGAAACATTTCCTTATGCGATTAAGTACAAGAAAGGTAAGGAAAACATCGTGGCTGATGCATTGTCTTGAAGGAATGTTTTACTTTCTACTTTAGATACAAAATTGCTTGGTTTTGAATATATAACAAACTTGTATATTGATGATTCTGATCTTAGTAATGTATTCAATGCATGTGAGAAAGTGGCATTTGGTAAGTTCTTTAGGCATAATGGATTTTTGTTTAGAGAAAATAAATTGTGTGTGCCTAAATGTTCATTACATGACTTGCTTCTTAGAGAAGCTCATAAAAGTGCTTTGATGGGGCATTTTGGCATATCCAAGACTTTGAGTGTTTTGCATGAATATTTCTTTTGGCCTCATATGAAACGTAATGTAGAATAGATATGTGAAAAGTGTATCATTTGTAGACAAGCTAAGTCGACAACTAAACCTCATGGTTTATGTACTCTTTTACATATACCTAGTGAACCTTGGATGGACATATTTATGGATTTTGTGTTAGGCTTACCTAGGTCAAAAAGGGGTAAGGATTCTATATATGTGGTTGTTGATAGGTTTTCTAAAATGGCACATTTCATACCATTTCATAAAACTAATGATGCATCGCATATTGCTGATTTGTTTTTCAAAGAAATTGTGAGATTGCATGGCATGCCTAGAAGTATTATGTTTGATAGAGATGCAAAATTCTTTAGCTATTTTGGACGACTTTATGGGGTAAGTTAAGGACAAAATTTTTATTTTCTACTACTTGTCACACACAAACTGACAGTCAAACTGAAGTAGTTAATATGACTTTATCTACATTGTTACGTGCCATAATACAAAAGAATTTGAAATCATTGGTGGAATGTTTTCCATATGTTGAGTTTGCATATAATAGAAGCATACATTCTACAACTAAGTTTTTTCCTTTTGAAATTGTGTATAGGTTTAATCCATTAACTCCTTTGGATTTAACTCATTTACCTATGGCTAAGCGCATTAATTTAGATGGAAAGAAGAAAACTGAATTTGTTAAGCAGATTCATGAAATAGCTCGACAAAACATTAAGAGAAAAACTGAGCAAAATGTCAAACAAGCTAATAAGGGGTGCAAGAAAGTTGTATTTGAGTCCGGTGATTGGGTTTGGTTATATATGAAGAAGGAAAGGTTTCCAGCTCAAAGGCATTCTAAATTACTTCCAAGAGGGGATGGTCCATTTCAAGTTATTGAAAGAATCAATGATAATGCCTACAAACTAGATCTTCTAGGTGAGTATAATGTTAGTGTAACTTTTAATGTTTCTGACTTGTCTCCTTTTGATGTAGGTGATGATTTGAGGATAAATCTTTTTCAAGAGAAAGGGAATGATGTGATCACGGTTAAGGCTAACAAACAAAAATGGAATATGGACCCACTTCAAGTCTCAGTTAGACCTATCACAAGAGCTCGAATTAAAATATTCAAAGAAGAACTTAATGGTCTAATTCTAAAGGCCCATCAAGGAGAAAACAGTAATACTATTAAAGAAGAGTTAAGACTGGTCCATATCATTAAAATCCACTTGACTATAGGTCAAGACCCACCAATTAGAATATGGACATAAAGTACAGGAAGATTGAAGGCCAAAGACTTAATATAGGCCCAAAATAAAGGATTTATTTAATAGCCCACTTTAGGCTACGTTTTTTTTTATGATTTATTTACTTCTAGTGTTTTGTTTATTTGACTAAAAAAGTTTCCTATTTGATAGTTTCTAGAGGCGTTTCTGATTTCTAATTTTTCTTACTCTGTAGGAGTTTCCTATTTGATAGTTTCTAGAAGAATTTCATATTTCTAATTTTCCTTGCCCTATAGGAGTTTCCTATGTAGTTTTCCTTGTTATTTTAGGTTATTTTCCTATAAATATGCATGTATGCTCTTGAACAAGAATACAGATTATCATTAATAATATTGAGAGTATTTGCTCTTTGGTTCTTCAAAGAACTTTTTTGAATTTATCAAGATTTTTTGTGTGGCGTTCAAACAAGACTTATCACTCAC
This sequence comes from Gleditsia sinensis, assembly GCA_037074535.1. NCBI lineage: Eukaryota > Viridiplantae > Streptophyta > Magnoliopsida > Fabales > Fabaceae > Gleditsia > Gleditsia sinensis. The sequence continues at coordinate 24,437,020 of CM073472.1, forward strand.
AATCTTCTTCATCTTTCTTGAGTGTGGCGTCTACAATATTTTCTTATACTTTTGGTTCTTATCTCTTTATAGATAACGGATCAAGGTCATCTTCTTTTATTTATTTTGTTATAAATCTGAATTAGAATACGATCCTTGAAATTGGATTCCATATTGATTTCAGGTCTCACTACTCTTAGTGAAGTTCATATCAGGGGTTTACATCAGAGAAAATTTTACCCTTAGCCATGAGGAAGACACTTCCTAAGTAAGTGTCTAAAATTTTGGTCGAATTATGTTCATTCTTTAAACAAATATGCAATAAAGTATTAAATGTTAATGAATTTGATTAGCTTCAGAATAAAGTTGTTCTCACACTATGTTATCTGGAGATGTTATTTCCACATTCATTCTTTACAGTTATAGTTCACTTAATTGTTTACTTATTTGAAGAAGTCAAATTGGGAGGTCTAGTACAATAGCGATGGATGTACCCTATAGAAAGATAAAGACATATTCCTTTTATTTATACATTCTTTTTCATTTTTTCATTCTTCATATCTAATGATTTAATGTATTATGTACAGATACTTAAGGAAGTTAAAGTCTTTCATATGAAATATGACAAGGTCAAAAGGCTCAATAGCTAAGTCATACCTGGCTTAAAAATTATTAATTTTTTGTTTAAGATACTTAGATGGTGTAGAGATAGTATTTAATCAACCTATTCGTGTAGATAATCAGTCTGATGTTAGGCTATCTGAAGCGATTACTTTGTTTTCACCAGTTGGAAAACTAGTTGGTGGTTATGAGTACTTTATTCTTTCTTTAATTGAAAAATCGCAAGCATATCTTCATGTGCTCACCAACTGCAGAGAAATGGACTGTTTCCTTTGTTGAGTAAATTATGTTTATTAGATTAAGGCTTAACTAATAAGTGTAACGTTATGTTTACCTTTTTTGTATGTTTTATAGGGAATTTAGAGACCACGTAAGGCATAGTTTAAGAAGACAAACACAATCTTCTAATGAGATAGATTAAAAAGTTTATAGGGAGTTCATTTCATGAATTTCTCATTGTGTATTGTTCCTCCCTACAAGTGTTTTTACCACTTACCACTTAAACTACAAATTTGTGGTATTCAATTTTTTTTATATAAGAATATATGTTTTGGCTTTGTTTTGGTTCTATCAAGCTTGTTTCATTAATAGTTAAAACAACAATTTGTGATTATAGAATGATTTACTTGTATTTTTGCATCAATTACTAGTAATATTTTAAATTTTAAAATAAATTACATCCACCTCCTCTTTCAATTTTTGACACTTATATATATGATTAAGAAGTTATTATAATTATTGGCTATTTGCACAAAAATTAAACACAAAATTAATCTCAATATCATATGTGTCCTTATATGATTGTATTTTGTCCTACATAAATTCTAAAGCATTGACATTTTCAATAATTGGCCAAAAAACTAACAAATAATGAAAATTCAATCATTCTTCAATCTCAAAATCTTGTTGTTAAATTATTTTAAATTTTAAATTTTAATTTATTTTTTATGTTTTGTTATCCATATCCTTGAATTTAAAATAATTAAGCAGTCCTTATCTCCTACTATTATTTTATTGTTATCCTATCGTAATAGTTTTCTAATCAAATTAAGATGGTGGTTATTAATTAATAGTCAAAGTATTTTACAGAGTTATGTATCTTTAAGAGTGAGTGAGATTTCTCTATTTTGAGATTATTTGAAGGGTTCCTAACAAAGGGAAATTCTTCCTGATATTGTTTACCATCACATATGATTGCTTGATTAGTCACAAAGTCACTTCTTAATTTTTTTTCTTTTTGTAGATTTTTGAGTAAGCTATGACTGGAGGTTAGTAAATTTTATGTTTTTTGATGTTTTATTCTAATTGTTAGAATTATATTTTGGTATTTATAATTGTTTAACATGTGGTATCAGAGACATAATTCTAATTTGTATTTTTAAAAACTAATTTATTGCACTGGTTCCAATGTCACAACATTGGACTCTCGAGTTTCTAGATTCTAAATACATTTCTTCTAGCAACAAGATGGTAGGATTACCCTATCACAACAATGGAGCTTCAGCTTAGCTTCGTTCAACTTTTGCTCATTTTCTTCATTTTTCTCTGAATTCCATCCAATTCTCTTTCTTTTCTACTTATGAAAAAAGCACACAATTAAATATAAATATAATAGAAGTTATTCAAAAATTAAGTCAAAGATAATTAATTTATAAATATAAAACTCATTCATCACTCATTAATGGAGGATTAAGGTTAAATTCAAAATAAAGACATCTAGACTATCAACCAACACATCCTTCACGCCAAAGCACTTGAAATAAAGTGAAAAATATATTCTAGAGCACTTGAAATGAGAAGGCAATTGAAAATCACTCCACTAAAATCTTTTCATTCAACTAATTTCTACATTAAAAGCAAAAAGTTAGCAGCTAGCACAAAAGTTAAGGAGCTTTCTCAATAGTCAAATAGAGTTTAGGGACTATAAAGGACCTTTGAAAAACTTGAACTAATTGACAAAACAACCAAGAAATCTTTGATAGAACTTTGAGTCTTTCTTGAAACAATCAATTTATACATTTGCTTACACTCTATCTAAGTTTGCTTGTGCTTAGTGCCTAGCCTATTTGCTCTTTTTAAAGTTGATATATTGTACTTGAGTGAGGGCCTATGTTGTATTTGGCTTTTTCACCCTTAATTTCTTTATACTTTTGTAACCACCTAGCATATTGAGGAAGAGTCTATAGGTGTGAGTTTAAAAACTATTGAAAATATTTTAGGCGAGCATTGAAAATTCTAACATTATAGGTGAGCATGATAAAAAAATTTGTAACATTTTCTTGTGAACAGAAAAGAAAATAAAGATTTGTGTATGACTTTACTAAACTATCCTAAAGAATAAGTCCTAGAGTTATGAAGAACATGAATATAATATCTCACATTCACCAAAAAAAATATCATCAATAGGAAAGGATAATACCCTAATTAATGGAATAGTGGCACCAACACATCAAGTCCTAAACTATATCACCAGCACTTATTATATTTCCATGGACAATGTTCCCTTCCTCTTTGTCATTCATAATAATCTCCATTATTAGGGGAAGAAAAGTGATTTAGTTCATTGACTAAATATATACCATAGATTGCTGGCCTTTTATCTTTTGGAAAAGAAAATAACGATATTAATTTTTCCCTATTTTTATAATAAGCTATTGTTACAGCCTATACAAGGTTAATATACCATACTCACCAAAGAACAATACCATAGATTATGATAAGGACATAATCTTGTATCATTAAACCTCAATTAAGACAGTGTTTGGTATAAGGAGATTTTAATTTTCTAAACACTTGAAAATCTATTTTTAAGATGTTTGAGTATATAGTAAATAAATATGAAAATTTTAAAATTTGTGTTACATATAATATAAATAATATAGAAAAATCAATTTTTTTATTCTTTGCATGTCCAAATGTTTTATATATAAGTTTTTAGGTATACAAAAAATTAGATATCCATATATCTAACACCATCTTAGTGTCTAGCACGCAGTGATACCCATTGTTTTTCTCCACCTAAAACCACTTTGCCAGTTGTATTACAACCTTACTTTGCTCTATATAAAGTCCAAACTATTAGATTTGGCTACACAACACAACCCGTTCTTATGCTAATCATCTATTTCCTTCACTTAATATTTGAATCACAAACATTCCATCCATGAAGAAATTAGGAAAGGTCTCTGGGGATGATGATCAATTAAACTAATGAAGTGAATTGTACATGACAATTGTCCTTAACCATCAAATCATTGAAACACCAAGGTTTTCATTGTGTCCTTTGTTAATTAAAATTTTAGGGCACTTCTACAACTCATTTTGTTTTTTTCCATACAAGTAACCCCACACCATTTGGGTATAAGATTAATCCCATTCAAGGCACTAAAGCTGCCCCTCCCTGCACCGAATGAGATTATTCCTATACTCACCTCTTTTTGTGTGTTTGTTTTTGGCCTTGCATTTTTTAGATTTCTATAACCAGTGGATTTGTGGTGTAGGTTTTTCTCCACGTGCTAGTCCTTAGCACATGAGATTTGCCAAAAATTGTCCAAGTGCTTAAAAAATAACCCTGAGGTGAAGAAGCTATAGTGCCAAAGAGTAATACTAATATCCTTGTGTGTTGGAGTACACAAAGTTGGCTTTGGCTTCTTCTTGCTGAGCATTTGGTGCAGGGAATTTAGCAGTGAGTTGAAGATTTCCTACCACTTGATTTCTAATGATTAAGGGTCGAATGATTAAACCCTTAACTTGAAATGGATTGGTGAGTAACCCAAAAGTGCACGATGGGTCCATATATTTATTGCTTGACTAGTTTTAGAAATAAAACAAAGAACTTTTTGGGAGCTTGTTCATTCGGTAAGTAAGAATGTTATCCTTCCTTATCAACCTTTAAGATCCACGAAAAGTACTTAGGAACACACTTTTAGTGGTGACTATTTAAAGTTCCGATGAAAGACCAATTTTTAGTGGTGACTTTTATTGCTATTAAAAATTTGATTTCTTCCTAGGGAAAGTAAGTAAGCCAATCTCTTGGAAAGTTCTTTCGATCCGGAAGGTTGATTGACAAAAGAGATTAGGGATAGGTAAGATTTTTTCCATGATTAGAGAGATGAGACTTGAGCTGTTTTCATGGCGGCAAGGAAGTCAGGATAGATAGGACAGGATAAGCTAGGGCCAGGGCCAGTTCCCGGTCTCCTTATGCTGTAACAAGTGTTGGAGTGAAGGCTAAGGAATTTTTCCAAGTTCTTCTCTATCTGACTACCAGGCAGTTGATTATGCAACAAACAGGTGCTTAGCTTATACTTATAGTAAGCGCTATATTGATCTTTCTAGCAGTCTCAATGAAGTAATTCCTTATTAGGCTCTTAGTGTAAACCTAGTCTCATGCACGTGAGATGAAGCTTCCCGACAAGTCAGTTTAAAAGACAGCCATATGAATCAAGGGCTAAGGCTCACGTATTGCTAATACAACACAATGGTTTGAGCAAAAAATATACCCATTGAGACATGCAACTATAGTAATTAACTATTACAATTAACTTATCAATTCTATCCAAATCAATCAATGAGAGAATATGGGCAAATAAAAATAGCATAAAATAATTTTAATTACTGATAAAGTTAGAGATAACAATCAATTAAAGAAGATCAAAGCAAATCAATTTCACTTAATATTTTATTTTATTTTACTCCTAATTCAGTTCTTGTTTTAATATCTTGAATCATTAACTAGAGTGCTCGTATATTTATAAGTTTTTTTCAAAATAGATAAATGTGATTCAATTTTAATTAATCAAATATAATTCTAAAGCTAATGAAGAATTCAAGAATCTCAATAGTCATATCAAGCTCTTATAGGTTTTATACGGTGTAACACCTACTAACTAGCATCTTATTTCATACATCCACATCATAGAATATTTTCCTTGAACTTTCTATTATTATTATTATTATTATTATTATTATTATTATTATTATTATTATATATATATATATATATATATATATACTTTTTTTTCTTATCTGTAAATTTCTAGCAATGTTTCTCTATTCCATAAATTCACCTATTCACTTATATTATTAGTTATCTTTCTTGGATAAGCATACAAGTGCTTCAGGCTATTCCAAGTATTTTCAAATTTCATTTTCTTATAGGCAACTAACTAGGCGTGATATGCATTAGTTACAACAAAAATACTCTCACGCCATAATGAAAAGTGTACAATCCATAACTTATTTTACATCACATTACGAACTATCTAAAAAGGATTCAACTAAGCCATCTCACATATATTATACAATAAGAAAATATACAATCCATATCCATATTCAAATGAGTCAACCTTGAGACATCTGTTGCTCACTTCTTATTGGAGTACCTGGAATGTGATTATGTGGACATAAAAAGATGATATGACAATCTCAATAGCTAGCAAATTTTAAAAAAAATAGTATAAATTTTATTCCTTAAAACATCGCAATTTATTTCAAGAAAATATAAGCACTAACCATATATACATACATCATCTTGGTCACACTAGGGACTCATAACATTTTGGTCTACTTACTCAATGCAGTTCCATACTTGCAAAAGGGTTATGCATCTCCTATTATTGGCCAATACTTAGGGGAAATGTGGCATATTTGGCACACTTTGGGCACCCCTTAATTCCTGATAATGCATACATAACATATTTTTAGACCATCATTCATCATAGCATAAAAGTCAGGCAACCAGTGAAATTGATAAATTCAAGTTCATAAACATAAAGAGTGTTTTAAGGAAAAGCTAGCTATCTTAATTCCTACACAATCACTTCTTTTTCAAGGCTACCAATGTTACAATCAGCTACTAAAACTAAAACATATAAGAGCTTTTGGTTAATGCATGTATATTAGCACCTAAAATCATAAGTCTCTAGTTTAAGAGCTTTTGCTTCCCAAAACAAAACTGTGATTATGTTCAAATTTTGGGTTATTATTAAATATGACAAAAGTTCTCTAAAAATTCTAAAATTTTCCATGGAAGTTCATCTAGATGTATATTTTATTTCATGGATCTCCCAGCCTTTAACTATTCCATTCCCCATAAGAAGAACCTTCATAACCCAGAAGAGTGCAAATTGGTTTCGGTTCCATTTCTATTCTGTTTTCCATTCCTTTGGATGGGTAAAATTTCTTCAAAATTTGTGATATTTGACATTAAACATACTCAATATGTTATATAATCACACAAAAAAATTAAAGTAAAATATAATTTATTTGACTCACATCTTGACCCATTGAATTTCTATATTTTATTATATACTTTAAACTACCCATAATTCTCTCAAATTTGGCGGAGTCCTTAATTAGGATCCCTATAATATTTCATAAAATTTTCATACAAAAGTTCAACATCTAACCCTTTCAATGTTTAGTATTTTCATCAATAGCCTAAACTGTCCAATAGATTTTTCTCAGCACTATTTTGATTGCAAATGGCCTATTTGTAGATTCTCAGAAATCACAAAAAATTTTAGAATTGATTATCAATATTTCAAGACTTTTCTCACCAAATATTAGAGAATTTAAAGGCCATTTACCCAATCAAACAATCTAAAAACATAGGACCTAAAAATTTTAGGTGCAAGAACAATAACTTCCTAGTGCAGAATGTAGGGTGCTTCAGCATGTTTGTTACTTAGATGGCAAAGATTGTTTCCTACCACTAGAGTTTCATGTTTTTAACTTTAACCTCTTGCATCTCATGTTCAAGAATCATTCATGCAGAACTCAAAATGAGTTCAACACACTACAAACCAACTTTCCTCAAGAGGAAAAACTTACCTTGTGCAGAAATACTCCTATGTCTCTTAAAGTTCAGATTGCTTGTCCTCTTGATTTCCCTTGCAACTTAGCTACATTTTTTTGGTTGCTCTCCCCTTTTGCTCTAAATTTTTTGGCTGCCTTCTCTCCCTTTTGGGTGCTGATTGCATGAGGAATTGATGGTTTGAATTTGCTGCCCAAAATAATTCCTAGACATCATGACGCTGGCCGTTGATTTCCACCACTCAAGAGGAAAAGGAATGATGTGTTTTGTAGGGATTTCCTTGTGGTTTCTATAGGGAGGGCATGAAGTGGGGCAATAGCTTTTGTATTATTATTTTTATTGTGGGCAGAAACATGGCTGAAGTGGGTGGCATTTTCTTGGTTGAAATGTGTTTGAAAATTTTATGGCTATGTGGCAGGATTTTCTTGCTGAAAGGTGGCAATTTCTTGGCTGAATTTTTTATGGCTATGTAGCATGATTTGGTAGGTGTAAGGTGGCTGCAACTTTGTGAGCAATGTGGTATGCTATGTGGCTGCAACTTTGTGGGCAATATGGCATGCTTTGGTAGATGCAAGGTGGCTACAAGGGGGCTCCAATTTTGTGACTAATGTGACATGCTATGTGACTGTAACTTTGTGGGAAATGTGGCATGTTTTGGTAGGTGTAAGGTGGCTGCAAGGTGGCTACAATTTTGTGGCTAATGTGGCTTACTATGTGGCTGTAACTTTGTGGGAAATGTGACATGCTTTGGTAGGTGTAAGGTGGCTACAAGGTGGCTACAATTTTACGGGCAATGTGGCATGCTATGTGGCTGCAACTTTGTGGGCAATGTGGCATGCTTTGGTAGGTGCAAGGTGGTTACAATTTTGTAGGCAATATGGCATTCTATGTGGCTGCAACTTTGTGGTACTACTTGGCAGCTCCTTAGTTGTTTTATATTTTCTTAACTTACTACTCATCCTAAATTAGTAATGTCTTAAAAATGTATTTGTATCTTTTTCCCATCCATTATGCTCCTAAGAATTTTATTTATATTATTCATGATTAATTATATGTCACATATTTTATAAATTCTTTATTGTTATATAACTAAGCATTTTAATTCTTTGTCGTATGTATTTTCTACTTATTCTTAGATTTATTTAACTTTATTAGAGACTTAGGATGTTACATATGGCATACAAGTAAAACTTGAGGTTTATTCTTACTACCAAAAGTTCTTCTTAATAGACAATATGTAAATATCATAAATCTTTCACTGAGGCTTGTGGCATGTTTTAGTCTTAAAATCGGCTAACTTTCCTTTATCCTAAACTTTTTCTTATAAAAAAAAGTTTATAAGAAAATCCAATAAGAAGGCTAAGAAAAGTATTATGGAAGGTGATGAAGAGTGAGCTTAGGAGGCGATGTGAGGCAGAGCAAGCTGAGATTCAATTCAAAGGAAGGCTAATGAAACTAAAAGGTATCAAAATCACACAACACCAGAGGAGGAGTACAAATGAATTATGTTTGATCATGTGAGGAGAGAAAATTAGAAAAACTGAAATCCCATACATATTTTGGGAACCAATTTCCAAATTATTTTATAGGCTTAAATTAACCTAGCAATTTTACATTGTACTTGGATTTTGAAAATATTTTCAATCTTTATTTTTTATTTTAATTTTTCAATAATATTTTCATTTATGAAATAAATTTATTTTGTGAAACTCATAGAGAACATTTGTAGGGAAAAAACTTTTGTATCCTAAATAAAATTATTATTATATCTAAAAACTATGAGAAAAGTCATGCTAGGAGCAAATGTTTAATTATGAATCTTTATTTACAAATCAAGTTGGTAAATGTACGTGATCTTTATTTGAATATTCATTTATTGTGAAATTATTATAATTTTCTTTAATATTTATCATACTCGATTTTAAAAATAAGAAAATGTCTCGTCTTTTTTTATACAAGGAAGGAGTTAGTTTTTTTCTTATACTTTTTTTTTCTAAACTCTATCAATCACATTTTTAAACATGTTTTTGTTTTTATTTTTTTTAATTGAAAATGGGAAACAAACAAATCAACTATGTCCAAATTCTCAAATGAATTTTTTTAAAAAAATTTCTCATATCAAACAATGACTAAATGTTTTTAACAAAAAAAGAAATTTATGAGACCCACGAACTTGTAGTTCAAGTGGTAAAAAAATTTGAACTCAATAGTTGTGAGATTTTTACAATGTTGAAAGTTTGAATTTGGAAAAAAAAATACTTGTGAGAAGGGCTACAATATTAGTATATCAAACAACATTAGTCTTGTATATAAAAAAATGTAAAATAATTTGTGCCACCAAAAATAAAATCTCTAAGTATCAAAATATTTAACCTTTAAGAAACTTGAAACATAGCATCATTGTCATTTTTTTCCTAAGTTGAATTTAGATAATTAGACATTCTAATTTTCAAACTACATGTGAAAACTTATTTTTGGAAATTTTGAGCATTAAATATGTAAAATAAAATAAAATCAATATTTTAATGTTTTTAGCACATATAAATCACATCTTAAATTGTTTATATATCTTAGTTATACCTAAAAAAATTTCTAGTTACAGTTTCAAGTAGTTGAAAAATTAAAATATTGACATACGCCATATAAGATTATTGAATTACATAGTCAGAGACATGAAGGGTGTCACGCCTCCAATTTAAGGGCACGTGAAACACTACTTTACAAACAGATATTTACCATAACATGCATAATATACTCTTTTATCATTGAAAATAATTACATATAGGTTCTTCTATGTATACACAAAAAAATAGACTACGCATGCAGATATCAAAGTAACAGCAAAAACAGAGATCTTATCTATGACGTACAGAGCATATTCTAGAGTACAAGTACAATATAACTAAAATCTAAGAGTCCTAGACACAAATTAGGCTCACCCAAAGAATATGGGTCTGTTTGTTTTCTATTTTTAAAAATTATTTTATTTTCTTAGAATAAAAAAATCTGTTTGGTAATTGTTTTCTATTGTTGTTTAGGAAACAAGTTCTGGAAGAACTTGTTTTTAAAACAAAAAAACAAAAAAAAAAGAATTTTTTTTTTCATTTCCTATTTTTGTTTCCATAACACAAAAAAGCAAAAAATAAATTTGTTTTTAAAACAGTTTATCAAACGAATTTTTTTTAATTTTGTTCTACATAACAACTTTTAAACATAATTTTTTTTAAAAAAAAAAACATAATCAAACGAGCCCTATGTCTTCTAGTTGATCACCTATCTGAAGGATTAGACCCTGAATTCTTTATCTAAAAAAATGTAACTATCGTATAGTGAGTTTAACAACTCAGTGAGCAAATAAAACCTTATATGACCTCTTAGTTCAACATATGGATGTACTCATATATATAAAAATTTATCACATAGAAAATTACAGTTTAGAGGTACATCCATATGGGACTCGCATTTCAAATATTCTCAGTTCAAATTACATTCAAATCTCTAAAGTCATATGCAATATGATATGATCATTAATTAAATATTGTTATGCATCAAAGTATTTTACATGAAACATTAGAAGGATCCTATATCAGAACCATCAAATAATTCCAAGTACATAGAAAGGGATGATGTTATATTTAGTTGTATAAGCTACAGAAAAATATCAAGCTTTTGAGATGAAATCATAACTTTTGCTAATGCATAATTAGCATACTACATATGCACTGAAAATCCATTCTTTTATATAATGCTCAAGCATTTCACAACTCTCAATATACTCAATTCACTTATTTGATATACGCATAATGACCGATCGACTACAGTCACAATATGTAATCAAGGAATGTGAGTTCATCAACCTTCTGCCTCCCCACATTACCATTATCTACAATGTCAATTGAAAATTAAGAAATGTCAGTTCATCACCGTTCTGCCTTCTCACATTACCACTGTCACACTTAATAGGTAATTAGAGAATGTGAGTTCATCACCCTTCTGTCTCTTCATATTACCACTGTCACAATCACAATAGGTAATTAGGGAATGTGAGCTCATTCCCCTTCTGCCTCTTCACATTACCATTGACACAGTTACAATAGGTAATCAAGGTATGTGAGTTCATCACCATTCTAACTCCTCACATTACCACTAATATTTCTTACTCGGTACCATCTTAAACCATACAACCCGTTAATATTTATCAATATATATATACACACACACACACACACATACATATCCATCAAATGCAATGCATAATTATCAAACAACTCGCCATGAGCTTTATGCTTGCCTTTCAATCATATTTGGTAACTTTATAGCTTTACAGATCAATGCCTCATGCACATAATATTCACTTTACCAAATGATGACAAATACATTTAGAACCACATATTCAATGAATTTCAAAATCTATTTATAAAATCATACTCTTCTTGAACTATATGCCAGTTAGTAAGCAAAGAAAATATTTTACACATTTTAGAAACTTATGATTGTATAAATAATGTGTAAACATAACCAATTATACATTTAAATTTCAAGAAGAGTATAAGGTAAGTTATAAAAATAATTATCTATTCACAGGGTAAGACTCCAAGTTGGACGACCTCAAAATGCACTTTTTCAATCCAAATTTGATCAAATAAACCTTAAAAAAGAATTCGAAGGGTCCAAAAACTTAGGAAATGACTACGGGAACTTGGTCAACGTTGTTCAACTAATGGGTACTGTTCACAGTCAAAATATATTTCACATCAGTTGGAATCACTATTTATGCCGGTTGAAATTACTGTTCACACATATCGGAATCACTATTCACACCGATCGGAGTTATTATTCATGACACCCAAAGTTGTCAAGTGACTGTGAATTTCATATTCTATAGTTTATTTATATCTTGAATATATCTACGGTGTCAGAGTTTCAATTTGAGGTCTTTAAATAGCAGTTTCAGAGTTTACCTTTTTCTAAAATTTTGTACTTCCGATCTGCGGTGATTCCACGAACGATTTGAACAATTTTTCAGCCAAAATTTGTCACGGCCCCAAATGATGGAACACATGATCGGCCCGACATAAGGGTTTCCCCCTAGCCGAAAGCCTAACACATAGCACATACAAACATCCAGCACACAATCCAGAGTACATAATAAATATAACTGGCCACATATGCCACATCCAATATAAGAAAATACTGTATATATATGTATATATCATGAATCCAACATTTGTGATTCAACTTGGCCCATGGCCTCATAATACAACATCGTTGTAAAGCATAAAACCATTTTCCAAACAACACATCAAAATATGCAAGAAGCGAGGATCCTGCCTGTAAGTTCATAGAGTTACTCTAGACATAAACTAAACTAGACAATCATTACAAAATAGCCTTGCCCAAACTGGGGCTCACCAACGCTATATTTAGCCTTCTACGAAGCTGTAACTGGATCAAAGTCTCTTTGACCATCTGTGGGGAGGAAACAAAAGAGGGGTGAGATTACCACATCTCAGTGAATGAGTAAATCATACTATAACTGAAACAGGGCAAACCAAGCACGAGTGTTTCGCAATGGGTTTAATAATTGAAATCCAAATGTAAAGATAATAATAGAAACATTAAGCATTTAACCATAATTTATTGAAAGAATGCTAAACAGTTCAAATGTATGTTCAAAAGATAAAACATGATTAAATCAATAACCGTAAGCAAATCAATTATGCATGGTAAGTAATAAATGAAGATATTTATGCAATAACAATGATGAATGAGCTTGTTTAGAAATATTTAATCTTTAAGAAAAATGCATCAGTTTATTGGAGGTCTTTCCTAACAGATCTATCATCTCCCCCAAGCACACAGCAAGGGTAGGGTAATCACTGTAGGCGTAGACATAAATCCACCCTAAATCCCCCAAGCACACAGCAAGGGTATGGTAATCACTGTAGGCGTAGACATAAGTCCTCCCTAAATCCCTCAAGCACACAGCAAGGGTATGGTAATCACTATAGGCGTAGACATAAGTCCACCCTAAATTCTTGTGTCTTAGGCAGTCATATGCCCGTCACAGTATCCTAGGCCGAAGCCTTCACATGACCATGGTGCACCAGGGCTAGCACTACCTGCGGCTAGCTAACAGTGATCTAAAAGGGTCCATCCAATAGAAAACATTTGAAATATGTTATTCAAAGAGTTTAAAGTAAAACATTTCAATGACTTTACAATAAAGCTATAATTCTCCATCTAGCTCTTTTCATGCATAAAATTTCGTTCTAAAATATATTTCATCCATGAATTCCCATGGAGACCTTTATCATCATAATCTTTCCCTTTAAACATATCGTCCGTAGACGTCACATAGATGCTCATCATGCATCAAATCATTTCATGGCTAACTTAGTTCATTTCTATGACTAAGTTCGCATTTCTATAAATCTAGCTCAAATAGAGAATTATCAGCCTAGATGCTTGCCCTGCATACCTAGAGTTTAACTAGGATTTAAATTTATAATTTCTAACGTGGTTGGAATATATTGGTTTTCAAAGCGGTAAAACAATTTAGCATACATTTCAACTAGTTAAAATCATACAAGAGAGTTATAAATCAAATTCCTAAAACATGCGCTATAGTATGAAAAACCCACTCACCTTACTAGGAGTCCAACAACGAGAATTTCATCTCGTGATGGCTCAACAACCTAGAAAACATAGACATAACATGAAAATTAGAAAACTCTAAACGTCACTATTCACGCCGAAAAATACTATTCACTCGCCAGAAACATTATTCACGCTGAAACCTAAAAACCCTATATTCTAGCATAGAAACTAATTCTAAGACTACCTATGGAAAGAAATTCGGTAAAACGAAGCCTAAAACGCGATTAAACGGAGTTTTACCTTGGAGGTTACTATTCATGCGATTTTCCGGCGACTTTCCGGCAAAATTGATCGGGGGGATTTGTAGCTCTTCTTCCCACGAGTCCAACGGTACCTTGCTTGCTCAAATCGGACGTCTGGATGATGAGATATCTTAGAGAGAAGGTGGAGAAAATGAAGGAAGAAGGGAGGGGGGACCGCAAAAAAATGCCTCTCTAACGAATCTTGCCGCAGCGAGATTGCTGGTCCACGATTTTCGCCGGCGGTGAGCATATTTCCGCCGCGGCGAGTTTGGAAACCAGAAATCTCATGCTCTCGGGAAAATGCTGCAGCATTCTCGCCGCGGAAAACTTCATTTCGCCGAATTTCACAAAATGTCCAACATGAAAGTTGTAGCCCTTTATCTTAGCTTTCCGTAGCCACTTGAATCACCTAATTGGGAGTTCATATGAAGGAGTTATCCATAAAATAGTGAGCAAAGGTCCAGACCACACTATGTTTCGGTTTTTGCCTCTTCTCACTATAATATTCACGGAATTTGCAAAAGTTCCCAACATCAACGTTGTAGATATATGTCTTATATTTCATTAGAAATTGGAATCAATTAATTTGGATTTCATATGAGAGAGTTAGGCTTATATGAGTGACGAAAGGTCAGAAGAAAAGATCAGAAATGCTCTAAAATTTTACATTGTTCTCAACTTCCTTGTTTCAAATGATTTGTACTTAACCTTCAAAGGTTTTATTAGTTAAGGGTTATTACATTCTCCCCTCCTTATAAAAAATTCGGTCCCCGAATTTTACAAAATCCCACAACATGAAAACATAAGACTACTCTTGGAACAGCTGTGGATACTTCTCTCTCATGACGTCCTCTACTTCCCACGTAGCTTTCTCTTGGGAATGATTCTGCCAGATCACCTTCACTGTAAGGATATCTTTAGACCTCAAATTTTTCACCTGTCTATCAACAATGGCCACGGGTTTCTCTTCGTAGGCCAACTTGTCATCCAAAAGGATTTCTTGCGGTTGAATCACATGAGATGGGTCGGGTAGATACTTCCTCAACATCGAGACATGGAAGACTGGAGGTGGTAGGGCTAGGCGATATGCCACTGCTCCTACCCTATCTAGAATTTCAAAGGGTCTAATATACCTCGGGCTTAACTTCCCTTTCTTACCAAACCGCATGATTCCCTTCATGGGTGAAACTCTAAGGAACACGTGATCGCCTAAAGAAAACTCCAACTCCCGACGCCTATGGTCCACATAAGCCTTCTGACGACTTTGTACTGTTAAAAGCCGCTCCCTTATTAACTTGACCTTCTCTATGGAATCTTGCACCAAGTCTGGCCCTAATAGCTTGGCTTCTCCAACTTCAAACCATCCAACGGGAGATCGGCATCTTCTCCCATAAAGAGCTTCTAAATGTGCCATCTGAATACTGGCTTGATAACTGTTGTAATGGCAAGTATCATTCCCAACTGCCACCAAAGTCCAAAATATATGCTGTAAGCATATCCTCCATAATTTGAATCGTGCGTTCTGACTGGCCATCTGTTTGAGGATGAAAAGCGATGCTTAGATCCAACCTCGTCCCCAAAGCTTCTTGAAAAGCTTTCCAAAACCTTGCCGTAAACTGTGGACTTCAGTCAGATATGATGGATACAGGGACTCCATGCAATCTGACGATCTCACGCAGAGATAGGCTTGCATACTGAGCCGCACTAAAGGTAGTCTTCACTGGTAAGAAGTGGGATGACTTGATCATTCGATCCACTATTACCCATACTGAGTCATAACCCTTAGGGGTCCTTGGTAACCCTGTAATGAAGTCCATAGTGATCTTTTCCCACTTCCACTCTGGTATCTCAATCTTTTGGTGCAAACTGGCAGGCTTCTGGTGTTCAGCTTTCACTTGCTGACAAACCAAGTACTGTGCCACAAAATCTGCTACATCCTTCTTCATCCCACTCCACCAATACAAGTCTTTGAGGTCACTGTACATCTTATTTGTTCCTGGGTGGATAGTATAGGCTGATTGATGTGCCTCCTTCAAAATCTGCTTCCTCAAAAGAGTGATTTTTCTATATCACCTTTACTGTAAATATTTCTTTTGACCGTAACTTCTTTACTTATCTGTCCATACTGGTTGTTCCTTTTAAGTTAAATCTTTCTGTAACTGAATCTATGGACACTGTATAACATGTGTAAAATCCGGTAAATATGTCCGTAGTATAGACACATGAAAAACTGGATAAACATTATCCAATGTAGGTGGTAAAACCAAACAATAAGCCACTGAACCGATCCTATCAAGAATTCAAATAATTCTATATACTGAGAGGATAACTTCCCTTTCGTTCAAAACCTCATTACCTCTTCTATGGGTGAGTCCTTCAAGAATATATATATATATAGTCACCAACTAATACTTTCTCGTACTCAACATTCATAGTCCTTATAAACTTTTGACTTGTATTGAGTTTCCAGTATATTTATTTATTTTAGTCAAATTCACTTAATCAATAACATCTTATAATAAATCTAACTCCACTGAGTCATTTAACAGAACATTTTTAAGACCTCTCACATAAGGCTTACATCTTCTAATATCATTTTATTATAGACAAATTCTGTTAAGAAATCTCCTACCTATCTCAAAAATATATGCTTGAAGCATGCTCTCCAAACTAGCATCATCAATTTAGATAATTCATATGTTATCTATTGCATGTTATTCCAAATTAGATTTCCAAAGTTTAACTTTTTTTTTTCAATTTACTCACATATTAAGAAACCTATGATGTTCATGTAAAACTTCAAATGATGCCATTGTATAGTGGCATGATAATTACTACTATGAGCAAATTCAACTAAGGACAATTAATTTCTCCAAACTTTCACCACAATAATATAGAGATACTTAAAGCATAACTTCTAATATATAAACACATTATTTAAATTTAGTATCAGTCATACTATTATCTAATAAAGATCTTTAGACTTCCTAAATAACTCTCTTGAGATAATATATTCGATTCGTACTTACCAACATACCTGCTAATGAAAACTTTCACTTGTATCTTCTTTTTACCATTATACTAGTACAATTTTTTTTATCTCAGTATATCCTTATTACCTCGGGTAATCCATATTCACAATCTATGGCTTTTTCTAAAATCTCTTTTCTCAACAATTATTCATACGTGAATTTCCAATCTCAACATAATTCACATCTTAAATACTAAATTCGATTTAGCATAGTATAAATCTTTAACACAAATATCTTGATTACTTACATTATTTTCGGACATGATTCTCAGAATATTCTCCATATTTCCAAATTAATAATTCAAAGATCAATTTAAATCCTACTTTCTATATTTTATCCCTCAAGAACTTCAGTACCACTAATTCACTTTATTACATTCCTCAAAGTACCATAAGGCCATCATTTTTTTTTCTATTCCTTTCATCTAAAAATCGTTATATAGTTCGGTGTCCAAACTCACTATTTTAAGTTATATTCTTCCAAGATTTCATTCATTAGTCACTTCTAACCAATTAAAATCACAAATTTCTTACTTTTGTCTTATCTATCTTCCAGTAAACCCAATATGTTCACATCCTCTTCTTATAACATTTTTCCACCACTATCCAATCCTTAAGCAATCCTAACATATATTACTTTCACTATTCATATCATGTCTGTCACTTATCCATTTCAATTCACTTTTCACACATTCATATATTTTCATGACATACTATCCAAATATCAAACACCACCCAAGTCACAATCTTGACAAACGAAATAGTCATTTACTCACTCACCTATTAGAAAAACTTACGGTATTTTATGTAAAACTTCTGCCCAAAACTTCTTAAAATGCTCTCTAAAAACAATCTGTGAACTATAGTTCTCGATCATATATAATCGATATCATTACCTTATGAAGTCTTACTATCTTATTCAAAGACAAATTTGAACCTATCAATAATCACCCATTTTTATTCAGGTATCTCTATCTAATATTGTAATCTTGCAAGTCTTTGATGTTCTACTTGTACCTGTTGACAAGTTAATCATCGAGATACAAAATCAACTATATCTTTCCTCATACTGTCCCACCAATGAATTTCTTTTAGATCTTTATACATTTTAGTTACCTCAGGATGAATTGTATATATGGATCTATGGGCTTCCTCTGAAATTTCTTCCTTAAGTTCTTCTTTATTAAATACACACAATCGCTTGGCCAATCTCAGAATTCCTTCAGAGTCTACATTAAATTCAATATCACTGCCATTCTTGACCTCTTAAATTTTTTTACATAAATAGGCATCATCGTCCTGTGCCTTTTTCACCTACTCAACTAAAGATGATTGAAACTGTATGAATTTTACATGTATCACCATACAGATAATGCCTCCAAGATTTGAGAGTAAAGCTACTGCTGTTATTTCTAAATCATAAGTCTGACAATTTTTGCTCATGTGGCTTAAGCTGTCTAGATACATATGCAATGACTCGACCATATTGCATCAACATATACCTTAATCACATTCTCTATGTATCACAACATACCGTATATCCTTCAGTGCCTAAAGAAGTAGACATTACTAGCGCCGTAATCTAACATTTCTTAGTTTCTAGCAATTTCTTTCACATTCATCTTACTAGTCAAATTTTATTGCTTCCTTTGTCAACCTCGTCAAAGGAGAAACAATTGTTTTTTTAAAATGTTGAGCACCTTGAGCTAGTCAAATATATCATCTATATGAGGAAATGAGTATTTATTCCACATTGTCACTTTATTCAATTGTCTATAATCTATGTATAGTCATAGTGATCCATCTTTCTTTTTCACAAATAGAACTAGAGCACTTCAAGTAAAAGTTCTAAGGCTTTTAAATCCCTTGTCTAACATGTCTTGTAACTACTTCTTTTTCAGTTCTTTAAGTTCAGTGGGTGCCATTCTATATGGAAATATAG
The DNA here is from genome assembly GCA_037074535.1 of Gleditsia sinensis. Classification (NCBI taxonomy): domain Eukaryota; kingdom Viridiplantae; phylum Streptophyta; class Magnoliopsida; order Fabales; family Fabaceae; genus Gleditsia; species Gleditsia sinensis. Next base: position 24,456,309 of record CM073472.1, read on the forward strand.
ATGCTGGCTAGGAAATAAATCAATACTAAATTCTATTTATTATTTCGGGGTAATCCTGGCAATTCCTCAGGAATTATATCAGAAAATTCTTTAATCACTGGAATTTGATTTACAGTGGTATACTTTATATCAACATCTCTCACCACTGCCAACTATCCTTGGCACATTTTTGTAATCACTTATGGACTGCTAAAGCAGAGACTAGGTTACTGAGTATCTCACTAAGATTTCTTTGTATCAAGAGAGAAAATTCTCCAAGAATATTGAATTTAATCACCTTCTAGTGACATTTCAAAATGACATGACATAATTCCAACAAATTCATTCTCAATATCACATCACAATCTACCATATCTAGACAACCGGGTACAACGGATGTCACATTCAGAAACCATCATGATGTCTCATTCAGAAACCATCATATTTGGTATCTGTCTCAATTTCTTAAATTCTTTAAGACGCATCTAGCTATAAAACAGAGATAGCCTAACCATCACTTAACCATGCCAACATAGCATACTATAAACTGACTTACTTGAACAAAATCTCGTTCTTAGTGGCATCTCGCCATAAAACAGAGATAGCCCAACCAACACTTAACCATGCCAACATAGCATACTATAAACTGACTTACTTAAACAAAAAGACAACATCCTATCGAACCCCTTTAGCAGCACCGTGAGTATAAGCATGTCCGGATTCATACCCATACTCAAAGTCCTACCTAAAGGTCCGTTACTCCATGAACACAGGGAAACCTAATGCTCTGATACCACTTTGTCACGGCCCCAAATGATGGAACACATGATCGGCACGACATAAGGGTTTCCCCCTAGCCACAAGCCTAACACATAGCACATACAAACATCCAGCACACAATCTAGAGTACATAATAAATATAACTGGCCACATATGCCACATCCAATATAAGGAAATACTGTGTATATATATATATATATATATATATATATATATATATATATATATATATATATCATGAATCCAACATTTGTGATTCAACTTGGCCCATGGCCTTATAATACAACATCGTTGTAAAGCATAAAACCATTTTCCAAACAACACATCAAAATATGCAAGAAGCGAGGATCCTGCCTGTAAGTTCATGGAGTTACTCTAGACATAAACTAAACTAGACAATCATTACAAAATAGCCTTGCCCAAACTGGGGCTCACCAACGCTATATTTAGCCTTCTACGAAGCTGTAACTGGATCAAAGTCTCTTTGACCATCTGTGGGGAGGAAACAAAAGAGGGGTGAGATTACCACATCTCAGTGAATGAGTAAATCATACTATAACTGAAACAGGGCAAACCAAGCACGAGTGTTTCGCAATGGGTTTAATAATTGAAATCCAAATGTAAAGATAATAATAGTAACATTAAGCATTTAACCATAATTTATTGAAAGAATGCTAAACAGTTCAAATGTATGTTCAAACGATAAAACATGATTAAATCAATAACCGTAAGCAAATCAATTATGCATGGTAAGTAATAAATGAAGATATTTATGCAATAACAATGATGAATGAGCTTGTTTAGAAATATTTAATCTTTAAGAAAAATGCATCAATTTATTGGAGGTCTTTCCTAACAGATCTATCATCTCCCCCAAGCACACAGCAAGGGTAGGGTAATCACTGTAGGCGTAGACATAAGTCCACCCTAAATCCCCCAAACACACAGCAAGGGTATGGTAATCACTGTAGGCGTAGACATAAGTCCACCCTAAATCCCCCAAGCACACAGCAAGGGTATAGTAATCACTGTAGGCGTAGACATAGGTCCACCCTAAATTCCTGTGTCTTAGGCAGTCATATGCCCGTCACAGTATCCTAGGCCGAAGCCTTCACATGACCATGGTGCACCAGGGCTAACACTACCTGCGGCTAGCTAACAGTTATCTAAAAGGGTCCCTCCAATAGAAAACATTTGAAATATGTTATTCAAAGAGTTTAAAGTAAAACATTTCAATGACTTTACAATAAAGCTATAATTCTCCATCTAGCACTTTTCATGCATAAAATTATGTTCTAAAATATATCTCATCCATGAATTCCTATGGAGACCTTTATCATCATAAACTTTCCCTTTAAACATATCGTCTGTAGACGTCACATAGATGCTCATCATGCATCAAATCATTTCATGGCTAACTTAGTTCATTTCTATGACTAAGTTCGCATTTCTATAAATCTAGCTCAAATGGAGAATTATCAGCCTAGATGCTTGCCCTGCATATTTAGAGTTTAACTAGGATTTAAATTTATAATTTCTAACATGGTTGGAATATATTGGTTTTCAAAGCGGTAAAACAATTTAGCATACATTCCAACTAGTTAAAATCATACAAGAGAGTTATAAATCAAATTCCTAAAACATGCGCTATAGTATGAAAAACCCACTCACCTTACTAGGAGTCCAACAACGAGAATTTTACCTCGTGATGGCTCAACAACCTAGAAAACATAGACATAACATGAAAATTAGAAAACTCTAAACGTCAATATTCACGCCGAAAAACACTATTCACTCGCCGAAAATACTATTCACGTCGAAACCAAAAAACCCTATATTCTAGCATAGAAACTAATTCTAAGACTACCTATGGAAAGCAATTTGGTAAAATGAAGCCTAAAACGCGATTAAACAGAGTTTTACCTTGGAGGTTACTATTCATATGATTTTTCGACGACAATTCGACAACTTTCCGGCAAAATTGATCGGCGGGATTTGTAGCTCTTCTTTCCACGAGTCCAACGGTACCTTGCTTGCTCAAATCAGACGTCCGGATGATGAGATATCTTAGAGAGAAGGTGGAGAAAATTCTAGAGAGAGAGAGGAAGGTCCAGCTATGGAGGAAATGAAGGAAAAAGGGAGGGGGGACCGCAAAAAAATGTCTCTCTGACAAATCTCGCCGCCGGCGAGCTAATTCTCTCCGCGACAAGATTGTTGGTCCGCGATTTTCGCCGGCGGCGAGCATATTTTCGCCGTGTCTAGTTTGGAAATCAGAAATCTCATGCTCTCAGAAAAATGCTGCAGTATTCTCGCCGCGGTGAACTTATTCTCGCCGCGGCAAACTTCATTTCGCCGAATTTGAAAAAATATCCAACATGCAAGTTGTATCCCTTTCTCTTAGCTTTCCGTAGCCACTTGAATCACCTAATTTGGAGTTCATATGAAGGAGTTATCCATAAAATAGTGAACAAAGGTCCAGACCACACTATGTTTCGGTTTTTGCCTCTTCTCACTATAATATTCACGGAATTTTCAAAAGTTCCCAACATCAAAGTTGTAGATATATGTCTTATATTTCATTAGAAATTGGAATCAATTAATTTGGATTTCATATGAGAGAGTTATGATTATATGAGTGACGAAAGGTCAGAAGAAAAGATCAGAAACGCTCTAAAATTTTACATTGTTCTCAACTTCCTTGTTTCAAATGATTTGTACTTAACCTTCAAAGGTTTTATTAGTTGAGGGTTATTACAAAATTGTAGCACTCTTCGTCCTGAATCCAGTGGTACCCTTGGTTTTGAGATCGAAGGCAAAAATATACATCAGATCTAGAGAGAAAAATAAAGAAAAAAACACTATTCATATATAAAGGTTACGCCAGATTTTTTCTTCTTTTTTTTATATTGATGGAGGGACCATTCTGCAATAATTCAATTTTTGAGGGAGATTCTTACAAATATTATTATTTACATTTAGACCCTTAAAATTTTAAGAAATTATAATTTGACCCCAAAAATATAAATAAGTTTTGTTTTCATCCTTAAAACCTTTTAATTACATCCCTACTCGTTTATTTCTTTTAATAATCCATATATAAATGAAAATTACTAAATCTTAAGGGTGTTACATTCTTTTTCTCTTAAGAAATTCAGTCCTTGAATTTTAAACCATCCTATCACAAGTAGGGAATAAAGTCAAGGCATAAATTACAGTTATTAACCTCACTACTCAAGCAATTGGGAATATCTCTTTTGTATATCATCTTTAATTTCTAAATATTTTTTTCACTTAACTGATTTTGCCATATAACCTTAACTATAGAGATTCCTTTCGGCCATAAGTTCTTTACTTGTCAATCAATAATAAATATTGGTTTTTCTCATAATTAAGCCCTTGAATTTCTTAGAATTAGATAACATGAGAAGAATATGATAGGTGCTTCCTTAGCAATGATGTAAGAAAAACGGTATCAATATCACTTAATCCTTATAACAAGGCTATGCAATATACTACTATGCCTACTTTGTTTAAGATTTCACAAGAGCCTATATACTAGAGCTTAGCTTTTTTTCTTTTTTCTAAACCTTATAACCTCTTTCATGGATGAGTCTTTTAAGAATTTTTGGTCACCAATTGACAATTTCTAGTGCTCAACATTCCTAGTCCTTATATACATTTTGGCTTGTATTGATTTGCTTGTATTCTTTTCTAATCAATTTTACTTTATCAACAACATCTTATAATAAGTCAGATCCCACTAAATCATTTAACAAAAATTTTGTAACACCTCATACATAAGCCTTTAAGTCATCCAATATCACTTTATTATAGGCGAATTCTGCTAAGGAATCTCCCACCAAACTCAAAGTTATATATTTGAAGCATGCTCTCCAAACTAGTATCATCAATTTAGATTAATCATATTCTATTTATTGCATGTTATTCCAAATTAGATTCCAAAATTTTAACTTTACTCAACTCACTCACTTATTAAGAGACCCATAATGTTTTATGTAAAACCTCAAATGGTGCCATTTGTATATTGACTTGATAACTACTGATATTAGCAAATTCAACTAAAGACAAATAATTTCTCTCAACTTTCACTAAAATTATATAAACATACCTGAAGGATAACTTATAATGTGTAAATACATCATTTAGATTTACTATAAGCTATACTATAATCTAACTAAGATCCTAAGGCTTCTTGAATAGCTCTCATAAAACAATATATTCAATTTTTACTTGCTGACACATCAAACAACAAAAAAAAATATCACTTGTATCTTTTTTTTATCATTATACCAATACAATTCTTTTATATCTTAGTATATCCTTATTGCCTTAAAGTTATACATATTCACAATCTATGTCTTCTTCTAAAATCTTTATTCTCAACTTAACTACATTAGGTAAATTTCGGATGCGTTTGGTTTGCGAAAACATTTTTTGTTTTCATTTCTTGAAAAACAGTTTTCATTTTCTAGTTTTCATATTTCTGAAAATACGGTTGGTTTGTGTTTTCATTTTCACAATTTTTTAGTTATATTGTTGTATTTTCATTTTTACTACTTTATAATTATATAAATAGTAAAACATTGTGTATATATTTCAAAATAATTGTGAAAATTCCATCGTTGCAATGCATTACAAAACTGAAAATTCTAAAAACGTCTTTTTGACATTTTTAGAATTTTCAGAAATTCAAGAAACATTTTCTGAAAATAAAAACATAAAACGGTAAACAAATGCATTTTCATGTCTGTTTTCAGTTTTCAGTGAAAATGAAAACTGAAAATAGGCAAATCAAACAGACCCTAAAGTTTTCTTTATACCGTAATACTCAATCAGTATATACTCTAAAATCATTATTCTTTCTAATTTGCACATAATATGTCAATTCACACAATTTACACAATTTTCTAATTTTCATTTTCACGTTCTTTGTAAGATAAATACTTTCAAAATCTCCATTACTTTAATCTACTAACCACTTGGACACTATAATAACTGTGTTTCAAATAACAGAAATTAACCTTCCTTATAATAAGAAAAAAGAATCTTGCATTTAATGCCAAACATTAATGAAGGACGATGTAGCAAAAAAAGCGGAATACATAATAGAGCATAGCGCTAAAATAGGAAGTCAGAAGTTTGGATAAAACATCGAAAGAAAATTAAAATCGGTGCCCGTAATTCTTGAAAAGCTATAAACATAACGTAGTTGCTATTTCTACAAAAATCGGTGGCCGTAAATTTTGAATATATGTGCCAAAATCTAATTCAAAGCTATTGTTATTTGGTGGAAGAATAGCACATGAAAAAGAAGCATTTCTAAACTTATAAAAGTTTGTGAAGAACAAATAGCACGTAGTTAGTTGGTAAGATGCAATTGGTTGCTTCAAAACAGATATAATCAATCAACTGTAAAATAAACCAGTTCAAATTAAAAAATTTCAAAATAACTAGTCGACTTAATAATACCAATAGTCGACTGGTAAGAACATTGAAAAAAAAAGATAAATCATTTGATTGTCCATTTACAACAATTAACTGGTTTACATTTTCACTCTTTTTTTATACAATGACGTTTATCACTTACAACTTGCCTACAAGAATCAAGACATCAATGCTTCGTCAAGGATAACAAGGAAAAAGAAAATTCTAGTGATATTTTGACCTTATTCTCTTTATGTGCTTAATATGAGCCACAATCATAAATACTATATATATGCATGTATGCCATCATTTTTGAATTTTTCACCTTCAATTTAGCTGATATCTACTGGCCACTCACATAGCTGTTGTAATTATACCCAACCTATTTGCATAGCTATTATAAGTATGCCCTTCTCTAAGTTCTATAAATGCACACACTAGTATCTTTACCTTCAAATTCAAAGTTAAGGTGAGTGCAGTTATAAAGGAAACCACATTCTGTCTGTTTCGAAATATTTGTATTTTTTGTGATTCCAATCCTGGAAAAGATGAAGAGTACGTAAAAATAGCACAAAATCTGAGTATGGTGCTAGCCAGGAGAAAAATTCATTTTGTCTATGGTGGAGGTAATCGTGGGTTAATGGGTTGCGTGTCTACAGCTACACATGTAGAAGGATGTCAAATTCTAGATATTATTCATACCGCTCTAGCTGTATCAAACATCATAGGGAAGACAATTGGGGAAGAATTTAGAGTAGCTTCCATGCATGAGCGCATGGCTAGAATAATAAGCAATGTTGATGTCTTCATTGCCTTACTAAGTGGTTTTGGTAATTAGAAGAGATTTTTCAAATAGTCTCCTAGGCACAATTGAATATACATCACAAACCGATAGGTTTGTTAAATGTTAACCACTTATTTGATGGTTTATTATCTTTTCTTGATTAAGCTGTGGAACAAAGGTTTATCTCATACTCAGCACGACAAATTCTTATCTCGGCTTCAAATGCTGAGAAGTTGATTGATGATTTACAAGCATTTGTTCATGTACATGATCCAACTACAACTCAAATAGATTGAACAACAGACAACATCAAAAAGCACAAATTGGACTTGGATCTTTATATGTAATTGTAGTAGTACATGGTCATTGTTGTACCACTTCTACTTTCTTAAGGTATACTTGAATACCATCCTTGCTGGCCATATACCTTAAGAAAGTAACACTACTAAACTAAAATTTGTATTTTAAGAACTTAGCATATAGCTTATACTTCCTTAAAGTTTGTAAAATTATCCTCAAATGTTGCTTATGATCCTTTGAACTCGAAATATACTAGTATATCATCAATAAATACAATAACAAGTTGATTTAAAAATGGCTAAAGTACTATTCATTAAATCTATGAGTACAGCTGAGACATTTGTCAAACTAAATGACATCACCAAGAACTCATAATACTCATACTGAGTTTTAAAAGTAGTTTTTAAAATATCCTCTTCCCTTATCCTTAATTAATGATATCCAAATCTCAAATCAATTTTATTTTTAAAAAAAAAATATTGAGCACCCTGTAGTTGGTCAAACAGATCATCTATATAAGATAATTGATCTCACTGTCACGTTATTCAATTATTTGAAATCTATGAATAATCGTAGTGATTCATCTTTTTTTTTACAAATAGTACTAGAGCACTCCAAGAAGAAGTACTGGGGCATATAAAACCTTTGTTTAACAAATCTTACAATTAATTCGTCAATTCTTGAGTTCAGTGGGTGTCATTCTATACGAGTATATAAATACCAGTTTAGTTTTAAAATGTTAATAGATACAAAATTCTATTTTTCATTTCGGGGTAATCCTAGCAATTCTTCAGGGAACACATCAGGAAATTCTCTAACTACTAGAACTTGACCTACACTAGTGTATTCTATATCTATATCTTTGACCATTGCTAAATATTCTTAACACCTTTTTCTAATAACTTATGGGCTGCTAAAGTAGAGATTAGATTACTGGGTACTTCATTACGGTCTCCTTGTATCAAGAAAGAAGATTCTCAAGGAATATTGAATTTAATCATCTTAGGATGACATTCTAAAATAACATGACTTGATGTCAACCAATCCATTCCCAATATCATATCAAAGTCTACCGTATCTAGACAACTGGGTAAAATGGATATTATATTCAGAAACAATCATATTTGGCATTTGTCTCAATTCTTAAATTCTCTTTCACGCCTATCTCTCTCACTTTCAAGTAGAAATTGACCCATAAATACTTTTTTAAATATCACAATATTTAATCAATCTTATACTAAGAAATTTAACAAACTTGGAATAGAATGAAAATTGAAACCCTATAAAATTTTTCAATAGCACCTGAAGTATAAATATGTCTTGTTCATATCCATACTAAAGATCTTACTAATGAATCATTTTCTCCAATAGTCATAGGGAAACCTAATGCTCTAATACCAACTTGTCACACCCCTAATTTAAAGGCACGTAAAACACATACTTTATAAACAGATATTTACCATAACATATATAATATACTCTTTTATCATTGAAAATAGTTACATATAAGTTCTTCCATGTATACACAAAAATCTACAAGCCTAGAAACAAAGTAGGCTCACCCAGAGAATATGTCTTCTAGCTGATCACCTATCTGAAGGATCAGACTTTGTATCTTTATCTAAAAAAAATGTAAATATCGTGTAGTGAGTTTGACAACTCAGTAAGCAAATAAAACCTCTTATGTCCACTTAAATCAACATATGGATTTACTCATATATATATATATATATATATATATATATATATATATATATATATAAATTTATTACATAAAAAATTATAATTCATAGGTATGGATTAGGACTTGCATTTCAAATATTCTCAGTTCAAATTATATTTAGATATCCAAAATCATATGCAATACGGTATGATCATTAATCAAATATTGTTATGCATCAAAATATTTCACATGAAACATTAGAAAGATCCTATATTAGAACCATCAAATAATCCCAAGCACACATTAAGGGATGATGTTATGTTCAACTGTATAAGTTACAGAAAAATATCAAGCTTTTGAGATAAAATCATATTTTTTACTAATACATAATTAACATACTACATATGCACTGAAAATCCAATCTTTTATATAATGCTCAAGCATGTCACAACTCTCAATATACTCAATTCACGCATTTGCAATACATATAGTGATCGATCGACTACAGTCACAATAGATAATCAGAAAATGTGAGTTCATTATCATTTTGCCTTCTTACATGACCACTGACTACAATCTTAATAGAAAATCAAGGAATGTGAGTTTATCACTCTTCTACCTTCTCACATTACCACTATCATAGTCATAATAGGTAATCAAGAAATATGAGTTCATCACCCTTCTGTCTTCTCACATTACCATTGTCACAGTCACAACAGAAAATCAGAGAATGTGAATTCATCACCCTTCTGCCTCCTCACATTACTACTAATACCTCCTACTCGGTACTTTCTCAAGCTATACAACCCGTCGATATTCATCAATATATATATATGACTAATATGAGAGATAGGAGGAACAATTATTAGCCTTTAGATCAAAATCAATGGTTAAGATGCATGGGAGATCTCAATAAATGATATCTGAATTAATATCTCATTTTTCAACACCTCACGCGCCAATGAATTTCCTCTTCATTTTTTGATCTTTCGTCTGCCTCCTTTATAAATTTCTGAAGCTATTAATCATGCTGTTATAAAGGATTGTCTATAACTCATCTAATATTGATAACTTTTGTACAAACTATTAAAAACCAATAATTTGACGGTGATGATTTGAAGAGAAGATATAACTTTAATGGTTAAAGGGTGCGTGGTGGAGCTGTGGAAGTTTCAGCTGCAAAAGCGAGTGATCACGAGGAGAGAGAAAAGGAGAGCGAGAGAGAGCGATGAGAAGGGGTTTCTTTAAAAAAAAAGATTGAATTGTTTTGTAATTGTTTATTTTGTGAAAAAATATCTTTATTAATTAAAAAATTAATTTTTTTATTCTACTTCAATTTTAATAAGAAAGCTTCAAACAAATGTACCTTATAATTTTTTAAGAAAGATATTTTACTTATTTTTTTTTATATCTAAAACTTTATTATATCTTTTCGTACATTCAAAATTTTTAAAATTTAAACAGTTATGATTAACAATATTTTACATAATTATACTTCAACAATTTTAGTAATTTTAATGTTTATATTATTCTTCTTCAAACAAATGTACCATTTAATATTTATTAAAAATAATATTTATACTATTAAATTATTGAAAGTACTTGAAATATTTTTAAAAACAACTAAGTAATGACATTATTTTCAATAAAATGAAAAAAATACAAAACTTCTATTTAATATCATTTACGTCTTTTTTAAATAAAAAATAGAAACATAATAATATTATATTATATAATATTATTAAAATAGAAGTAGAATAAAAAAATTAATTTTTCAATTAATAAAGATATTTTTTCACAAAATAAACAATTACAAAACAATTCAATCTTTTTTTAAAAAAAGAAAACCCATCTCATCGCTCTCTCTCGCTCTCCTTTTCTCTCTCCTCGTGCTCACTTGCTTTTGCGGCTGAAACTTCCACAGCTCCACCACCCACCCTTTAACCATTAAAGTTATATCTTCTCTTCAAATCATCACCGTCAAATTATTGGTTTTTAATAGTTTGTACAAAAGTTATCAATATTAGATGAGTTATAGACAATCCTTTATAACAGCATGATTAATGACTTCAGAAATTTATAAAGGAGGTAGATGAAAGATCACAAAATGAAGAGGCAATTCATTGGTGCGTGAGGTGTTGAAAAATGAGATATTAATTCAGATATCATTTATTCAGATCTCCCATGTATCCTAACCATTGATTTTGATCCAAAGGCTAATAATTGTTCCTCCCATCTCTCATATTAGTCATCCCCTCTCATGAGATATGCCCCCTATATATATATATATATATATATATATATATATATATATATATATATATATATATATATATATATATATATATATATATATATATATATATTCATCAAATGCAATGCATAATTATCAAACAACTCGTCATAAGTTTTATACTTGTCATTCAATCATATTTGACAACTTTATGACTTTACAGATCAATACCTCATGCACATAATATTCACTTTACCAAATGATAACAAATACATTTAGAACCACATATTCAATAAGTTTCAAAATCTATTTATAAAACCATAATCTTCTTGAACTATATGCCAGTTAGTAAGCAAAGCAAATATTTTACACATTTTAGAAACTTATGAACGCATAAATAATGTGTAAATATAATTAATTATATATTTAAAGTTCAAGAAGAATATAAGGTAAGTCATAGAAATAATTATCTATTCATAGGGTAAGATTCCAGGTTGAACAACCTCAAAATACATTTTTTTAATCCAAATTTGACCAAATAAACCTCAAAAAAGAGTTCAAAAGATCCAAAACCCTAGGAAATAACTCCAAAAAGTTGGTCAACACTGGTTAACTAATGGGGGTACTGTTTACGACCAAAAATACAATTCACATCGGTCGAAATCACTATTTATGCCGATTAAATTACTGTTCACACATACCAAAATCACTATTTACACTAGTTGGAGTTATTGTTCATGATACCAAAAGTTGTCAGATGACTGTAAAATTCCATATTCTATAATATATATATTTCTTGAATCTATCTACGGTGTTATATTTTTAATTTGAAGTCTCTAAATAGGAGTTTTAGAGTTTACCTTTTTCTAAAATTTTCTACTTTTGATCTGCGGCGATTTACAGCCGATTTGAAAAATTGTTCGGTCAAAATCGTAATACTCTTTGTCCTAAATCCAATGGTACCCTTAATTTTGATATCGGAGGCTCAAAGTTAGACTAGATATAGAGAAAAAAATGAAAAAAAAAACACTATTCGTATACAAAAGTTAAGACAGATTTGTCCTTTTCTTTTTTTTATATATTGATAGAAGGACCATTCTGCAATAATTCATTTTTTGAGGGAGGTCCTTGTAAATTTTATTTTTTACATTTTGACCCCTAAACTTTTAAGAAATTACAATTTGACCATAAAAATATTAATAAATTTTTATTTTCATCCTTAAAACTTTTTAATTATATTCCTACTTCTTTATTTCTTTTAATAATTCATACATAAATGAAAATTACTAAATTTTGAGGGTGTTACAAAGGGTGCAAGTACCAATGATCAATCTAAACTATGTTATTTCTACAAATGCAAGACATTGCCAATTTACTCATCTATTGCAATCAACTAAAGATTAAATTAAAATAATAATAAAAATCTTGATTCAGATAAAAAAAATTCTATTAGATAAGTGACCCGACCACTTTGACCCCTGCAAGATTTGATTTGTTAATTAAATAGCTAGTTGTAAGTGACTCGAATTTGATTCGTTGGACTTGTCAATTTTTTCTTCAACTCGTTTCATCTAGATTTGTCCTTGAATGAGTGAATCTTGGAGCTGTTTCCTTAGTATTTTTTTTTGCAAATGATGAGATACTTTAATTATATCTATTCATTTGTCCAATGAAAAATTGTTTATTGCTTTGTTTAATCACTTATTGTTTGATATTTTATTTAATGATGGACCAAATTTGAAGTTTAACGTTTGAAAGATAAACTTAAAAACATAAAAAGACATTGTTATTTGTATTAATTATTTTATTTGTTACCTTTATTAAAGAGTTAAAATTTTAGAAGGTTGTTATTTTTATGATAAGAAATTTTATTATTTGAGTTATTTATTTTTGTATATTTAAAAGATATTTTTAATTTATTATATTGTTTCATTAGCGACCTAATGATTGAACTAATGACCTAATCATCAGGTTCTTTTATTAGATAAACATTCAATTTAGTTCTAAAAACTATACTCTCTAGTCTCTCCTATTACCCTTTATAAAGAGTTAGCCGTACAATACTTATCATATATTCGTTCACCAATATTTGGAGATGTTAATGGTGTAATGGACTTTGGTGTAAAAACTTCTAGCCACAAAGCATTGCAATCTAACAAAGTTTAGGGGTAGATTCTTAATGCCCTGCATATAGCATATATTCTTTTACCGATATTTGAAGATGTTAATGGTGTAATGAACGTTGGTGTAAAAACTTCTAGTCACAAAGAATTGCAATATAACAAACAAGGTTTAAGGGTAGATTCTTAATGCCCTGCATAAGACTGCATTTGGTGAGGCATTAGTCGAATCGAATGATTATGCATGAGATGTTGCTTTTGCTCATCCGAATCATAGCTTCCTTCGCCAAGCACTCAGCAGCTTCTTGTGGATCGTCAATGTGCCTGATGAGATTCACTGCCTCTTGGCTCTTCATCACCTGAACATACAACAAGAATCACCATGCTATAAATTCATTCTTCTTATAATCCAGAGAAAACTCCAATAACTGATTTCTAGATTTCTAGGTACTCCAATTTAGGGGGTTTTGACATTTTTAGTCTCCCAGTGTTTTGGGGCCAGATAATTTTGATCCCCCACCTTTCAATTGAAAGTCATTTAGTCCTTCACGCTACTAATTGTTATCAATAATTAAAAATGCGAAGATTATGTTAAAATTGTTGTACTTGAATATTGAGTTGGTATGATGACTCTGCAAATTTGAGTCACTTTATTTAATTGATTATTTAAAATTATTTTTTATTTTATATAAAATTTAATGTGGGACCACCAATTTGTTAAATCTTGAGTCTTAGCGCATTATCAAAGTAGGATAATTTTAACATAATCCTTACTTTTTGAGTTATTACTAATAATTAGTAGCTAAATGTGTTCAAATTAAAATGTGAGAAAACCAAATCATTTAGCTCCAAATATTGTTGGGGTTAAAAGTTGTCGAAATCTGCTTAGAAGACTTATGGAAAAATGATGAGTGTTCAATCTATATTTTTTTTTATAGAGAGGAAGGGATAAAGAGCAAAATTGGAATATAAAATTAGATTTTCTATATGGAGCCAAGTCTGTACTCTATGAGTGCTATAGAAATACTGGGTAACTAACTATGACAAATTGTGGCTTACCTCCCATATGCCACTGCTTGCTACGATCAAAAACTCAGTATCAGAATCGATCCTTTCAGCTCCCACAACAAGTTCTGAGCTTCTAGAATGCCTTGTCCCTGCTGCATTGCCCGATTCACCTACTAGTATGCGTACTTTGTATGCACATGTACAGCATCCATTATGAGATGTGTGAATCATAAGATTTGAACACTTTCAGATGAACAATAAAAGCATCTTGTATTACTGTGATAACTGATAACAAATTCTGGTCTCTTTCTTTACCGGTTAATGACACTCTTAAGATAATTGACTTCGAGTACGAAATGTTTTGGCCCTCAGCTAAGCATGCTTGGTGAAATGTTTGTAGATACTTTTCTTTTTCTTTTTCTATTCAGTTGTTCTAGTTTACATTATCCTCAAAGCTCCTTTCTCTTCTAAGTGTCACTATATAATCCAATGAAAACCGTCAAAATAAGTCACGAATTAATCCATCATGGGCTAACAAAACAAAAAAGTTAATAGAGTCAGGTTGGGCCATTTTCATACATTTTAAAAAAAAATACTAATCTGACTCACTTTGGGAGCTAGTAAATTATACATATTAGTTCATATAATTCACCAAAATTTTAAAAAAAATTTTTAAAAAAGATAAAGTCTTATTTTAATTTTTTAAATTTACAGTTAAATTTTAACTTTTAATTTTTTTTATTTGAATATATATTTAATATTTCATAAATGTCTCTTTTTAATTGTTAAGGTTAATTCTTAAAAAAATTAACAAAAAATATTAATATATATATATATATATATATATATATATATATATATATATATATATATATATATATATATATATATATATATCATTTAATTTGTTAAACTGTCTATTCATATAACTCACCTAGACAAAAGTTTTCATGTCAACTTAAATTAAGGCATTTGACCATTTACTATTTATTGATAGATTTTGATTATTTTTTTTATTAATTTTTTTAAAGAATTAGTTTCAAAAACTAAAAAATATGTTAATAAAATGTTATGAATATATTTGAATAAAAATGTTTTTTTACCAATTTCTACCAAACACAATATTTCAATTAATAAGAAATAAACTCACATACTAACTCATAGATCATAAAATCACAAATTTTACACTGTTAAATAATAAAAACTGGCCCATAAAAATATTTAATAAAAAATGAGTTAACTCTTATAACTCGTGTTATGTAAGTTAAACATCTAGATGGATCACGTAAATTATAATGCAACCCACTTATTTCGGTGAGTTAAGAAAACCAACCCAAGAGGTTGAACCCATTTTGACTTGGTAGTTTCTAGGTAAATTCCCGTCAAGATGGATAGGTTGCGTTTTTTGAAAGGAGATGAACTGCCTCTATTGAATATAGTTCAAATACCAACTGAACCCCAAAAAAGTAAGAATGAGAATACTGTAGAAATAAATTTAATGTTTTAAAAATGAGAATAGAGATGAGAAAGTTGTTAGTTATGTGTAGAAACTCTCAATAGAAGTCTTAATATAAAAAATAAATTAAATAGAAAATAATTCAATAATTAAAAATAAAGAAGAATAAAAATAATAATAAATAAAATTATTAAAAAAAATATAATTATTAATAATATTTTTATTAATTTTATTTATAATAAAATATTGTTGCGTAAAATTATTGTTTATTGTCTTTGTGGAAGATACAAAGATAGTGAATGACTGTATTTTCTTCTAAATAAGTATTGCTTTCAACCCATTAAATTGAACTAACTGTTGTTCTAATGATGGTAAATATAATTTATACAAATCTGTGAGTGTGTTGATAGTTGATACCTGAGAAGAGTCTGCGAGTCCAATGTCTTTTGGCTGACTGCTGGTGTCTGCTGGTTTTCTGATGAGCTATCCCATCTCTGCACACAACAGCTCCGTAATCTCCCATGTTAGCCATCACAAGTTTTTCTCCATTTATCACCATCACAGATACTGAACCCATTCTGCATGCCTCCTCTGATTTCTCTTCCTCTCTGACCTTTGCTCTTGCACTAAAGTAAGCTCTCTTCAGTGTTTCTTTGCTTTTTCTACTTATATGAGACTAACAGACAATTGCAAAATTTGAAACATTAGAAACTCAAAGGAGTCCACCAAAAACGGCCAAAAAAGGAATTTGACATAATATACTAGCTAAGCGAAGATGCCGTTAGTGCAGTTTTATTGTCTGTTATGTATCTCCATTTGTGAAACTTCAAAGAGTCAGGATTACTCTGCCACCTTACCCATCAATGGCATTCTAATGACAGTGATGTCAAAGTCACACCAACGAAAACACATTCACATCCAATATTCTAGTCGTTGAATGGGAAAAGTTAAAAGAGGAAATATGTTTTATAAAAAAACAGAGGAACGCGTACATAAATCAGCTCAAAAATTTAAACTCTCTTTGTTAGTGAATATTGAAATTATGATTAGGAATAACAGGAGAAAGGTATGAATTCATCCAGCCTATATATAGTGTATCTTTTTATTCCTCCCAAGTTATTCTTTCTTCAAATCATTCCTAAATGGAAACTAAGAAGCAATATATCATAAGACATTTTTTAAGAATCTTTCGTAACGAAGTAGCTAAGCGAAGATTTATACACGACTGTTGTCTTCTTATGTTTCTCCATTTGCAACAGTTCAAAATCAGAATAAGTCTGCCACATTACCTATCAATGGCATTCTAATGGCTAATGTCCAAGCCATACCAATGAAAATACATTCACATTCAGTGTTCAGAGTTGGATGAGGCAAGGTTAAAATGGAAGTAGATAATATGCTATTGCTTTTCTCATATAATCAATCTGTTGTTTGACGATGAAAGTTACTCTCGCACAGACTTTGGCACAAACACTTTAAAGGCAATACCATCTATAGTTAATCAACCATAAAAATTACCTGTGCTCGAAATTGAAGAGTTTGGTTGAATAAGCAGAAAATGGATTACCTCTTTTAGCTTCTTGTCAAAGAAATGGGATTGCATATACTTGATAACCCCATCTCCAATTAGGGCATCAAAGATTCCGAAATACCACAATTCTGTGTGTTCCAGTTGCTCTCTCTGCACCACAACTGTATCACAATCTGAATCATCAGAACCACCTGTGACTATATGATGCTCGACCACATGATAGCCATGTGATAATGGCATCATCCACGATTGCTTCTTTGTAGAAGCATGATCCTTTCTATTGCCTCCATTTCCTAAGAGAAAGCGCTTTAGCCTGAAAGCCTACCAAAATCAACAAATAGATTATTAGATTAGCTCTAGCTGTAAATGACCGATTCTTTCCCTCTAAGTATGAACTAGTAACATCAAGGGATAAAATTCTCAAAAGGGTCATGACATCACCCTTTTTTTATTTTTTTATTTTAGCTTCGTATCCTCTCTAAGACAGAACCAGAAAAGAACTGAGACACCCATTAATCTGTATTTTACAAATTTACATTAATTTCTATTTAAAAGGGGAACATGATCAATTCTTGCCCTCTACGTAGGAATCAGTAACATCAAAGGACAAAATTCTCAAAAAGGTTATGACCCATTTTTGTTTTTAACTTCATTACATGTGAATTTAGTCCAAGGAAGAACCAGAACAGACACCCATTAATCTGTATCTCATGAATTTCCAATAATTTCCGTTTGAAAGGGGGAAAAGGAAAGAAGATAAGCGTACCTTGAATTTCAGATGAAAATCTCTCAGTCCCATGTTTTTGCCCCTAATGTTTGGTTAGACCGTCAGTGAAAATTCTGGCATTTGCAAGAGTTGACCATCAGAAAAATTAGCAAACTAAGTTCTTCATATAGAAAATAAAGAAGCCCTGGCTCTTATTAGCCTGTGGGGATAATATGTTCTTCAACAGAGATAGAAGCGTTTGAGTCTTCCCTAAGGTTCAATCTCAGTGTAAATGCTTTTCAATTGAGAAGATTAATTACTTTTGATTATCTGTTAGGAGGAAATTTTGAATAAGTAACGTTCACCCTCCACTTTTTTGAGCAACGAACATATGGACCATTAGTACAGTGCCAAATACTCCTGACAACTCAGAATTTTGTTATGCTCTTTCTTTTTCCTTTTTTGGGTAAGTATTGATATCTGATTTAGTATTTCTGTTTTGGATATTCCTTATCATCATGCAATATATATGCAACAAAGGATTAAAATTGAATCTCTGAATAAAATCATACCCTTAAAAAAATATTTTAGAATTCATATAAGTTTTAGTTTAATAATTTTTGTTTTTTGTTTGCCAATAATAAATTTTCGTTGGTAACAGAAAAATTTAGAAGCCAGATAAGTTTCAATTTTAAAATAGGAAAATACCAATCAACTAAACAAATATTGGTATTTATTTTTATTCTTCTGCTTTTCCCCGATTTATCTAAAAATTCTTTTCTTTTTTTTTGCAAATATAATTTATCATTATTTGGCCAACAAAGTCCTAAGGAAACAATTGATTTTTGGTATAAAATCGAATCTAATTTTTAATAAATTATTTAAATCTCTCGTTAATAAATGACATTGGTTTGTTTTTCAAGAGCCCGGTGAGCAATTTAAATGAAACATTAAGTTACTCTACTACTCCCGTTCAATTAAATTGTGCTTTCTAACTCTACAGAGACAAATCATTAAATAAGTGCCAAACTTAAAAGAGATTGTAGGTTGATTTTTGGCTGAGTCAACAACCGAGTAATTAAGTATTTCTAACACGGTGCTGTCAGTTAGATGCAACCATTCAATTTCAACATCCTTCTCTTTCTTTTACCGGACGAATGCCAATGTTTATCTCAAGTTTTCTTCTTCTCTATGTCAAGCTTATCTGGCAGTTATAGTTAAACAGTATCCAAATATTTAGATTTAGAAAGGTATCACCTCAAGTTATTTGAGCTTGTTCAAATGATTACGCAAAAAAATTTAGATAAAGTTTGTTTTTCTTGGGATAAAGATGAAATTTTATATTTAAATCAAAATAATTTAGATTTAATGACTTCTGAAGATAGATGCATTAGTTTTGATTTTAGGCATCGAAAGGTTATGGTCAAAAACTCTGTTTTCACAAATTCATTATTCTGCCTCTCAAATATTTTTAAAATTTAGTGCTATTTAATAATAATAATAATAACTACTATAACAATAATAATTTGTGAAAGAAATTACAATTGATTGGTTATAGTGTTAAATGATTTACGACTTTAATAGGACACCAAAAATTTAAATATTAAGAGATGTCATAGTAGAAAAATCTGATAACTATAATTATTCTTAAGTTTAAAAAGAATTAATCTCATAGTTGTATCTCTGAATATATATTTGGTTATCATAAAATAATAATAATAATAATAATAATAATAATAATAATAATAATACTTGTAAAAGAATCTTTTTTAGTAAGTTTGGCACTCAATCAGTAGTTCAATCAGTAGTAAGTTTGTAACTAATAGAGCATGTGGACAAAGGGCTACATGGTCAACGATGAAAGCCAAATGTGTAGTTTATTTAACCAAGTCTTTTTCTTGGCAATCTAACATCGTATTAAAGAATTTAGTTTTGCAAAATTTTGACATCTGAATTCAATTTTGGAGCTTGTTTTTGAAATATCAACTCAAAGTCATAGCAGAAACTGTTACAGAAAATAGTCTAAATTTTTTTTAAATTAGTTTGAAAATTAAATTCTAAAAAAATAAAATTGTTTAAAATAGTCACAATTTTTCAAAAATAATCATAATTCTTTAGCATATATAGTCGCAACTCTACATAATAGTTATGTCTGTACATATTCTTACTATAAATATGAGTCTAACAAATTGAAAAACAATCAAGAAAAATCATTAATCCTCATTCTCCATTATCTTCTCTAAAACTTTAAATAATTCTTCAGAAAAGATTTTAGAAGTTGTTGTTTATTAATTTCAAGTGTTTGGAATAATTTTTAAAGGTGATTTGCCATATACCATGTAACAAACACAATGAGGACAAATATCATTTTAAGAACAGTGTGATTACACACATTTCTAAAAAAAATATCTTTAATTTTTTTTTCATAACAGAAGTTTTGAGAATTTTGATCAGACCATTAAAGAAATCAAATTGGACATATCCCAAAATAATGTCAATGGAACGCATAGTAGGTAAAACAAATTTTCTTCTTATAGAATTAAAGAATTTTACAATCATTTTTCATATATTTGTTGGGCACAGCAGGTATTATTAGTAAGAACAAATGTGGAATAATCAACAAAAATGATATCAAAAAATTTAACGTGGTTCACTCTCGATTTTTGGGCTACGTTCATAAAACTAAATCCGAATAAATCTTCTACTATAAAAATAGTAGGTACAAAGAAAGTATGCTTCAAAATAAATTTAGAGATTACAAGCGAAATCTAATTAAAATAGTGGGACACAAAGTGTTTTTCACAATATTTCAAGAGTATTTCTTTACTATTTTGTCACTCACTATTTAAGAATTATTTATCAAATATCACACCAAACTCTCCCCTAATTTTTCTCTTTTCAGAGAACTTCTCAGACTTATTTCCTCTTTGCTTCTTGGTGTGTTTGAGCCTTTCATTCCTTGTCTATTTATAAGCAAATGATGTGAAGAAAAATTGAGGGTTGCTGCATTTTTCTTCACCTACCTTTCTTCATTTTCGTATTTGTTGAAAAAATATTCGGTGCAGCTTCGGTGCCTAACATTTGTAGATCGAAAATTTTGGCTCTTAATTTTTCCTTTCCATCTATATTCTTCTTGTTTTTATTAATTTGTCATTGGTGGTAGGCCATCTATTTTGGAGGGATTCACTACTAACAAATATCTCCCTTTCGACTACATAGAGGGTTCCACCATCCTTGCAGCTAATCGACAAAATTCAAATTTCTCCTTTAGTAGAATCTTTGTCAACATGTCTGATCTATTTTTATCAATATGGATCTTCTCAAACTGGAGTAGCTTCTTCTCTAATACATCTTTAATCCAATGATATCTCACATCAATATATTTGGATCTTGAATAAAAGGAAGAATTCTTCCCAAGGTGAATAACACTCTAGCTATCACAAAATAATTGATATATGTCCTGCTGAAAAATAAGTTCACTTAAGAACTTCTTCATCCTCGGCAACTCTTTGCATGCTTCTATTGCTGCAATAAACTTTGCTTCAGTAGTTGAAAAAGCAACACTTTTTTGCAACTTTGATTGCCATGACACATCTCCTTCTACAAATGTAATCAGATAACTTAAAGTAGATTTTCTTGAATCTATATCGCCAGCCATATCTACATCTGTGTAGGCAACTAACACAGGCGTGATATCTCTAGAACATAAGCATATTTTGGAAGTACTACGAAGATATCTAAAAATCTATTTTACTGCAGCTCAGTGTTCCTTACCACGATTAGAAAAGAACCGGCTCACTACTCTGACCGAGTAAGCAATATTTGGCCGTGTACATATCATGGTATACATCAAACTCCCAACTGTTGAAGCATATAGAACCTTGTCCATTTCTTCCTTCTCCTCATATGTAGAGGAACTCTGTTTAGAACTTAATCTAAAGTGATTAGCAAGAGGACAACGAACCGCTTTAACTTTGAAGTACTTTCTCAATGTACTTCTCTTGTGACAACCTCAATTTCTTGGCGCATCTATCTCTGTTAATCTTTATGCCAAGAATATGTTTTGCTAGCCCCAGGTCTTTCATGGTAAAAAACTTGCTCAACTGTATTTTTAAACAATAGGTTCTAAAAATATTTCGGCCAACTATGAATATATCATTCACATGCAGCAAAATGGTAGGATATGATATAGGCATTATGCTATTCTATCCTGTGTTTGGAGTAAATCAGATAATGGTAGGATATGATATAAATGGTATAAAATGACAAAATTATCTTTATAATAAAATTATATATATACTTATTTAAAATCAATTTTAATACAATTTTTTATTACTTTATACATTAGTGTAAATTCTAAAAATAAAATAAATATATATAATTAAAAAAATATTCATAAATTAATATATCATATAATGATAGACTACTTTAGAACAATATAACCAAAATAATCATTTAATTGTATGTTATTTGATTTAGTTGCAATATAACCATTTAAAAAGTTAAACGATATAAAAATATTATCATCTATAAATTTTATTAAGTCATTATCATTCATATATTTATATAAAATCATTGTCATCCATAATTAAGACTATTTTTCATACGTTGAAAGTTTTAATAAATTAATTACTATAATTAAGATTACTTATTTGCTAGAAGAGTCAAATTGAAGAGACTGATTTGAAATTTGGCTAAAGCGCATGTTCCATTAAGCACTTGTGCACCTTCATGGAAGGGTTTAATTGGATCCCATTTGTCTACATGGATGACACCTACCAACTTTACGTGCTAAATTAATTTTCCCCCCTCTCGAAAGGGTGTCATTATATCCCATTTCTTCCTTCAATTCTAAATTTAACTTCTAATAATTGCATTCTGCTTCCCCAAAAAATTTGAATTATAGGATATTTTAGAAAGAGTGGTATGAAAAAATTGACTGGTCGTAGTAATTGTTAACTAATAATGTAGATGTAGATTTACAAATTACTTTATTTGATAACATCATAAGCTCAAATATCATTTATCATGAAGTACAGAAATGCATAGATAATACTGTTATAAGAAGAAATAAGCCAACAGATTTATGGATTTATAGAACAAATATTTGACAAAAAAACCATCTTGGCAGACAAGTACAAAAATAGGATGAGCATCTAACGATTTAACAGTGTTCCGATTAAGATAAGCTTGAATACGTGCAAGCCTTATATTATTGAAGGAAAAACCTATTATGCTTCAATAGGAATCCAAGTCACGACATAGAGGAGGCTTGGGCTCACTCAACAAAGTCGTATTCCCTCCTTTAGGACCACACTTAATCCTTCATGGATTTTGAGTGCCATGCTGAAACACATATTCAAATTCTAACTAGGTAATAGTATTCTTAAACATGAACAACAAAAGAATAGCTCCTAGCCAATATCCTTACCGGTGACTTCTCACACTTTCTCAACTTCTCTACTATCTCAACTACTTTCTCTGGGGTTACATCTTCTAATTTAACACATATTAGAGATTTAAAGCTCCAAAATCTTTCAGATATACAAGCATAAAATCCATGACAACGCATTAAAATAAAAATCAAAACCATACATAGCAATTGTAAGTATATCTTTCAAATCCATTTGAATAATCAGTCATTGTAATCATAGGAGCATTCACATAGCATCCTTGCATAACACCAATAACTTCCATCATTCCATCCATTGGTTACTAAAATTATTGCCAAGAACATCACACAATAACTATCACTCCGTTAGATTCCATATAGGAGTCATGTTTGAACTCTTGTGAACACAGAGTCAAGCATGCATCACTTTTACCTAAATGCTCTTGCACAATGTTTTAATTTTGTCATAGCAAAAGCCATCCACCAGAATTGATAATTCTTATTTCTTTTGGTTACATATAAATATCCAATTAAATTCTGCTACAATTTCAAAGCTACATGTTATTTAGAAATATGATCCAAAGGAACTTCCCAGAAGATTCTGTAGCTATGCATTACTATTTACAATATAAAGTTAACAACCAGTTCTAGATACCAAACTTATCTGAACCACATTTTTTAGTTTCAAAACTAAAATTTTGAAGACTCACCATGCATTCCATCTCTCCAACAGAAAATAAACCATCCTTTGTTACTTCTGCAGATAAGAGGCGCAAAGAAATTTATACTTAAGAATGTGTTAACAACAAGATCAGGTTTAACGAAAGGTAAGGGTAGAAAACAAGACAGATGAACTAATCATTGTGCTTCACTTTCAAGTGTTTCAATAAAACTTCTTCAATCTCTCGCGAACCATGTATCATACAAGGTGTTGTTCCACAAACCAATAGATGATACTTCCCAACCTGAAAAATCAGAGAAGATTATATACAGACAAGCTTAGACTAGCATTAATGTGGATTAATACAAATGGGAGTCTTAAATCACATTATCTGTTTCACCTTGGTCTGATTGAACATTGAGTAAAATGTGGCAACCTCATATGCCCGAATAGAAGCAACCTCTATAATCTTAGCCACCTGAATAGTTGACGATATAGTTTATCAATAAACAATTCAAATAGCTTCCATAATTTTAAGAAGTTTGTAAATCAGTTTGGCCATTTTAGGTTGACCATGGCATCATTGCAAGAAAAGATTTCAGAACATATATGTATGTTATTCCAACAAAGTGATGCTTTAGCAAAATGAGGTATGTATAAAAAACTATCATAAACATAAAAATCTTCAATCTGCAATCCAAGCAAGAATTGAAAATGGATCATTTTTACCAGCCTTTGGCAATAACATATAATATGCAATAACTTACTGATTAGAAATTCTTTTAGGTTTTAGTAGGACCACTACCAACCCATTAACAAACATTATAAATTAGACAATCTAGCAGCAACACAACTAGCAAGTGAGCTTTCATTCATGATTAAATTAGGACAATCTATCGATGCAGGCAGAAATCGAAAAAGGGAAAAGGGAAAAATCGATGCAGGTAGAATCGATACCAAAAAATTCCCAATTATTACCTGGTAGTATATACCTTTAACAGATACAAAGATTTTTCTTAAATTATGAGTGCGAGATATAAATGCTTGCCATTTATGTGCCAATCTACCAAAAACAAGAAAGCAAGAAGAATAAATACAACAGATAGAGGCAATAGCAACACAACAAAATTGTACTTAAACTCTTTTTTTATATAACAATATAAAATTTTCAAATTACAAGTTATATACCTCCGACACTTATGAACATGTTCCACTTCAATCTTTTTGTTCTCTAATGCAGATAATGCTGCAAAAAGATGAACTGTTGTAAGAAAGTCATCCATTTCTCCAAGTGCATCCATAAATCTTGGGTACCTAAAAATGAAGAATAATCAATCAAATTGAAAATTCATTAATGGCTATAAGTACAACATATAAATTTTAATAGACAGAACAAACAAACCTTTCCCAAATAATCCTATCTAGCCTGATTTTGGGTCTTTGCTCCTCGAGCCTGTTTGCACATTCTTAGTTTTTCTTTTCCTTTGCTTTCTTTATCTTTCTCTCCTGCACTTTTATTGCTCTATGAATTTCAACCAAAAGTTCATTTGAGATAGAGCAAGGAACATTTGAGATAGAATTCAAATTCAATGTCTTTTCATGCACATTTCAATTTATTGTGACAAGGACTTCCAAATCCAGACAAAGGCAGTAATTTGAACATTCACCTGGTTCTTAATGCTATGCTAAATTGCTATATGAATTGGTCTAATCACGTGCTACCAGAATAGACCAGACAATAAAAAGAAACCTAGTCTTCCACTCAGTAAACTCAAATTTTATGGTTTATGATGTCTTAGCACTAACAGAACAAGAATTAGAAATATGGAAATAAGCAGAACATGACAAGAAGCTTTGATATCTTTGACAACAGAGTAGCCTAAAAATTTGAAAATAACTACACATACTAATTTATTCATTACCGCAATTTCGCCAACTAAGATGAAATGTCAAGTTGTAAATAAACTATTGCACAGTGAAATTTCACAAATACATATACAGTTCCACAAACACTCCGCAAGAAGGCAGAAAAGTGAAAAATAACTACAACACTGTTATTTTTCAAATGCATGTTCTGGATATAGAATATATGCATTCAATCAAGTGATCAACTATGCCCAAACACAGCCACAAATAACCGACTATGATGCATCAGATCCACATTGATCAAGTTTTTTTTATCCAAGTCAGAATGTGAAATCTATAAACAAAGAAGAAAAAAAGAATCAAAATTTTACCTTCTCCATGATTCTTGAACCGATAGGAAATGAAAATTTCTCCTCCACGTAAGAGGAATATAAGGATGCTCTACTTCGTTGAATCGATTTGGACAAAGAAGGAGGATGGATGATGGGGTGGACAGCATGAAGGAAAGCTGGGGTGGACGCGATGGAAAAAGGGCTTTGCTGGACAGTGCATCTGAAAGCTGGGGTCGACGCGAAGGAAAAGGGGCTTCGCGAAGATGGACGAATATGGGGGGTGAAACAGCAGAGGGGCAGAAGAAGAAGTGGAACGTAGAAGAAGAGAGAAGCAAAGCAGAATAACCAGACATGAACGGAGAGGTGAAGTGGCTCTACTTCACGAGAAATGGGGGAGGAAGGGAGGAGCTCGCGAGGGCAATATAGGTGAGAGTGATATCCGATCTCTATCTTGAGTGAACCCACATGATACAAATTTGTTCTAAACTGGTAGGATAGGATAGCAAAATCAGTTTTGCTATCCTATCTCATTCACCCACCAAACATAGGATAAAAATCAGATAGAATAAGTAATCCTATCCTATGGTCTTTATCTTAGGCTCCAAACAAGCCCTAAATGTCTAATAAGTTCATTGTAATTAGAAAAAATTATATGATCCAAATTATTGGCAGCATTTAATATTAATCTATCTTTTTTTATTGCATAAAAAATTTCTATTATAAATATATTTATAAAATAAGTGAAGTGTAACATCTCTTAAATTTTGAATAAAATATAAATTATCACTACAATAAAACCACGGCATTATGGCGATTTTTAAGTGGGCATAACGATGATTTTGACCGTCATTATACCCATTAACGACGGTTTTAAAACCGTTGTGGAACTCTAGGTATAGCGACGGTTTCAGCAATCGTGAGAATAACTGTTGCTATGTCTGGTTTAACGACGGTTTTAAAAACCGTCGTTAAACCAGTTTTAACGATGGTTTTTAACCGCTGTTAAAAGTAACAACGGTTTAAAAACCGTCGTTATTTATTATTATTATTATTATTAATTAATAAAATTAATTATAACGACAATTTTTAACAAAAACCATCGTTATTTATTATTATTTTTAATTAATAAAATTAATTATAACGACTGTTTTTAACAAGAACCGTCGTTATTTTTTTTTTTAATTAATAAAATTAATTAATTTTTTTATATCAATTTTATTTGTAATTTAAAATATAATATTTTGTACTATTCATAATACTAATAATGCTTAAATGTTTTTATTATTAAAGTTTTATGCAAAATAAAAATTAATTTATATTTTTAATATTTTATAAATTAATTTATATACATTTTATTTTATTATATAATAATTAAGCGTTAGAATTATTTAAAAATTGAAAATTGTATTTTAAAAATTATTAATATTTAACTAGATACTAAAAATGCATAAATTATTGAATTATAACGAATCTATATATAAAAAAATATATGTATAAAAAATTAATAGTAACGAACTTGACAAAATTACATATACCAATATATCAACTAAATCAAGTTTCTGAACCCTACGGATGCTGATCACACTGATGCCCACTACCACGATCGCTGGGGTCCTGAAAATTAAATTTTGTTTGTTTGAATTTTTAGTGTTTTTAAAATAAACAAAATTATACCAACAATTTTTATGTATTAAAAGGTTACCTTGGGTCCGAGACTATGAAGTCTTGAAATTTCAGGTGGCAGCTGACCCTGAAATTTTTGTAACAGGAACGTCATAGCAGCCTCCATCTGTGCTTGCCATGCTGCGAGCTCAGCATCTCGTCGCTGGAGCTCAGCATCCCGCTCCTGCATAGCTGTCTTCAAGCGCTCCACCTCACTCTGTAAGTCGTGGTACGACGGCCCAGACTGTGAGCTCGACCCAGACGAACTACGACCGAAGACTTGAGTTGGGCAAACACCCAACCCAAATCCTCAAACGCGGCCGGAGTTCTCCTTAGTGCCAAGAGCTCTCGCAAGAGACTCGGTCGTCGAGAGCTCTTAGGACGAGCTGTCTTCCTGCTGGATCGAAGCAATTTTCTCCTAACATTCAATAACAGAAAATTAATAATATTAAAAATTATCTAAAAATTAAATAATTATCCACGTATGGTTGATAAGATTTTATTACTCACCGCAACAGCCCGAACTTCATCGTTGATGTATGATCCGTCAGCTCTTTTATGAGCTGCCGTCCATACATCACCACGAGTCATTGGACCCTGAAACTCAATCTCCTGAAAATTAAAATAATTAATCAATCAATTTATGATTATATATTATAGTCTTCTCAACATTTAAAAAACCAAAATATTTATAGATTTAAACTTACCATCTCTGCCTTTTTACGCGCAAGACTCTTGGATCCAGTAGTGTGTGGTATTGTCAGCTGTCTTCTGTTCCGTTTATTCTTCACAGCCACATCCTAATTAATCACATAGGAAAAATAATTAGTGACAATATTTAAAAGTTAAATTTTATAAATATATATTAACAACTTACCCTAGACTTCGCGTCTAGGCGATAATCAACGAAAGTTGCCCACTGATCAGGTGGGATGCCTGTTGGGACTTCACTCCACAATTGATCTCTAGTCTTCGTACCATAGTACACTAGGTGAAATAAATTGTATCGTCCTGCTCTCCATTTTGCTCCTAGCGACTGCATGATCAGTTTCTTGTGTTGATCCGTCATATTAAAATGTGTCTGCAAACGAAATTAAAAAATTAGTTACACATAAATTGCATATAAATTACAAATAATTATAATTAATTACAAAATATATATGTTTTCATACCTGAATATTATTTATGAAGACATTCGTCTTCGACTACTGAGGAATGCTCCTCCAATCCCTGTAAGAGATCGGGAATAATTGAAAGTTATCCCCGATGGTGCCGAGGAAGACACCGAGCAAACTGCCACTGTCTCCAATAGCCTGGTGGTTGTCGTTGAACTGGACAACCACCTTTGACCCCTGAGGCAGGGCCCAGACGTCGTGGACAGTCAACTGTCTGGACGTCGTGTGCCCGGTCCCGTCTGTCAAAATAATTAGTGACAATTATATATTATATTATTAAGACAAAATTATTAAGCGCATAAAGTGTACATGATTACAATACTCACCGACTACATCAACTGTCCAACTCCTCCTGCGTCTGCGCTCCTGCTCACCGGGCTGATGCTCCTCCTCTACACTGCCAAAGATCGTGTCAAAATCGAACTAATAATCGTCGTCCGATGCCTGAGCGTCGGGTGGGGGGAGTGTGCAGGGGATGACCTGCGAATCCAGTGGCTGGGAGTCGCTAACAGGGAGTGATGATGTGACAGCCTCCGACTCTATAGTGGGCTGTCTGCCCTCACTGATCGCCCCACGGGGCGTGGGAGTGTGAGAACTGGACGCCCTTGCCATGTCTGATCTAGCCTTCTTCATCGTCACTGCTACTAGCAAAATGAAATTAATAAAACAATTGTAAATTAAACTTTTTCTAATAAAAGTTATGGAAATAAATAAAATAGTACAGTATTTATAAATAGTCTAAAATATATATAAATAGGCGGCAACAGCAAAACTAATGCCGTAAAAAGCATAAATTAACTTCTCCTTCTGTAAACAATCTTTCTAAATTTTGCGTGTGTAACGGATCGCTCTCGTATATAAGATTTTCATCTTCATCGCCCATCTCGTATAAGTCACGGGGTTTTAAATACATCACTATACTCCAGTTCTTGTCCAACTCATCTTGTACATAGTATACTTGATGAGCCTCAGATGCCTGGATGTATGGCTCGTCATCATCATTTTCACCAGTATGAATCAACCGAGAAAAATCAACCGATGTCACCCCGAATTCATTAATTGCAATTCCTCTCGTTGTAGTTGTGTTGGCCCACATACACTTAAATAATACGACTGTAAAATGGTCATGGTAGTTTAACTCGACAATGTCTAATAGTTTTCCGTAATACGGGACGCCACCAAATTGCATATTCGTATCACTACTACTTGCATAACTCCTCGTCCCGAAAGTACCGTAAACTCCACTATTTTAAGATGTCATCCCTTGGTCTCGCTCTAAAGTTTGAAATTTGAATCCATTGACATTGTAAGCACTGTATCGACGTGCTCTATCTAGTCGACCAAGTGCCAGATATTTTAAATCAGCACACTGCGATCCATCGGCATCAATTGCGATCTGGAAAATGAATAAAGGATGACTTGTATTCATATTTGACATATGAATGAAATGTTACCACGTTGAAATACTTACACAATGCGAAAACCAAGAGACAAATTCCCTGTGGACCTTTTTATCTATCTCGGTAGATGATCGCGCCCGACTTCTTAAGCTATGCCGTACATAGTCTCTAAATTCCCTGTTGAGAAAACATTGTCTAAACACTTAATGCTACACATGACAAAAAATTGTATGCAAATGTAGCTAAGTGTGAGTTAACTTACTGTAAGTAAGGATCAACTTCTTTGCAGTTTGTTAAGACATGCCGATGAGTCTGCAATTTTTCCCGGGGAGAAATGGTAAAATAATCAAATCCACCAACTGGTCTTCCTATTGGTGGGAACAAACCCCTGTCAGACGGCCCAACAACGGGTCGATCATCCACACGAGGAGGACGATTGAAGAATGTGTCAACACCATCTATGTACCTGGAACAGAATAACAAAACTTCTCCTGCAATATACGACTCTGCTATTGAGCCTTCTGGCCTTGCTCTATTCCGCACGAAAGATTTAAGTTTACCCAAGTATCTAGATAACAAAGATTAAATGAATAAAATTGGATTAACAATAATGCAAGAAATTGAATTATTTGTTTTTAATGTTTTACCTTTTAACGGGATACATCCAATGATATTGGACTGGTCCTCCTAACTTCGCTTCCATGACCAAATGTACAGTCAAGTGCACCATGACTGTAAAGAAAGACGGCAGAAATAACATTTCAAGATGGCACAGCGTCATAATGATTCGATTTTGAAGTTGATCAAATTCATTAACATTCAAAAATCTGGAACACAGTTGCCGGAAGAATGAACAAAACTCGATCAGAACTACAGATACCGGCTTCGGAAGTGTCTTTCTTATGGCTAATGGTAACAGTTGTTCCATAAGGATGTGATAGTCGTGACTTTTTAGTCCTCCAATCTTACGCTGTCTTACGTCAATACATCTGGAGATATTACTGGAATAACCGTCAGGTACAGATACATTTTTAAGTGTTTTCAGAAATACTTCCTTGCCTGCATTTGTCAACGTGAACAAATCAGGTGGATATTTACCGTCATCATCTGGCCACAGCTCAAGCCTCACACTGAACTCTTTTAAGTCTTTCCGCGCATTTACGTGATCCTTTAAATGGCCAGAATCATTAAGTAAAGTGTAAATGATGTTGTCGAAGACATTTTTCTCAATATGCATAACGTCAATATTATGATGCAACATATTATTTGTCCAATACAGAAGTTTGAAAAATATACTTTTCTTACGCCATTGTTGAGTTCCAGCATCAACCGAACCCTGACCTCAGGAACGCCATTGTTGAGTCCCAACATCAGTTTCCACATTTTTTCCAAAGACAACTTCAATATCATCGACTTGTCTTAAAATGTCTACACCACTCAGTTGTGGATGAGGGTTTCTTCTTTCCTCTTTTCCGTCAAACCTATTGCGGGCCAGCCTGAATTTGTGACCCGGAGATAAGAATCGGCGATGTCCCATAAAACACCACTTCCGACTGTGAGGGAGACGGACTAGAGTAGAGTTAAAGTTACAATACGGACAGGCTAATCCAGTATGAGTATTCCAGCCTGATAAACATCGAAGGCCAGAAAAGTCACTGATTGTCCACAAAAGAGCTGCATGCATATTGAACATTTCTTTGCCAAATGCATCGTACGTCTTAACACCTTCAACCCATAACTCCTTCAGCTCTTCAATTAGTGGCTGTAAAAACACATCTATATCATTCTTCAGTACTTTTTTCCCTGAATTATCATTGACAACATGAATGAACTCTGTTTCATAGACATCTAAGGAGGAAGATTGTACGGAATTAGCAGAACTGACCATATACTGTAACTTGTAGATAGGTTTCCAAATGGATTGAAACCATCCGTTGCAAGGCCCAAACGAACATTTCTCGGATCTGATGCAAATTGATGATTCAGAAGATCAAATCTCTTCCATGCCTCAGAATCCTTTGGATGCCGCATGATGCCGTCAGAAATTTTATCTTCAGAATGCCATCTCATAAATTCAGCAGTTTTATAAGACATGAACAACCTCTGCAATCTTAGCTTAACTGGAAAGTATCTAAGAATTTTATTAGGCACATTTTTTCGCTTCTCCCCCTTTTGTTTCAGTTTCCACCTTAGTGCGGAGCACTTACTACAAGTTTGGCTACTTTCATGCTCACCTCAGTATAACATACAATCATTCTGACATGCATGAATTTTTTTATAGTTCAACCCCAACTTATTAATGACTTTTTTAGCCTCGTAAAATGAAGGCGGAATCTTGGCATCTGGGAATACATCGACAAGCAACTCAAGTACCATCGACATTGCGTTGTCGCTTAGGCCGCACAAACACTTGATGTGATACAACTTCACCAAGAAAAACAATTTTGAATACTTTTCACACCCGTCATAAAGCGGTTGTTCACCATCTTTCAGTAACTCATAAAAATCTTTGACACTATCATCCATTCTTTCTGCTGACTACGGAACCGGCATATCCACAGAAGCGATGCTCTCATTTTCGGGGTGAATCCTGAATGCATCACGGACTATGTTCTGCACAGGGTCATCTCGAACTATGGGTTCTGAGACCTCAATTGGCATTATAGCATGTCCTACAGTAGGTTCTTCTGTAATCATTTCTCCGTGCAAAATCCAAAAATTGTATCCCTCCGGAAATGGTTTGACGATCGAATGTTGGCGCACGACCTCGATGAGTTGCCATTTTTTGAATCTACACTTTGGGCATGGGCATATTATTCTACCTTCGACTCTAGAGTTGACATTTGCGAATTCCAAAAATTCGTCTAAACCATTTAGGTACTCTATTGAGTGTCGAGGTTTATTGATCCAAGATTTATCCATTTTTGAAATAATTATGAATTTAGATAACAATTAACCTAAATAACTCTTACTCTGAACTTAAATAAAACATGACTATTTTACATGAGAAGGGATTTGCAATTGATTGTGCATAAAACACAATACATTTTGAAGAGATTTAAAATGTTTTACGTGTAAAACATTTTTGACAAACTTTATGATAATAAACATTTAATGAAGCACTAAATAAAAATTTTCATTATTGTCATTAATTAAAAGGATGAATTTCATGATCAAATCTCTACGAATCTAAATTTTTTGAAAAAGACAGCCACTAGCAGGGAAAAGATGGAATTATGATTTTATATCTGCCGTTACGATTTCAATTATAGTATTTACATGGTAAAATTTCTGACGAACTCTTATAGGGAATTGAAATTTTCAATTCCC
The DNA here is from genome assembly GCA_037074535.1 of Gleditsia sinensis. Classification (NCBI taxonomy): domain Eukaryota; kingdom Viridiplantae; phylum Streptophyta; class Magnoliopsida; order Fabales; family Fabaceae; genus Gleditsia; species Gleditsia sinensis. The sequence continues at coordinate 24,490,132 of CM073472.1, forward strand.
TATCTGAAAAAGTAAAATCAGTGGCCCATCCAAGGGCCATATATTCAAGAATAATTCTACTCAACTACATCTAATTAAGATCTTGTTTGTTCCTTAATGGAGAATCTAGTGTAATTAATTAAAAGGATGAGTTTTATGATCGAATTTCTACGAATCTAAATTTTTTGGAAAGGAAAACCACTAGAAGCAAAAAATTAAAATATGATTTTATAGCTGCCACTAGAATTTCAATTATAGTATTTACATGGTAAAATTTCTAACGAACTCAGATAAGGAATTGAAATTTCAATTCCCTATTTGAAAAAATAAAATCTGTGGCCCATATATATAAGGGTCATATATTCAAGAATAATTCTACTCAATTACATCTACGATCTTGTTAATTCTTTAATTGAGAATCTAGTGTAACAACAAAGTGCATTAAAAATTATTACACTGCTAGCATACATATTAAAATTATGTTATTATATATTTGTTTCCATTTTTAAAAAACTACTTGTATTTTTAAATGAGTTTTATTTTTCTAAAACCAATTCTTAATACTAATTTTGTCTATTTATTAACATTTATTATTTTACCTCATCACCTAAATAAATATTTTAATATTTTATTAACAACTGTAATATAATTTGACTATTACTAATTTGTGTATATTATTTAAATACGTTTATCAATATAATAACTACTTTCAATTTATTTGCATTAATTTTAATAATATTTTTAAAACAGTAAATAACTTATATTTAAAACTAAATTCACTATCATTTTATACTAAATTTTTAATATTATATATATTTATTAAATTTTTATTAAAACATACGTATATTTTTAAAGTAGTGTCAAAATTTTTTAAAAATTATTTTCAATACTTACTCTATCTATTTATTAAAATTTATTATTTTATATAATCAATTACATACTTCAATTCATCTACTAAATTTATGTTATTATATATATTTGCTTTCTTTTTTAAAACCTATTTGTAATTTTTATTAATTATTTTTTTAAACGGTGTATTCAATAACTATTTCATATTATTCTATCAACACTGCCTCAAGATCTCTATTTTTTTTTATAAATCAATTCTAATATTAAATACAAATATTTTACTTCATAATAATTCAGCATTATTAAAAAAAATTTCTCCTTACATGTTTTCAACGAACATACTATATATTATAATATTAAACATCATAAATATCACAAAAATAACACAAATTTTAAAATTGATTCATACAATGTACATCACAATGTCAAATATATTTATAAAAAAAATAGTAAGTACATAAAATATCTAATATTATCACAATCTAACATACAATAATTTGAAATAAATTCATTCAAAATAAAATTAATTAGATTACATACCTTCAAAATGATTCCAAATAAATAACGCATAAAAATTAAAATCAAAATGTCGTCCCAACGTCAGAATATCTTCACAAAAGAAAATAAAAAATAATATAAAAAAATATTTTGAACATACAATATAAAAAAAATCAAATACAATTAAAAAATTAAATGACATACCTTGAGAATAATAAAAATAACCCGCAAAGAACACCACAGTACAAAAACTTAAAAGTCACAACAAATAATTTCAGAGAGTGTATTATACAAAAAAAAAAAATCTATTGAGAAGCTGTTGTAACAAAAATAAAGAGGACCATTGAATTTATAAACGGGCGCGTGCTTTAACGACGGTTATTAACCGTCATTAAACCAAACAAAATTCGTCGCTAAATGGGTTTAACGATAGTTTTTTAAAACACCGTCATAACTTATAACTTTAACGACGGTTTTTACCAAAACCGTCGTTAAACTACACGAAAATCGAGTAATGGTCCGAATTCCGACCGTTATAACTTCACGACGGTTTCTTTAAAACCGTCGTAAAATAACGACAGTCTTTCGTAAAACCGTCATAAAATAACGACGGTTATACATAAAACCGTCGTAATTTCCATAATATATTTTCCTATCCCCCGAGTCGACGCAGATGACCACGGTTGGATGTTAACCGTCCGTATGTAACGACGGTTTTGTGTAGAACCGTCGTTAAGTGCAGAACTTTAACGACGATTCATAAACCGTCATTAAATACGGCTTTAAAGACGATTTTTTGTGACCGTCGTTAAAGACCCGTCGCCATTCCCCGCTTTTCTTGTAATGTATATTGATTCGATGACTTTGTTTTTTAATTTCATCGTTAAATGACCAATGGACTTCCATAAACTAGATGAAAGGAATGTTTATCAGAAACTAAAGATTGATCATATGAAAAATTCAATTTATCTGTATTGATTAATCCATTAATCTAAACAAATGATCTATTTCTTTGACCTATCACAGTCTCCAAAATTTTGATTATTATTCGATTAGTTTCTTGTACCGGTAAATTTTGGTTGCTATTGAATGTAAGCACTTGCATGACTCTCAATTTTTGAAAATTCTAGAGTTACTGATGAAGCATTCAAATAGAGAGGCATTTAAAATTATAAGAAATAAAACCGGGGATCGCTGTGGATCAAGTTGGAAATTAGCTGAATATTTGGGAGTTGGGACATATGGAAACCGCCTTAACAAGCCTATAAAAAGGCTATGGATCATGCAATGTGCAGTGATTGAAAGGAGATTGAAACAAGTGTGTGTTAAGAGTGAAGTGTTCGTGGGTGGAGTCCAAGTGTCCTAATGTGCCAAGTGGGAATGTCATGTGCTAAAGTGGGTGAGTATAAAGAAGGTGTGGGGAATTGTCCTCCAAAAAGTTGTGTTGAAAAGTCAAAGTTGACTGTTAGTATTAATTCTTAATAAAGTCTTTGGACAGTAATTTATATGGCTAATGATCGCTCTGTTTAATTTATAAGGGAAATTTCGATTATTTTCACGATGAAAATGAAAATAGTTTTCTGTCCATAAAAATTTAGGATATATTTAATTTTTTTCATTTTTTGTTTAAAAATTATTCATAAAAGTCTTTGGATATATCGTTTTTTCTGTCCATAAAAGTCATAGGGATGGTTTTTTTTTCTATTTTTAAAAATTATTTTTTATTTTTAATTATTTTTATAATAAAAAAATTTATTTGATAAATATTTTTTATTATTTCGGAAACAAATTCTAAAAATAAATTATTTTTAAAATAGAAAAATAAAATAAAAAAATTATTTTTATTTTCTGTTTTTATTTTCAAAATACAAAATAACATATTTTCAAAATAGTTTACCAAATAATTTTTTTTTATTCTACATAATAACTTTTAAATATAATTTTTAAAAACAAACAAATAAAAATAAAATCAAACAAACCCATATTTTTCCACTTAGATTAATCCACTAAGATGAAAGTATAGGTCAGTGAATTATATTTTTTCTCTTTTTTAATATAAAATAATTTTAGAGAATAGCTAGAATAAGCATATCTATAGTTCATTAGAGATATGACTCTTACAAACATCTATTTCCACTTGGATTAATTTGATAAGATTAGAGTCTAGGACAGTGATATATGTTTGCTCTTTCTGACCATTTCGATTCTTTCTTTGAGAAGTGTGTAAAATCAAGGAAGGATCTGCAGATTAATGACAATTTTTTGGCGCAATTCCTCCTTTCCAAAGAGAAGCTCTTCTTGAAATTCTTCAAGCTTTAAGAATAATTTTTAAAATTTCTTGAATAAGAATTTCTATAGTTCATATAATTAAGGTATGACTCCTACAAACATTCATTTCCACTTGGATTGATTTAGTAAGATCAGAGTGCAGGTCAGTGAATTATATGTTTGCTTATTTATTTATTTAGAACAAATTTGGAGAATTGTCCGAATAAGAATATCTTTAGTACATATAAGTTATGACTTCTACTAACATCTATTTCCATTTGGATTAATCTGATAAGATGAGAATCTAGGACAGTGAATTATATGTTTGCTCTTTTTGACCACTTCAATTCTTTCTTTGAAAAATACGTAAAATCAAGGAAGGATCTGGAGATTGATGACAATTTATCTACGCTCAAATCTTCCTTTTCCAAGAGAAACTCTTCTTGAATTTCTTCGGGGTTGTAAGAATAATTTTTGAAATTGCCTTAACAAGCATTTCTATAGTTATCTATTTCCACTTGGATTAATCTGACAAAATGACAGTGTAGGTTGGTATATTATATGTTTGCTCTTTTTTTATTTAGAATAATTTTGGAGAATTGCCGGAATAAGCATTTTTATAGTTCGTGTGAGGTATAACTCCTAAAAACATCCACTTGGGTTAATGTGATAAGATGAGAGTTTAGGATCGATGGTGAATTATATGTTGCTCTTGTTAACCATTTCTATTTTTTCTTTGAGAAGCGCATAAAATCAAGGAAGGATCTGCGAATTGATGAGATTTTTCTGGGCAAATCCTCCTTTCCCAAGAGAAGCTCTTCTTGAAATTCTGAGTTGTAAGAATAATTTTAGAAATTGCCCAAATAATATTTCTATAGTTCATATGGAGTTTGACTCCTACAAACATCTATTTTCACTTGGATTAATCTAGTAAGAATGGAGTGTAGGTCGGTAAATTATATATTTTTCTCCTTTTTTATTTAGAATAATTTTGCAAATATTTTTAGATGTGTTAACTCTAGCTATAAATATTTCACTTTGTCCCATCTCTTGTAAATTATATTAATTAAAAATATATATATGCCTAATTTTATATGGTAGTTATCTTCTTATGTGAAAGTATGACTCTATAAGAAGAGGTAACTCTATATAAAAATGTGATTCTATGTGAAAATATACATCTATGTGATAAGATACAGTGTAGTTGTGGTAACAATTTATCAATTATAAATATTCCTTCTTTGATAGGAAGAAAAATGTAACACCTACTTACTAGCGTCATTCTTCATATATTGCATTCCCAGAAAATATATAATCCATATCTATATTCAGATGAGTCAACCTTGAGAATCTTGTTGCTCACTTCTTGCTGAAATACCTGGAATGTGTTTGTATATAAAAAGATGATATGACAATCTCAATAGCTAACAAATTTTTAGAAAAATAGTATACATTTCAATTCTTAAAACATCTCAATTTATTTTACTGAAATATAAGCATTGACCATACATATATACATCATCTTGGTCACACTAGAGACCCATAACATGTTGGTTTACTTACCCAATGCAGTCGCATACCTGCAAAGGGTTATGCATCTCCTATTATTGGCCAATCGTGAGAGAAATGGGACTTACTTAGCACCCTTTTGTGCACCACCTTAATTTCCAAGAATGCATACATAACATATCTTTAGACCATCATTCACCATAGCATAAAAGTTAGGCAATCAGTGAAAATTCATAATTCAAGTTCATAAGCATAAAGAGTGTTTTAAGGAAAAGTTAACTACCTCAATTCCAGCACAATCACTTTCTTTTCAAGGCTGTTAATGTTACAACCAGCTACTCAAACTAAAACATATAAAAGCATTTGGTTAATGCATGCATATGAGCACCTAAAATCTTAAGTCTCTAGTTTAAGAGTTCTTGTTCCCCTAAAAAAACTTGTGATTCTGTTCAGTTTTGGAATTATTCCTAAATATAATAAAAGTTCTCTAAAAATTTTAAAATTTTTCATGGAAGTTTCTTTACATTACTATTTTATTTCGTGGATCTCTCAACCCTTAAATCTTCCATTCACCCCAAGAATTACCTCCTTACCCCAAAATAGTGCATATTGGTTTTGATTCCATTTCTATTCTGTTTTCTATTCCTTTATATGGGTAAACCTTCTTAAAAATTCATGATATTTTATAAGGATAGATATGTTATATAATCACCATAAAAATTTCAAGTAAAAAATAATTCATTTGACCCCTCAAACAACAAAATTTTTATGGCTGCCCCTAGTTCTCTTATGTTCTGACTCACTTCCTGTCTCATAGAACTTCTATATTTTATTATATGCCTTAAACTATCCACAATTTCCTAAAATTTGGTGGAGACCTTACTTATTATTCCTTTAATATGTCATAAAATTTTCATATAAAATTTCAATATTTAACCCTTTCAATATTTCGTATTTCCATCAACAGTTTAATCTGTCCAGCAAATTGTTCTCAACACTATTTTAATTGCAAAAAGCCTAGTTGTAGGTTCTCAAAAATCACAAAAAATTTCAAAATTTATTATGAATATCTTAAGACTCTTCTCACCAAAAATTAGAGAATTTAAAGGTCATTTACTAAGTTTACTAAGCCAATATTTTCAGGTGCTAAAAGGTTTCTATTTTCTCAACCTAACCCTTCTATGTTCTATGATCGTTACTCACTAATCAACCCCTAACTCACTCATATGGACTCGAAATTGTGTGATTCCAGTGGCTATGTAACCGTGAGAAATATATCTACAAATTTTATGTTAACCATGTCTTCATATTCCTTATGGATTAGTCTCAGAAATTCGAAAACATAAGCTATTCTTCACTAGCCTAAATTCCAGACCCGATTCTGACCTCTCATCACTCCCTGGATAATAACTCACTTATTATACGTCCGATTCATGTGATTTCAAATGATATAGATAGCTAAGACATAGGGATACAACTTCTATGTTGAACATGTTTCCATATTTTAGACAGAAAGTCGTCCATGCAAGGATAAAATTTAACATAATAAACTCTAAACCAGATTTTTATAAGAAGTCAAACTTACCTTGTGTAAACCCATTCCTATGGCTCTCAATTTGCAGCTTGCTATCCCTCTTGCTTTCCTTTGCAACTCAGCCACGTTTGTTGCACTAAATATGGGGTGAGCAAGGCTTCAAATCTCAACACTCACTCTCACTCTCACTGCCTTATGGTGAAGGAAGAAGAATTCTCTCAAGTTTTAGGCATTTCCTCTCTCAAATTTTTGGTTATTCTCTCTCTCTCTTCCTCTTTCTCTCTTCCTTTCTTTCTATCTTAGACTCCCTCTTGTCAATGGTATTTATAGAATAAAGAAAAAAATAGAAACAAAATAAGGAAGGTGCATGGTTTCTTCCTTTCTTGTCATGGTTTGTAGAAACAAAATAAGGAAGGTTCCTTTCTTGTCATGGTTTGTAGAAACAAAATAAGGAAGATACATGGTTTCTCCCTTTCTTGTCATAATTTACTGCTAATCCTAGATTAATGATGTCTTAAAAATGTATTTGTATCATTCCCCCATCCATTATGATCCTAAGAATTTTATTTGTATGATTCATGATTAATTATATGCCACCTATTTTTTTTAATACCTTATTGTTCCATAACTAAGTTTTTTAATTCTAGGTCATATGTATATTTTACTTTTTCTTAGATTTATCTAACATTATTAGAGACTCAGGATATTACAAAAAACATAACGAAACACTTAGAAAATATTTTTCTAATATAAAAGTATCTAATATATAATAAAAACATTTGATTTTTCATCAAGTACACAAATTAAAATATTGGATAAATTAAACAAATTCTCTTTATTCTAATTTATATTTGATAATTGAGTTTTTAAAGAATCTAATTACCATGGCTAGAGATATGTTTTTTAGATTTTTGCTTTTAGTTTATTGTACTTATACAAATTTATGGTTTTTATTTGGTATAAGAGCCATGCTTCTAGTTTATTTTTCATTCTATTAAAATATCAAATTGAGATATATGAGAATGTTATGTGTTGATTTCATCAATTGGAATATTTTTGAAGTATGTAAAATTAATATAATTAAAATAATAAATGCGATTTATTCTAATTTTGCATCAACATTTATTACATAATTTTATTTACTCTTGCAAATTGGTGAATGAAATTGGAGTTTATGTTCTTTTTGGTGCTTTAATTATATAATAACGGTGGGGGCCATGTGTGATTAAAAAAAAAAAAACAAGAACAGTCACACCTTTTGGTTTGAAAATTGTGGCACCTCTTCACTAATTCAACTGACAGCATATTCAAAAGTATTAGTATTATAATTTTATTTATAGTAAGTGCTAACGTTATGTAGGATTTTATATGCAAATTTATTTTTTATTTTTTATTTTAGTTAATCCTTCATATTTATTTAGTATTTAAGCATACTTAATTTTAAATGCATATATTTAGTTTTCTTAAATATAAAGAATTGATTATTGACATAAAGTTCAATCAATAATTTTGATGTCATATTTAAGTTGACATTTGAGTAGTTAAGTAATAATCACAACATTCTTAATTATAAAATGTTAAGTGACATTAAGTTTAGTCACATAAATTAGATGACATCAATAATTATAATTAATCATGAATATATAATAATTTAACCCCATAGAGTAATTATTACAATTAAGTGATTAATTAGGATGGGATATAACATTAATATATTTCAATTCTAGTTGCCCACATGCATGTCTGGATAATTATTTACATATTCAGTTCTAGTCTCATCCTAAAAAAAATTAAATCACTTGTATGTTATAATCTAAACTCACAAGAAATATTATAATGATGTTTTGATTTACTTTTTTGGATTTATTTACATGGATAACTATTTTTGGATTTATAAATCTAAACTATTTATTTTTACAGTAGTTCAAACTTTATCTATCCCAACATTTAATTCCTCAAATATTATTCTTTTGAGTGGTGATAACTATTTTGATTGAAAAGAGAAAATTCTCCTTACATTTGAGTGCATGGACCTTAATTTAACACTTTGAGTGGATGAACTACTAAAGTCCATGGAATCAAGCACCTAAGCTGAAAAAATATCATATGATCTTTGGGAGTGAACTAATCACTTGATTTTGATATTTATTAAGTCTCATATTAAAAAAAATATCCGTAATTCAATCCTTGAATGTGCTAAATTAAGCAAATGAATATCTTAAAACTATTTAAGATCAATTTAAGACTTCTGACAAGGCATTAGCAAATATGTTGATGACAAAATTATATTTCATGAGGTTTAATGGCACCAATAATGTGTGTGAGCACATTATAAAAATGCAAGACATAACGTTTCAACTGAAATCTTTAGATATTGAGATTTCTGAATCATTTTTTGTTTGTTTCATCATTAACTCACTCCCTTCTCATTTTGGACCTTATAAGATATATTATAACACACATAAGGAAAAATAGTCAATTAATGAACTTTTGATCATGTGTGTATAAGAAAAAAGGAGACTGAATCAAGAAATGATTGAAAGTGTATATTTGGTGACTCATGGTAAGAAATCGTCTAAGAAATGAAAGGGTAAAACACCTCTTAATCAAGCCAATAAGGGCAATTTCAAATGCTTCTTTTGTAAGAAGAAATGACATATAAAAAATACATATCCCAAATTCAAGCATTGATTTAAAAAGAAAGATAATATCCTATCTTTAGTGTGTTTTGAATCTAATATGGTTCATGTTTCATATAATACTTAATAAATTTATTCTAGTTCTACAATTCATGTTGTCAATATCATCCAAGTCTTTGTAAACAACAGGAAACTAACCAAAAGTGAATATTCAATTTATTCAAGAAACAAGATGTGTTTACATGTAGAGACGGTTGGAATCTATAGATTTGTACTTGATTCTAACTTTGTATTACACCTTGAAGAAACATTTTATGTTCCATCTTTTTCAAAAAAACCTTATTTCAATTTTAAAACTTGTACCTTGCCGTTTTAGTTTCAATTTCATTGATAATACATTACGTTTGTATAAAGACAATGTTCTAATTAGTAATGGTTGAATTATACTTTTGATTGCAGCCTTACAACTGTATATAGTAGTAATATTGGTATTAAGCATAGTGTTATAAATGAGAAATCATCCATGTTATAGCATAAGAGATTAAATCATGGGTCTGTTTGTTTTCTGCTTTTAAAAACTGTTATATGTTATCAGTTGTTTTCTAAACAAAAAAACTCGTTTGATAATTATTTTCTATTGTTGTTTTAGAAACAAATTCTGGAAACAAGTTGTTTTTAAAACAGAAAAATAGAAACAAGGAAAAGTTGTTTTTGTTTCCTGCTTTTGTTTTCAGAACACAAAAAAACAAAAAACAACATGTTTTCAAAATAGTTTATCAAACAGATTTTTTTTACTTTTGTTCTATAAAACAATTTTTAAACATAGTTTTCAAAAACAATTTTTAAAAATAAAAAAACAAAATCAGAATCAAACAAGTCTCATATCTCTATTTATAGAATTAAGATACTAGTAAATAATAGAGTCTTTGAAACTCTTGATTTTACTAATTTTGGTACTAATTTAGATTGTAAGGAAAGTAAACTAACAAGTCTAAGAAAGGTGCCAGAGGAGTTCTGATGTATTAGAGATCATACACACTGATATTTCAAGACCGTATGATGTGTGCTTTAATAGTCAAAAATATTTCATTACCTTTATTGATTATTATTCACGATATATGTATCTCTACTTAATTTATAATAAGAGTGAAGCACTAGATGCTTTTAAGGTCTATAAAGTAGAAGTATAAAAACAATTAGGTAAACAAATCAATATCGTGAGATCAGATAAATGTGATGAATTTTATAAAAGGTACACTGAAAATAGACAATCCATTTACCAGGTTCCTTAAAGAAGAAGGAATTGTGTCATAATAGATAATGTCTAGTTCACCATCACAAAATTGTATGACTAAAGTCAAAATTGAACATTGATAGACGTGACAAGAAGTATAATTAGTAACTTCAACCTCCTATTGTCTTTGTGGAGTGAAACTCTAAAAACTATGGCATATATGCTAAATAAAGTTCTAACTAAGGCGGTTTAGAAAATATCATTTGAGTTATGGAAATGTTGAAAACTTAGCTTAAAACATGTATATGTTTAGGGATGCTTAGCTGAAGTTAGAGTTTATGATCCACATGAGACAAAGTTAGACTCAAGAATAATCAGTAGATATTTTGTTGGCTATGCAGAAAAGTGTAAGGGATATAGATTTTATTATCCATCTCGTATAACGAAAATTATAGAATTTAAGAATGCATGATTCCTTGAGAATGATGAGATTAGTAGGAGTAGTCATTTTCAAAACTTATTTTTTAATAAACATAATAGAGTTGAATCTATTTCTACATCTTTAAATCGATTAATTATTTTTCATGATAATCATTAGGATTCAATTAATCAAGAACAACCAATGTTTAAAAAATCACTTCATAAAAAAGACATCCTTGTCGATCCAATGACTCAGCATTCTCAAATTGAAGACTTTGATGTAACATTAAGAAGATCTTCAAGAGTAGAAAACCTATAATTTCTTCATATTATGTTGTGTACCTACAAGAATCTAACATGGACATTGGTGTTGAAGTTAACCCTATCACATTTTCACAAGCTATGAGGGGAAATAAATTCATATTATGGTATGACGTCATGAAAGATGAGATGAATTCAATGGATAATAATCAAGTATGGGATTTTGTTAAATTGCCTAAGGGGGAAGACCATTGATTGTAAGAAGGTTTTTAAAACCAAAAGAGACTCTTTAGGTAATATTCAAATATATAAGTCAAGATTTGTAGCCAAAGGTTTCACACAACAAGAAGGAATAAATTATCATGACACATTTTCCCCTGTTTCTAAGAATGATTTATTTCGAATAATCATGGCATTAGTAGCTCATTTTGATATAAAGTTACATCAAATGGATGCGAAAACAACATTCCTCAATGGATAACTAAAGAAAAAGATTTACATAAAACAACCAAAAAGTTTTATTTCGGAGGGCAATGATAACTTAATTTGTAAGCTTAATAAATCTATATATGGATTGAAACAAGCCTCTCATCAATGGTATTTAAAATTTCATAATGTTATTTCGTCATTTGATTTTAAGGAGAATATTATGAATCAATGTATACATCATAAGGTTAGTGGGAGTAAAATAAATTTTCTAGTCCTATATGTAGATAATATTTTATTTGCTTAAAGTGATTTGAGATTACTTCGTAAGGTTGAATGATTTCTCTCATAGTAGTTTGACATGAAAGATATGGACGAAACCTCTTATGTCATAGGCATGAAGATTAAGAAAGACAAATCCCTTGTCTAAAAAAGCCTATATTAATAAAGTTTTAGAGAAATTTCGCATGAAAGATTGTTTATCCCGTATTGCACCAGTAGTCAAAGGTAACAAATTCAATTTAGAACAAAACCTAAGAAATTTTTTAGAGGGAACAAATGAAAAAATTCCTTATGCTTCTATAGATGGAAGTTTAATGTATACTCAAATTTGTACAAAACCTGACATTGCCTACGTCACGCCCCTACTTTAGGAATGCAAATACCTCAAATATCCGATAAAATTTATTATTATGCATTTACAAATAGTCTCACAATATCACATATCCGAGTATTATCACACGTTTACAAATTTGCAATACTAATAATTATACATGACAAGCCTATATATATATATATATATATATCAGGTTTACAGCGGACACAAAGATCCTGCTTGTGACATTCAGAGAAACTCTAGAGTATAAATATATTACAAATATAAAACATTGAGAGCTCAGAAACAATTTAGGCTCACCACAGAAGTACGACACCTAGTCGATCAAAAAGCCGCAGGACTAAACTCTAGATCTTTATCTGAAAAACATATAAACCACGTGTAGTGAGTTTTACAACTCAGTGAGTAGATAATACCTCCTAAGACCTCTTAGATCAACATATGGATGTACTCATATAATAAAATTTATGTCATCAAAATTACATCTCAGAAGTACATCCACATGGGACTCGCATTTTCAAATATTCTCTGTTCAAAAATCATAATCAGGTCTTTCAAACTGTATGCAGTATTGTATAAACAAAGCTCATATCAAGTTCAAAATCATATTCAATACTGAAAAATCATTAACCAAATTATGTTATGCATCAAAACATTTCTCATAAAATATTCGGAGGATCCCATATCAAAACCACCACATCAGAGTCTAACTCCTTCCGTACTTTGGTGGTATAGGATTTGTCTAAACTCAGTATCCCGCTGAAATTTGCCCTACTACCATTCAAGAGGACATGCGAAGGAACTCTGTATGGGTCTTTTCCCAAGCACATAGTAAGGGAAGGCAAATAACATCTCAACTAGCATCTCGCCTATATATAAATAGGAGGTATTCCGCCCTCCTTCACATATAATCTCTCGTGTGCTGGCCTTCACACGAGGCTAGCACCACCCCCCCCCCCCCGCGCTAGCTGAGGTAATCAAGGTGCACCAGGGCTAACATAACCTACTGTTAGCAGACAGTGTTTCCAATAGGACTCCTCCACAAGATCATATTCTCATATATTCCTTATTTACCAAACAAAGGTTCTATCATAATATAACATTTTCAATTTCAGTATATTTCATCTATCAAAACTTTCCAATCAGAGAAATCATATACACATGCCTATCTCCGAGGCAAAAATATCATTGTATAAATCAATATCACATGCACAACATGTTTTCTTTGCCATATAATGAGAAATGCATTTAGAAATCGCGTATTCAAAGCATTTAAAAATATATTTCAAAAATCATACTCTTCTTGAACTAAATATCATGTTTCAACCGTTTTAAAGATTCTAAAATAATTTCAAGAACATATGAAAGCATAAATAACCTGTAATCATACTCATTCACCAATGTAAAGTTCAAGAAGAGTAAAAATAAGTCAAAGGAAGAATCATCTACTCACAAATTTAGGGAACCAAGTTGAAAAACCCAAAAATCCTCATTTCGGATCTGATTTTGGCAAAAAAAAACCCCAAATTTGAGTCCAGAGGGTCCAAAAACTTTGAAAATGACTCCAGATTTGCAAAATTTGTCATCTAGGAGCTCGGTCAACGCAGGTCAACGAAACAGGGTCCGGTTGCCATGCGCTACACGCACCGCCAAAGGAGCTGTGCGTGGGCTTCACTCGTCGAGAGAGATTCGGCGCGTGGGGGCGCGTACGGTGGTGGGTCGGTTTAAAATTTGAGATCCAAAGGTTTCGGTGCCTTCTGGATCGATCTACGGTGTTAGTTTTTGCATTAGATAGCCACAGATAGGAGTTTCAAGAATTACCTTTTTAGGCGATTTTTTCTTTAATTTTTCGGCCAATTTCCGGCCAATTCTCTATAAACTAATCAGATGGATTTGTAGAACTCTTCGTCTTGAGTCCGTTGGCGGTGATGGTGTCGAAATCCGAGGTCTGGTTGCAGAAAAATCTTAGAGACAAGTTAGAGGGTTTCCGGAGGAAAATTTCTGAGGAGAGATGGAAAATTCTAGAAAATGATCGGCCTCTTGAGTGGTTAAGGCCCTTAAAATATCTCGGGGGACCTTTATGTAAAAATTCACTTTTAGGGGGAGGTTCTTGCAAATTTTCTTTATTTACATTTTAACCCCGAAACTTTTAAGAAATTGCATTTTGACCCTGAAACGTAAATTCTCACATTTCTTTTGTAATTCTTTAATCCATGTAACTAATAAACTTATTTTCACCTGTTCTTATCTCCATTTTGAAAATCCTCTCTTCAATTCCAAATTCTCTTTGATTTGAATTTAATTAAATTTACGGCTATTACATTCTTCCCCCCTTAAAAAAATTCGGTCCCCGAATTTCATCACCATAGTTGCAGATAAATACTAACCTCATTGTTCAAACAAATGTTGATATCTGACGCGTGTATCATCTTCTCTTTCCCAAGTAGCTTTCTCAGAAGAGTGACTTTTTCATATCACTTTCACCGTAGGTATTTCCTTTGACCGCAACTTCTTTACTTGTCTATCCACTATTGCTACTAGTTGTTTCTCATAGGTTAAATCTTCCTATAACTAAATATGTGGACACTGTATAACATGTGTAGGATCTAGTAAATATTTTCGTAGCATAGACACATGAAAGACTGGATGGACATTACCCAATTCAGGAGTTAAAGCCAAACGATAAGCTACCGGACCGATCCTATCAAGAATTTCAAATGGTCCTATATACTGTGGACTTAATTTTTCTTTCTTCCTAAATCTCACTACTCCCTTCATAGGAGATATTTTCAGAAAAATATGTTCACCTATGGCAAATTCCAAGGGGCGACGTCTATTATTAACATAGGCCTCCCACTACAAAAAAAAGGTTAGTTTGCGACCGACATAATCGGTCGCAAAAAAACGATTATCGGTCGCAAAAAATATTGCGACCGGATTGAGACCGATTAACGCGGGTTGCGGGATCGCTGGTCGCAACTTTTTTTGTGACCGATTAATGAAGTGGCAAATTTTTGCGACCGACTTTACGTTGCCAATCGGTCACTATATCATTTAAATTTTTTTCCAAAACTCGCACATATTGCGACCGATTTTGAAGTCGCAAAGTTTGTCATTGCAATAATCGGTCGCAAATCAGTCTCTATTTCAAATAAATGTCATTTAAATTTTTTCCCGAGACATGCATAGATTGCGACCGGTTTAACAGCGCAAACTTTGTCACTGCAATAATCGGTCGCAAATGATAAAATTCGGTCGCAAATTTAAGTTAATATCTTGAAATAATTTATTTATTTTTTGTATTTCCCTAATTTCAATTTCAAAAACAATTCAGATCAGAATGACCAATTCAGAGCAGAGTCAACAATCCAACAAATCAGTTCCAATGCTATAAATGTAAGAATTCAATAATCAAAACATGTTATAAAATAAAAATTAAAGAACATTTAGAATTGTTCATTAAAAATAACTTAAACAAATTAATTAGACATTATTCAAATTAAATATATACAACTTAAGTTTATTTTAAGACGGATCATTAGCAGCTTCGGCATTATTATGATGTTCAGGAGGAGCTAGCTGGGTCTCATGTGATGGGTCACACTGCTGGTTATGAACTGAAGGATCAGAAGGCTGGTCATCTGGCACTGAAGTGGCACTTGGAAGAGTCAGAACTCCAAGGTGCTGAAATAAAAACCGTGTCGCCCTCTTAGTTTCGTGGAGGCGATCGGTGATTTCACTAATAACAGCATCCTTTCCCATGAGCTCCATAGAAAGGGCAGCAACCTTGGCCCTTAATTGGACCAACTCTGCACTATCAGGTGCCTGCGAAGATGATGCAGGATGTGTTAAAGTGAGCAACATAGGGCCTAGCTCGCCCATCCCAAAGACGTTGCCCTTACGTCCCGGACCTCCGACAACGTCTAGGTAGAGAGCATTATCAAATGCTAATGAACTCTCTCCCACACTCTCTGTGGGCTGAACCCGACGCCGGTGATACTCAATCTGTACATTTAAAATTAATGGTATAAATAACAAGTTGAACATAAAATGACATATGTTTAACCTTACATATTAAAAATCATGTACATACAGCAATACGTTCAGCCTTCTAACAAGACCACTGTCCATCCTTTAACTTCTTGGTCCGCTCCATAATCTCGAAAGCAGTAGGCTCTCTATGCAGGTCATCTTTCTACGATAAATTCATTATTAAAATGTTAATACATGTGAAACAAAATAACATGAAAAATTAAAATTAAATAAAATTGCCATAAAATTATACCAATCTCTTCCTATGCTCAGCTGTAGAGATCGACCCACCAGTATATGATGAAGCACCTACATCCACTGATCGATTGTGCTTGGCTTTGCTACTCTTGTCTAGCCACTGGGGACTCCTCCATTTTTGATTCAGCTGCTCCCTGATAGATGGATGCACCCAATTGGTTTTTCCCTTTCCCGCTCTGAGTTTGTTCATAAGGTTTTTGAGGCATTTTTGACCCTTATGGTCAAAAATCCTCCTAACTGTATGATCATGAGCAGGAAGCCATCTATATGTTTCCTACAAATAAAAGAACTAGTTAGTTAACAATTATAAATTGCACTTGCATACTAGTTAGTTAAAATATGCTTACAAAAATAAACTTACCTGAAATTTTGCAAACCATACAGTCTTCTCATGCTCAGGGACCTCACTCCAACATGTCCAAGGTCCAATGAAGTGAGATCTAATGGCATCAGCAATAATATCTGATGGTCCTCTAGTAATGTCAAATCTTATTTCAAAAAAAAATATAAGTTAGTATAAATTCTCAAATTAATTATACAAACTATCATGTTAATAAACGCAGTTGACTTACTCAAAATGGACATCTCCAGGAGCAATCAAAGCCCTCCCATCATGTGGTTCATCAGGCTGAGCGGATAAAGGTGCCTGAGGACCTAATGTGGCAGGAGAAGGCTGTGTGGATGAAGATGGTGCCGATGATCTCTAAATGACTGGGGTGGATTGGGTGGAATTATCCTCAGTGGGAGTGGAATAAGTCACTCTACCACGTCCTCTCCTACGAGCCCTAGTGGCTCGACCACATCCTCGAGCTGTGTCAGACATCTGTAAATTAAAAAAAAACAAATTCATAATTAATACAAATTATCAAAATAACAGTACTGATAACTCCATTTATTATTGTAATAAGGTCATAACAATATATTATAATCTAACCTAAACTAGTCAACGGATAATTCTAAATCACTAAATTCACCCTCGCTATCTGAAGAAGTATAAACATCTTCACTTGACATATCTACTTCTACTTGGTTAATCATGTCCGCACCCATTTCCTCTACATCACCATCTCCATCTACAAGTGAATCTTCATATACATTTGTGTCAACTTGTATCATTGGAAGATCTTGAACTTTATGTTGATATGGAACATCTCTTTCAGTTTGTTGAGCAGTAGGAGCATTTATTGTACTACGTGCCTTTATTTTAATAACACCCAACCAACCATTATGACCCTCTGGATACGGTGTATAATACACTTGTTCAGCTTGTTGTGCAAGTATAAAAGGATCGTATGCCCGATTGTATCTTCTCGATTGCTTTACTTCAACAAGTCCATATTGGTGATGTACCTTTGTACCTTGATTTAGAGTATTGTCAAACCACTGACACTTAAAAAGAACTACTCTTTTGATAGGCCAACCAATAAAATTTACTTCAAAAATATCAATCAATATCCCATAGAAGTCATCTTCTATTTGTCCATTAGTGCATCGTACACATACACCATAATTTAAAGCTTGCTTGCCTTCGCTATGATTAAGAGTATGAAACCTATATCCATTGATTATATATATTGGCCATGATTCAACCTTCGTAAGTGGACCCCAAGCTAAACCTTGTAAAATATGATCTTGAATATTATTTGTTGGGTTTTCCACCTAATTCAAAAAAGATGTTATCTTATATAACATATGAGTCAAGAACAAATTCAAAATTAAGTAAAATACTTACATATTCTCTAAACCACATAGGAAAATTGGAAGCAATCTCAGAGTCAATTTGAGATTCTGATATATGAGGAACTAGCTCCTTTAAAAATTCAGCGTACATCCTATAAAATATAATATAAATGAATTTTGAAGTTGACTTTGAATATAACAGCACGTGCACAATGATTTATGTGTAAAATTTATATTTGTACTTACTCTAAGTAAGGCTAAACCTCTTCGCAGTTATTAAGAATATACAAAATGGCAGCTCTCATGTCACGATCATCAAGGAACACAGATTGAGATTTCTCACTGCCATGTCCTGGATAGTTGAAAATTGACATAGGTGTGTGAGAGGAAGAACTTTCACCTCCATCATTACGTGACATTCTTGTCCTTCTTGAACATACATCCGAGGGATAATAATAAGAAGCAAATGTTGACATTTCCTCTACTAAATACGCTTCATATATAGACCCTTCCACCTGAGCTTTATTTTTGAATTTTTCTTTTAAAGTTCGCAAAAACTTAAACAATAATCAATAAAGTCATTAGGTACTGTAAATCATATATCAATTAAATAAAGTAAATTACTTAGGCAAATAGACACACACCTTTCAAAAGGGTACATCCATCGATATTGAACTAGACCTCCAATCCGAGCTTCATAAGGCAAATGGATAGGAAGATGCTCCATTGAATCAAAGAAGCTTGGTGGAAATATCTGTTCAAATTTGCACAATATAATAGGAATATTTTCCTCCATACTCCTCAAGTGATCTATCTTTAACATTATAGAGGTCAAATCCCTAAAAAATAAGCTAAGCTCAACAAGTGGATTCCAAATAGGCCTCGGTAATGCGTCAAACGAAATGGGCAACAAGCTTTGCATGAACACATGACAATCATGACTTTTCATACCATACAACTTTACCTCCTTCATATCCACACACCTAGCCAAATTGGATGCATATCCATCTGGCAACTTCAAATCTTTTACCCACTCACATATTGCTAACCGTTGTGATTTACTCAAAGTATATTTTGCTTTGGGCTTTATGTACTTATCATGGCCAATTTTTTGCATCTCAAGTTGCTTACGTCTGCAAATTTCACCCATATCAAGTCTGGCTTGACATGTATCTTTTGTCTTACCTTTTATATCCATTACTGTATTAAATATGTTCATAAACACATTTCTCTCTGTGTGCATCACATCTATATTGTGAGGCAGAAGTTGTGTTTTCCAATATGGTAAACTCCAAAGTATACTTTGTTTTGTCCAATTATGATCCCTATTACTCCCGGGTAGATGGGTTCCTTGAGATTCTTGGATGGTAGGTATTTCTCTAACTATATCCCATATCTCTTCACCCCTAAACCGTTTTGGAATGGGAGAGTGTTCCTCACAACGCTTCTTGAATGAATTTTTATTCTTCCTGTAAGGATGATTCAGTGGAAGAAACTTACGGTGACAATCAAAGAATGTTACCTTCTGACTGTATATAAGATAAAACGCTTTCGACTGATTCATACAAATTGGGCAACTAAGCTTTCCTGCAGTTGACCAACCTGATAACATTCCATAAGCAGGGAAGTCATTTATAGTCCACATCAATGCTGCCTTCATCACAAAATTTTGCTTTAAAGATACATCATAAGTTACAATGCCTTCATTCCACAACATCTTCAAATCATCTATGAGCGGCTCCATATAAACATCTATCTTACTCTTAGGGTTCGATGGACCCAGAATTATGATTTTCAAAAACATAAATTCTCTCTTCATACACATCCATGGGGGAAGATTATATGGAGTTAAAATCATAGGCCAACACGAATATGTTTTACCAGATTGCCCGTGTGGATTAAATCCATCAGTGCATAGCCTCAATCTCACACTACGAGGATCATTTGAAAATTCTGGATACACTCTATCAAAATGTTTCCATGCCTCTCCATCAGATGGATGATACAATACACCATCCTCTCTCTGGTTCTCATTATGCCATCTTATATGACCAGCAGTGGACATTGATGAATACAACCTTTGGAGTCTTGAAACGATAGGAAAATACCACATCTGGGATTTAGGAATCTGTTTTGAGTTGCCCTTTCGTCTAGTAGTTTTATATCGTTCTTCCTCACAAAATTTGCAACGTGTCAGTTGCTCATCATTTTTGTAAAATAACATGCAACCTTTTGGACAACAGTCAATTTTAACACATCCCATCCCAAGCTGTGAGACATTCTTCTTTGCATAATAAAGGTTATCCGGCATACGATTTTCATTTGGTAATGCACTGCCAATACCCTTAACCATTCGATTAAAACAACCTTGGGACATATTATAATCTGACTTCAAACTCATAGCCCACAGTGACATTGACAACTCCGACTGAGTCTCGCATCCCTCCCACAATGGTGCTTATGAAGAAACCAACATGTCATAAAATCTCTGAGTGACTGGATTTGGGTCCTCCTCCACATTTTCAATTACGGCTTTACCAAATTCTAATTGAGCACCAATTTCAGGTCCGGCTGCATCCATAATCATTTGCTGATAGACATTGTATTCTTCCCTCTGTCCATCTTCACCGTAGTATGAATTTTCACCAATAATTGACATCATTTGTGGTGATACTTCTCCATGGGCTGTCCACCAATAATAATTTGGCATGAATCCCTTGCTAAACAAATGAACTTTAACATCATCCACTGTCTTGTACGACTGACACTTGCATTTTATACAAGGGCACCTAATCAAATCGGTTGTTTCATTTCTGATTTGACTAGTAGCAAAACGAATGAACTCAACAACTCCATCCACAAACTCATCCAATATTCCTGACTTCTTCTCATTTAACCTATTATACATCCACCTTTGATTTTCCAGAATTTCCATACTGATAACCAACTGTAAGACAAGTTATTAGTAGATAAGTTATGATAATGAAAAATAGGCATGTAAGGAGTAAGATAATGACGCAGGAATTATTGCATATGATACTATTGTGTGAATATAAAAGCCACAGAAATTAGTAAGCAGACTTTGCTTGGGGAAAAAATATGGCCTACATATAAAGAGTAAGACAATAACTGAGTGGACCTTCAACTCTTTTCCCTGTGTGTGGGGAAAAAATATGGCCTACATATAACATCAGCTAGCCAGAACAGCTCCTTTATCATATTTATTAGACTTTGCTTGTAACCTTTACTGAAAAGGATGCCACAAGATATGTACTTGATTTGCCACTAAAGAAAACAGAGAAAGCTGCAAGATGAAAATGGATTTTTAGGTGATGATCCTGGGGAATGGATTTTTAGAGCAGATCAGTATTTCTCTGAAAATGGAATTCCAGACGGTGATAGGGTAGCAGCAACAAGAGGGCCCAGCTTTGGGGTGGGTATAGTGGATGGAGATGAGGTATCCATAACTAGTTGGGAAATGTTCAAATTAGAGTTAATGGAGAGGTTCAAATCAACACAAGGGGGTTCTGCTTATGAAGAATTGCTGTCCCTGCAACAAGATGAAGGAGTGGCAGAATTTGAAGAGAAATTTGAGGTTCTCTTGGCACCTTTAAGAGATGTATCAGAGGATTTGCTAAAAGGGGATTTCATTAATGGGCTAAGTGATGAAATTAGGGCTGAATTAAGGATGATGGGGCCATGTACACTAGCCCAATCCATGTCTATAGCCCAAAGAGTGGATAAAAATTTAATATTCTGCCACACTGCTGTATAAAATGACACTCACTTGAAAGTACTTAATTCAAGGCTTGGATACTCCTTAAGCAAAAGATCAACAAAGCAAAGCAGTAAATAGGCATCCAGGAAAACACAAAAAAGGAACTGCTACTGTATAAGTAACACTCCACCAAAAATAGAAATGCTAACATACTTTGTTGAAAAAGAAAAACTTGTGATTTAGCAGCAAAGTAGATGAAACAGAAAAGAGCTGGAAACATTTCGAGTGATAAACTTCAGGGAGTTCTATATTGGAGAGCTCATAATTGGACCAACATTTAAGAGATGAAGAACAGGAAAGAGATGACTCCAATCCATGATAAACTCAACTTCATTCAGAAAAAAGGAGGTAAGCAATGAACACAAATGCTATAAAAACCAAAATGTTTGTATGATTGGAAAAAAACGCAATAATAGGTCCATAGAGGACTCAAATCCATATGAAAATCTACTCAAACACAAATTTACACATGCGAGATCATACAAAAGTAAAAAGGAAGAACAAATTACAAAAGTTACATTTGCACAAACTCTCCACATCTACCGCAGTCACTGTCATCATTCATCAAGTTTGACAGCCATGGTACTTCAGATGAACACTGGATGTTTAATAGTTAAAGCTTAATGCTTCTTACATCTTCATTAACTCCTATTTTTTTGTATGATTGAAAAAAACCAAAATGTTTGTATGATTGAAAAAAAACTCAATAATAGGTCCATAGAGGGCTCTCTCTCTCTCTCTTATTTTTTTTTCTCATACAAAGAAATTCTGTTCTACTTTGACAATCAATTCAATTATGCTTTTTCTTAGTACTGAACATTCATTTCAATGTCCTATGTTTCTCATCAGCACATTATTTCTCTGAACAAACATAGTGATGATAACTAGAGCTAGAAACGTTTCTAGGAAACCTCAGGATCTGTTTGGTTGGATGTTTAATATTTTCATTTTCACTAAAAACAGAACATTTTTATAATTATAAAAGAAATTCTAGCGTATATAAAATATTAAAAAATAATTTCACAGTTGCTGAATATCAAACTAAAAAATGAAAACTTGTTAATACAAATTAATTTTAAGAAATAAAAGCTGAAAATATTTTAAAAAACCAAACGTATTCTCAGTGCTTCTGCATGGATAAAAGATAACTCTTTCTTTTCCTGAAAAAGAAAATAGATAATATACAATGGAAAAGAAAAACTTATATGGCTGGTCTTGCTTGTCTATGAATGACAGACTACAATTAGGAGTATATGTAATATTTATAGGTTTTAAACCTTATATAGATATATATGCTTTTGAAAGCACCATTTTGATAACTTAATTTATATGCTACTGTAAGCATGTTATATTGTTAATAGATATATATGCTAACAATATGACCACCTTAAAGTAATATATGAAGTTATCAAAAGGATGCTTTCAAAGTTGATTGGAAAAATAATTAATAATGGATGGAAATAATGGCACAAGCAAAAGATTGTCGAGATAGTGATGTACTGAGCAAGGCTATTCAACAAAGGGAAGGATTTTGGTAGGTTGGGAATGAAGTTCTGGTGGCCTAGTCCCTATGCGTTATTGTTCTTGGCTTGGTTTTAATGGATGTGTTTGAGTTTGTAGTTAAAGCTTAATGCTTCTTACATCTTCATTAACTCCTAAATTTTTCAACATGTTCACAATCCAAAAAGCCTAAGGCCAAATTGCATTTTAATAGAGTACATATATAGTCTCTGCTGCCCCCTCCTGATATGACTCAACCAATGCAGCTGGGCTGTCTACTTTGGTAATTAGCAAAATTATTGTAGGAAGAAGAGCAAGGAAGTTTAAACACGAGTGGAGGAAGGGGGGAGTGCAGAGGTGAGCCAAAAAGAAGAGAAAGATGACTCCAGCCTTTTATCCTCTAGAATAGTAATCAAAACCAAAGGAATTAAACTAAAATCCTTAATATTGACTTTTGTCTAGACAAGAAATTTAATTTGCGAACAAAGTGAAGTAATGAACTCATAAAAATTTCAAATAACAATGTTCTCATTGGATTTTTAAAGCAGTAGTCTTGAAAATGGCAGCTTTGCAGTGTTATTTTACGATCAATTATAAAAGTCAGATACACTTCTACTTTCCTTCTTTGACTAATGTGAAGAGCTCAGCAACAAATAGATGCAGAGATGGTTGAGATGAATGTCAGTACAAAGATTGTAAAGCAAGAAGTGACCTAAACGAACATGTGGAGTTTCAACCAAGACATGTCCTATAATTTCAGAAGTGTTTATG
Source organism: Gleditsia sinensis (assembly GCA_037074535.1). Classification (NCBI taxonomy): domain Eukaryota; kingdom Viridiplantae; phylum Streptophyta; class Magnoliopsida; order Fabales; family Fabaceae; genus Gleditsia; species Gleditsia sinensis. The sequence goes on from CM073472.1 coordinate 24,514,384, forward strand.
GTTTTTATATGAGCCAAAAGGTTTCCATCCATAGGGATGAGGGGCTGGTACATTCATTATATATCTATCCAATTTGACATTACTCTCAATTTCAAAAGCAACTGAAACATTATAAATATAATAACTAGCATGAATAAACGCTGAATTTCCTGGAATCTAAACTATAAATCAGGGGATCTACCTAAATTGCACTATTCGTAGAACTCAAAGACTGGAATTCAACAAAGCCAAAACAGTATCCCTGCTGCTGCGAAGACAAAAAAAATGATGTTTCAAATAAAGTTGTGTTAGGAATGCAGAAAAAGTAGAACATGGTAATTGAAAATTTCGAATGCATGAAGGCTAGCGGAGGAGAATGGTCACCGGTGGCTGGAGGCATGAAGTCTAGACAAAAAATGATGTCAACCTAACAACTACCTTATTATTTCTGACTTGTATGCCTCCTTGCTTGATGGGTCCAAATATCGGTGACCGGAGAATGGTCATCGGTGGCTGGAGGCTAGCGGAGGAGGAGATTTCTCAACCCACAGAGAAGAGAAGAGGCCCGGCTTGATAGAGGAGACGAGAGTCAAATTTGGGAATTAGGGCACAGATGGATTGAAAAGCTGATGCCAGGCATCTTAAAATCGATTTAACGCAAATTCGGTGACAAAAGGAAGCAATTCGGTGGCCATTAGCGACCGATAAAGAGAGACGCAATTTTTCGTCGCAAATATTAATCTGCCACCACTCTGAGACGGTTTTACGACCGACAATTTTTGCCGCCCCATTATCGGTCACTAAATTAGCCGCCGAATACGCCAAATTAGTTTTTGGCAAATTCAGTCGTAATGGGTGGCTGATTAGTCGCAAATGGAGACCGAAATTTTTCGGTCGCTAATTTCAGTGGCTAAATGAAATTTTTTTTTTGTAGTGTCTTGTCTATTCTGAGCTGCTAATAACATTTCCTTAATCAGTTTTATCTTGACCAGTGCATCCTGTACCATATCAGACCCTAAAATCTTTGTTTTACCCATCTCAAACCATCCAATCGGGGAACGACAACGCCTACCATATAATGCCTCAAAAGGAGCCATTTGTATATTGGCTTGATAGCTATTATTATAAGCAAATTTAGCTAAAGGTAGAAATATTTTCCAACTACCTTGAAAATCTAAAACACAAGCTCGAAGCATGTCTTCCAATATTTGAATGGTTCGCTCAGATTGCCCATCAGTTTGAGGATGAAATGCAGTACTGAGATTCAACTTTGTGCCCAAAATTTCTTGGAATGCTCTCCAGAAACGAGCTGTGAATTGTGGTCCTTGATCAGAAATTATTGATATTGGCACTCCATGAAGCCTCACTATTTCATTCAAATATAATCTTGCATACTGAACTATATTGTATGTGGTTTTCACTGGTAGAAAATGTGCTGACTTAGTCAACCTATCAATGATCACCCATATTGAATCAAACCCCTTTAGTGTTCTCGGTAAACCTGCAACAAAATCCATTGTTATTCTTTCCCATTTCCATTCAGGTATCTCTATCTACTGATGTAATCCTGCAGACCTTTGATGTTTTACTTTCACTTGCTGACAAGTTAAACATCGAGACACGTAATCCACTATGTCTTTCTTCATAGACTTCCTACTTAAAGCAACAGCCACAACATTGGCTTTACCTGGATGATATAGTATTTTGCAATCATAATCTTTAAATAATTCCATCCATCGTCTTTGTCTCAAGTCAAGATCTTTTTGTTGAAAAATATACTTGAGACTTTTATGATCTGTATAAATTTCGCATGTCTCACCATACAAATAATGCCTCCAAATTTTAAAAGCAAAAACTACTGCTGTGATTTCTAAATCATGAGTCGGATAGTTTTGCTCATGTGGTTTAAGTTGTCTAGATGCAAATGCAATGACTCAACCATTTTGCATCAACACACATCCTAATCCAATTCTCGATGCATTACAATATACCGTATATCCTCCAGTACCTGAAGAAATAGCCAATACTGGCGCCGTAGTCAGACATTCTTTAAGTTTCTTTCACATTCATCTGACCAGTCAAACTTTATTCCCTTTCTTGTCAACCTTGTCAAAAGAGAAGCTATCTTTGAAAAATCCTTAACAAATCTGCAACAATAACCCGCTAAAGCCAAGGAAACTGCGAATCTCTGTAACTGTAGTAGGGCATGACCATTTCTGCACCACTTCTATCTTTTTAAGATCAACTTGAATACCATCCTTGATAACCACATGCCTTAGGAAGGTAACACTACTAAGTCAAAATTCACATTTTGAAAACTTAGCTTACAGCTAGTGTTCCCTCAAGGTTTGCAATGCTATTCTTAAATACCGCTCATGCTCTTCTAAACTTCTTGAATATACCAAGATATCATCTATAAATACAATGACAAATTGATCCAGAAAAGGTTTGAACACCCTATTCATTAAATCCATAAATGTAGCTGGGGAATTTGTTAAACCAAAGGCATTACTAAGAACTCGTAGTGTCCATACCAAGTCCTAAAAGCAGTTTTCAAGATATCTTCCTTCTTTATCTTCAACTGATGATAATCAGATCTCAATTTTCAAAAAACATTCAGCACCTTGTAACTAGTCAAACAAATCATCTATTCTGGGTAAAGGATATTTATTTCGTATCGTCACTTTATTCAACTACCTATAGTCAATACATAGACGTAAAGATCCATCCTTTTTCTTCACAAAGAGGACAGGAGCACCCCAAGGAGATGTGCTAGGTCGAATAAAACCATTATCTAGTAAATCTTGCAGTTGCTCCTTCAATTCTTTAAGTTCTACAGGTGTCATCCTATAAGGAGGTATGGATATTGGTTGTGTTCCAGGGAGAAGGTCAATACCAAACTCAATTTCTCAGTCTGGTGGTAATCTTGGCAACTCTTCAGGAAATATATTGGGAAATTCTTTAACTACTGAAACCTACTCTAAACTTGTATACTTCATATCAACATCTTTGACTACTGCTAAATACTCCTGACATCCTTTTTGTAACAGCTTATGAACTGTTAAAGCTGAAATTAAATTATTAGTCTCCTTATTACGATCTCCTTGTATCATGAAAGAAGATTCTCCAGGGACATTAAACATAATCACTTTAAGGTGACAGTCTAGAATGGCATGACATGATGACAACCAATCCATTCCTAGAATCATATCAAAGTCTACTATATCTAGAACTATCAAATCTACAAAAGTCTCCTTATCCTCTATCAAAATTTCACACGATCTATACACATCTTTTACCAGTAAGAATTCTCCCATTGGAGTAGCAATCATAAAAGAACAATGCAAACTAGTAGGGTCTCTACTCAATTTCTTAGCAAAGCAGGGTGATATATAAGAATGAGTAGAACCAAGATCAAATAGTACGTATGCTCTATGAGAACATACTGACAATGTACCTGTCATAACTGCATTTAAGGCCTAAGCATCTTTTCATGTCAAGGCAAAAACTCGAGCTCGATCTCGGCCTCGATTTCCTGATCCTCTTCCAGTACCACCACTACTTGCTTGGACTAAAGCTGCTCTACTAAGTTGTGCTGGTACAGATGCAGGAGGTGAAACTGGCTGCTTGACTCACATTTCGCAATTGTGGACAATTCCTCATCAAATGACCTACTTGTCCACACTTATAACAGGCACTAATTTTTCTGTGACACTGTCCAGTATGAGGCTTGCCACAGATGATACATAATGGAATTGATCTTGAATCTTGTTGACTAGGGGGCCTCATATCTCTTTGAAACATTCTCTGTTTATTGATGTTAACTGATGGCTGGTTAGAACTACCAGCTCCCGTTTGAGTAAAATGCTGTAGATTTTGAAATCTTGATCCACTTATAGTAGGATTATATCTAATCTGGACATTACTATCTCGATCTCTTTTCCTTCTCTTAAGACCTTCTATGTCTACTTGCTCTCGTGTTTCAATCATTCTAGCACAATCCACAGCAACTGAATAGGTTGAAAAGTGATTCATCTGAGGACCCACCGATTTAAACAGTGGACGTATTAATCCTGAAACAAATCTCTTAATTTTTTATTTTTTAGTAGAGACTAGATAAGGTGCATATCTAGACAACCGAGTGAAACAAATGTCATATTTAGAAACTGTCATATTCGGTGTTTGTCTCAATTCTTCAAATTCTCTAGCCCTCTTGTCCCTTTCACTCATGGGCAGGAAAGGATTCATAAATGCTTCCTTGATTTCATCCCACTCCATTGGTGGTAAAGTATTAGATCTTCCTAGTACCAGAGTTTCAAACCAAACTTAGGCCACATCTGACAATTGAAAAGACACTAGTTCAATAGATCTTTTAGGAGAACAACCTAAAGCTCTGAGAACTCGTTCTACAACATCAATGAATATCTGTGGATCTTCCTGAAAACCTGACCCAGATAAAGTCGGGGCTTTCAGTTTAAGAAATTGCGGTAATGACACCTCAATCCTTGTAGTCTTGTCCTCTTGCTCAGCTCTTCTTCCCAGTTCTTGTACTTCAGGAACATTTTCTGGTGGTTGGCCATCCTTTCTACCCTAATCCACTATAAATCCAGTCAACGTCTCTAAACTCCTATGTATACCTACTATCATATCAGCTGTCCTATCATGTGGCTCCTAAAGAGGTTCTACTCTTTCCTCAGAAACTCTGTCAGACACAGGAACTTGTTCGTCTTGTCTTGGGGTTCTCATACCCCATGCACGTCCTCTGCCTCTACCTCTTTCTCTAAGTTTGCCTCTTCCACGACATCTTTGTACTGGAATTGTAGACTGTCCAAACTCTTCAGTAGAGGGTGCACGATCTACTATTTCTTCTCTAGTGACCGCTCTAGTTCTTGGCGACATCATTTACTATACAGAACAAAACACCCTTTAAGATACCATCACATTCAATCAACCTTATACTATGAACTTTAACAGACTTAGAATAGAACGAAAGATGATATCCTATATTAAACATTGAGAGCCCGGAAACAATTTAGGCTCACCATAGAAGTACGACACCTAGTCGATTAAGAAGCCACAGGACCAAACTCTAGGTCTTTATTTGAAAAACATATAAACCACGTGTAGTGAGTTTTACAACTCAGTGAGCAGATAATACCTCCTAAGACCTCTCAGATCAACATATGTATGTACTCATATAATAAAATTTATGTCATCAAAATTACATCTCAGAAGTACATCCACATGGGACCCGTATTTTCAAATATTCTATGTTCAAAAATCATAATCAAGTCTTTTAAACCGTATGCGGTATTGTATAAACAATGCTCATATCAAGTTCAAAATCATATTCAATACTGAAAAATCATTAACCAAATTATGTTATGCATCAAAACATTTCTCATAAAATATTAGAAGAATCCTATATCAGAACCACCACATCAGAGTCTAACCCCTTCTGTACTTTGGTGGTATAGGATTTTCCTAAACTCAGCATCCCGCTGAAGTTTACCCTACTACCATTTAAGAGGACTGGTGCGCACTATCACAAGTACACCCAAATTGATACCTTACCTCAAAACTAACCTGTAGTAGTGGGAGTAAGGGTCGATCCCACAGAGACTGGTATTACCTTATATGATTGAAAAAGGGGGGAATTGATAATTGTAAATAAAATCAAGTAGACAATAATGAAAGTAATTAAGAGAAAGTAATTAATGATAAAGACGTTGGTTTCGGTTGATATCCACCGTCAAGGGATTACATTGATCATTGACAACATAATCAATCTGTAATTGAATATCTATCATTGGGGTTCTAACCTTGTTTCTCCTTAAGTCTAGTAAATTAATGACAATCGCACTAATTAAACCCTAATTAACAAGCAATCCTTTAACACATCGGTAAAACTTAACTTGTTAACCGCGTAAAGAACTAGAGAAACTGACAGAGCTAAACAAATATAAACACATCGGCTATATCTAATTTAGTTAATCATTCATCATAGGTTCAATGATTTATAATCCAAAATCCTCAAACCTATTTGTCTCATGAATCGCAGAATTGAAGACTTTGTTCAAAACACAATTCAGCGGTAGATTAAGACAGACAATATACTAGTAAGCCTCCTAGCAATCATATGAATAATCATTAAGAAGAAGAACAGATGAATAATCAATACTCAATTCAAATTGAAACAATAAAATCAAATCCAAATTTCACAATGTATGAAAGTCCCTTGAGGTTTCAATCTACCTCAACCAACTAAAGAGAACTAGCCACGCAGGGCCATAAGAAAATCAAAAGAAGAATTGAAGAATGTAACTCAGAACTTAGATGAAAGATTCAATCAATTATCTGCTTGCTTTCCTCACTTTTTATATATTAACTCCTTTTAATCGAAGTAGGATTGTATCTAGGTCAAATCCCAGCCCATCGGGCTTCAATTGGAGTCAAAAAAACCCTAAAAATTGCAATTTTAACGACCTGTACAGCGACGGCGCCACGGCGCTACAGACCTGCAATGACGCAGTGCCGTAGCGCCCAGAAAATTCCAGACTTTGTGAAAGTATGCAACATAAAAGTTGTAGATCTATTCTCTTCTTTCCATAGACACTGAAATCGCCTTAATTTGATCTGAATTGAAGGAGATATGACAAAATTAGTGACCAAAGGTCAAAATTCATCTTGCTGCACTGTGATTCTGATTTGCAAGCTCTGTAACGCTATGAAATCTCCCGAATTCAACCAAGTGTTCAACATAAAAATTGTAGATGATTGTTTTATCTTTTCACAACCACTTGAATCACTTTAATTGGAGTTCATAAGAGGGCGATATGCGCAAAACAGTTCTGAAAGGTCTGGAATCCCTGCAATGTAGTATTTTTCCATGAATTTCTTATCTTTTTCTTCTCTTTTCTTCTTTCTCTGTTCCTACAACACAAAACACAAAATTAAGCTAATTCCTAATTATATTTTACTTAAATCAAACAAAAAGTAAGTTTAAAGGTATTAATATCATGCTAATTTAAGATCACATCAATGACACGCGAAGGGACTCTGTATGGGTCTTTTCGCAAACACACAGCAAGGGAAGGCAAATAACATCTCAACTGGCATCTCGCCCATATATAAATAGGAGGAATTCCGCCCTCCTTCACATATAATCTCTCGTGTGTTGGCCCTCACATGAGGCTAGCACCACCCCCTACTAGCTGATGCAATCAAGGTGCACCAGTGCTAACATAACCTGCTGTTAGCAGACAGTATTTCCAATAAGACTCCTCCACAAAATCATATTCTCATATATTCCATATTTACCAAACAGAGGTTCTATCATAATATAACATTTTCAATTTCAGTATATTTTCTCTGTCAAAACTTCACAATCAGGGAAATCTTATACACATGCCTATCTCCAAGGCAAAAATATCATTGTATAAATTAATATCACATGCACAACATGTTTTCTTTGCTATATAATGAGAAATGCATTTAAAAATATATTTCAAAAATCATACTCTTCTTGAACTAGATATCATATTTCAACCGTTTCAGAGATTCTAAAATCATTTCAAGAACATATGAAAGCATAAATAACCTATAATCATACTCATTCACCAACGTAAAATTTAAGAAGAGTAAAAACAAGCCAAAGGAAGAATCATCTACTCATAAATTTAGGGAATGAAGTTGAATAACCCTAAAATCCTCGTTTCGGGTTTGATTTTGGCAAAACAAACCCCAAATTTGAGTCCAGAGGGTCCAAAAACTTTGAAAATGACTTCGGATTTACAAATTTTGGCCTCTAGGAGCTCGTCAACGCAGTTCAACGCAACAGGGTCCAGCTGCCACGCTCTACACGCACCGCCAAAGGAGCTGCACGTGGGGTTCACTTGCTAAGAGAGATGTGGCGCGTGGGGGCGCGTGCGGTGGTGGGTCGGCCTAAAATTTGAGATCCAAAGGTTTCGGTGCCTTCTAGATCAATCTACGGTGTTAATTTTTGCATTAGATAGCCACAGATAGGAGTTTCGGGAATTACCTTTTTAGGAGATTTTTCCTTCAAATTTCTAGCCAATTCTCCATAAACCAATCAGATGAATTTGTAGAACTCTTCGTTCTGAGTCCGTTGGCGGTGGTGGTGTCGAAATTCGAGGTCTGATTGTGGAGAAATCTTAGAGAGAAGTTAGAGGATTTCGGGAGAAAAATTTCTGAGGAGAAATGAAAAATTCTGGAAAATGATCGTCCTCTTGAGTGGCTAAAGCCCTTAAAATATCTCGGAGGACCTTTCTATAAAAATTCACTTTTAGAGGGAAGTCCTTGCAAATTTTGTTTATTTACATTTTGACCCCGAAACTTTTAAGAAATTGTATTTTGACCTCGAAACGTAAATTTTCACATTTCTTTTATAATTCTTTAATCCATGTAACTAATAAACTTATTTTCACCGATTTTTATCTCCATTTTGAAAATTCTCTCTTTAATTCCAAATTCTCTTTGATTTGAATTTAATTAAATTTACGGCTATTACAGCCTATGCAATTGGAATATTGATAAGATATCAAAGTAACTCTAGTTTAGACCATTAGAGAGCTGTAAAGAAAGTCATGTGATTCTTTCACAAAACTACAGATTACAAACTTATATATAGATGATTTGATCATTTAGAAGTAGTTAGATATTCAGACTTTGACTGCTGGCTACCTCAACATAAGAAAGTCAACATAAAGATATGTTTTCTTATTAGTTGGGGGGTCATTTCTTAGAGAAATGCAAAGCAATCTTTGATTACTACTTCTACCACTAAAACAAAATTTGTATTATACTTTGAAACGATATCACAGGTTATATGGTTGTGGAGTTTTATTTCTAGGTTTGTAATTGTTGATACAATTGCTAAGCCATTGAGGATTTACTGTGATAATTTCACATAAGTGCTTTTGGCCAAGATTAATAAGAACGAAAGTTATAGTAAACACATTGACATTAAGTATCTAACTATTAGAGAATATGTTAAAGCAAACAAGATGGTTATAGAACATATCAATACTAAATAGATAATTGCAGATCCTTTGATAAAATGTTTACCACCTGTCGCATATAAGGAACATATTAAGCATATAGGATTCAGTTCTATTATGTAATCTTATGTAATTGAGGTACCTTTATATTTTTTGTATCGCATTTTGTCGATTTGAAAAATTACATTAATTTATATTTATTTTTTCTTATTTAGTTGTATATACATAAAGTTCAAGAGAATGTCAATGTATGTTTTGGCGACCCTAAATGAGCATTTTGAAGTTTATTCATAAAGATATATACCACACATAATTCTCATTTAAAATAATTTAGTTGTATTGTAATACATGGAAAGTAATACTTGTTCTAAAATGACTTATCACTATGATTCATACAATTTAAATTCTTTTGGGTATAAGGATATTGTATCCATGAGAGATTTTAAATATATATTAATATTGAATTGGTACATATAAAATGTTCAATAGATCGAGTGGGAGAATGTTAATTATATTAATTAAAAATATATGTGACCTATTTTTATACGATAGTTATCTCATTATCAAAAGAGGTGATTCTATGTGAAAATATACAAGGTGATGATAGCAACTATTCATCAATTATAAATACTACATTTTTTAAGTTAATACATGTCAAGCATTAGTAATGGTTTACACTAGCACTTACAAATCACTTACCTAGAGGAATATTATCAGTAGAAATTAAACTTAAATCTTACAAACAAAATACTTTGATTATTATTAGTTAAATTAACTGCCTTCAACAAAAAGATTTTAAAATTGACAAAATTCAAACGTTGTGATCCAACCTATTATCAAGAATACTCAAAAATATATTTTATTTTCTTCACATTCAATTTTCTATGTGTATGTAAAGTAGTAAAGCAAACAAGTGAAAAAAATTTGATAAAGAAAAAAAAAGCACAAAAATGTATTCAAATTTTAATTCCAATGATTGTGATTGTTTTCCTCTTACAACTTAATATGATTTCTTCTCTCTCATCATATTGTCCAATGAAAGTAATTTTTTGTTTGATTTTCAATATTTATAAAGTATACTCATTCATCTTTTTGAAACAATGAAATTGGGCATATGATGGCTGAATAGTTAGGACCAAATAATAAGAGCATGTTGACATGCAAGTGCATGTATGATTTTTAAGTAATAAAAATAAGTATAGAGTATCATCCCACAAGGATTGTATACTAAGTATTAAAATTAAACTACAATAAAACTATCTAGGTAATTAAAATTGAGAGACTTGCCTGCTGAAATTTAATTAGAAAATCAAAGGTAAATTACAAATAAGAAGATGTAGACACTTAATAGGAGAAAGCTATAGAAGTCTGATCTCATTTTTGTGGTTCTAATTTAGTTCCTATGTAATTACTAACTGATATTCATTCATTCTTGCTAACCAATAACGCTAAATTATTTACTAGTATCTCCCAAGCAATGATAAAAATATTTTTTAATTAAGAATTCATTATATTTCTCTGTAAATTAATTAATCAAAAATTCATTAAAATCTATGATTATCTTTTATGGTTACATAAATTATGGGTATATTCCTGTCCACATGCAATCTATAGTTTTTATTTATCTTCTAACTCTAAATACATAATTTATCTCCTAATCTTATTATAATTAACAAATTATTTAATTAGTAGCTAATTAATTAGAAGTATGAGAATTTAAGAAGAAAACACAATAAAAAAGAATAAATAAAAAATTCATTGCATAAATTACCAAACTCTTGTGACTAAGCTACATTAGCACCCTAAAATCAAAGACTTAGTTCATAATCAAAATATAAAAAACTCAAAATCAAAACAAAATCCATAAGTAAGGCTAAAAGAAGAGAAAAAAGAATAATAATTGAATAAAAATTTCTAGCTAAATCCTATTTATAACACCTAGTTTCTCCCCAAAAAAGCCATGTGCGCATTGGCCAAAAGCTAATTTCATGTCATTGCATTGCAACACACGCTGGTTACATCATGACGCACCCATCTCACAAAAATCAAAACTTAAAAATTGAAGATCTTTTTTAAAAATTTTTATAATCTCTTAAATTATCTCAATTGAATTTTGTATGAATTTTGTATGAGAAAGTATTGTCTAATTTAACGAAACAATATTAAATTTGTTTAAAATATGTCATTTTTGTTCTCTCTTTTTTTTTTGAATTTTTTTTATTCTCTGATTTTTTTTTCACCTATATAAATAAATACACAAAAAACATATTTTTTGACTAATTTATTTTACAAATTAATAAAATATCAAATTAAAAATATTTAATTTATAAATATAAAATTCATTTATCAGAGCACCCACTTCTCTAGCGTGTCTTTGATTTACCACGAAATATTTACTTTGGAGGATAATTGGTTTCTTAAGAATTAATTGTTGGAATATATATAATATTTGAATAAAAATGGATATTGTTCAAAAAAAGTATTATAAATCAAACAAGATAAATACAATATTCTTTGGACATTGCTCACACTTTTATTTCTATACTGTACCCCTTTATTTTTGTTAGTAATTAATTCTATAAAAGTATTGCAAACAATTGAGGAAGAGTATAAAAAAAAAAAAAAAAAAAAAAAAAAAAAGTTGAAATCTACTCTCCAAGCTTAGGCTTTCGACCAGTTCGAACAATTTCATTTCTTTTATGTTTTACGTTGACAAAAATTAAAAATAGCAATGGTTCAAGTCATTAATCAGTTTTAGATGGACTACCTCAGAATAAATATAAATCATAATAAAAGAAGTCGTAAGTATCTTGACAATGTCGATTTCAAACAATGCGCTTGACACCACGCGAGAGTCAGACCGCTTCAAGACATGAAGATTATTATTTTAGTTACGAAATGATTGTCCCAAAACAGAAAAATTATCAAAGTCGTAAGCAATAAGCACCTGATCGACGAATGTTTCACACAAATCGAACAAAACTGTGTGAGAATCGGTCCTAAGCATCACGACGACACCCATTTCGTGCGGCATGGACGAAATGATGCGAGAATTAGACCACACAAGGCATAATGGTAATTATATCAATTTTTGATTGAACGCCCCATAACCGATAAGAAATTATCTTTCTTTTTTTTTAACAAATGAAAAAATCACATTAATATATGATTAGACCTTAAAGCTAGTAAATAGAAGATAAAGATAAGATAATTTTACAGTTTTTAAAATTATAAAATAAAGAACTAGTATTTAGATTAAAAGATAAAAAGACAATACATTTCTTAAATCTTAATCTATTAAATTACATCTCAAAAATTAGACATACAAATACAGTTGATATAACAACAAAATAAAATAAAAAGATACATCTTGAAGAGACAACACACCTCTCAAACTCTTTTCAAATATCTTTTATACAGTCGCAAACTTAAAGTTGTAGATTTGATTTCTTTCATTCAAATTCAAAATCAATCTGTAGATTCGAACAAATAAAATATATTTTTTGAAATTCTAATACTTCTTCTATAACAAGAGAAAAAAAAATTCTTAAAAAAAAAAAACACTCTCCTAAAAAAAAAAGAAATAAACTAAACCCTTCAACGTTTCAATGGCCATGGTTCCGCATGATTCAAAAAATACATGCAAGAATTGAATTGCCTAGGCAATTATAGATAGACTATTTTGAAATTAAAAAAAAGTATTGTAATTTAATAACAATAATTAAATATATTTTTTATTAAATAAAATTATGATACCATTGTGATATATTATAAATAATATTAATAAAAAAATATATTACAATTAACAAAAAAAATTGTAAGTATCTCAACAACACTAGTTTTATGCAACTCGGACAAGAATTGAACTGCTCAAGGCATAAAATTTATTATTTTAATTTTGGATCGACCATATCAAAATAAATAAAAAAATCACGATCCACAAAAAAAATTTATATTGCACAGTTTTCATTTCACGCAGTTCAATCATAAGGGGACAAGAATCCATCCATTTAAAATATAATTATTGCTATTTTAATTTTAGATTAATGATCTTGAAATAATAAAAAATTATCTCAATCAACAAAAATAATTATTATCTCGAGTATATACATTTGAATTGGAATGCATAAGAGTTAATTTATAAAAAATATTAAATGTGTTATATATTAATTTTTAAAATACTTAATTTAAAATGAATGTAATATTTTTAAATACTAATAAAATAATTACATTAATAATGTTAAAGATTAATTATTGCACTAAAAAGATTCAAAAACTAAAGTTAAAAAGATTTACAAATTCAAATATTAAATTGTTAGTTTTTTTTTTGTCAATATAAAATTATTAGTTTATTTGTAAAAATATTATAAAAAGATAATAACCTAACAAATGATGTTGATTATACGTGTAAATGAGGCCAAGGCTTTCATGAAGAACTTAACCAGGTGTAGTTGAAGGTATATAATAAAGATGACAGTGCTATTTGTGATCGAAAACCATAATTTTCAACTATCAAATCAATGAAATAACCAAGGTATAGTTTACTATTATCATTTTTTCATGGAAAAAATAACTTGGTTATAATTTTAAGGTATTTCTGATCAATTTTTTTAATAAAATTAAGATACATGAAGATACTATTTTTAATAAATCAATAATGCAGTCCTGAGTTATAAAACGAAAAAGATATTCATATAACTCTATTATAAAATTTGATAATAAACATATGAAAAATTTTACTTAAATTTTATCTTTTACATGAATACTCAATCTTTTACTAGCTAGCCTTAACATGGCGACCACATTGTTTGAAGTTGAATAACTTGGCATGAATATTGAAACCATAATTTAAAGTTTTTATGTATGTTTACAAACTATTATCACTGCCTTGTTTTTTTTATAGTTACTGAATTTTTCCACTGTTAAATTATATATATAGACATACATATTTGTATGTGTGAATTATATACATGTGTGTGTGTGTCTCTCTCTCTCTCTCTATGCCTATGTGTCTCTATCTGTGTATGTACACGCAATCATGCGACTCAAAAATTATTAATAATAGAAAAAAAAACGTATATGTGTGTGAATAAAAAATGATTAACAATAGGAAAAAAATATAAATAATCTCCTGAATTTCAATCTATTTGAAACAAGTCACAACGAACTTTTAAATCTAGATATTAGATACTTGTAATATAAAATAAATAATAAATAAAAGTGGTAAGAAATAAACCTTTCTGTCCCCATTTTGTAAAATAAATAATAAAATCCATACACCATGTGATTAGAACGTTTATTTACTCAACTGGCATCGTTTTATAAACTTGCTTGTCTTACATAAAAAGATGAAAACTTCATAAATGACTTTCTGTGAGAAGTTATTGTCATCGTAATATTGCATATACCGATAAATTTTGATCAACAAAATGACCAGATTTGTATAAGTAAATATATGTCAGAAACATACAAATTCCATCATCCATACAAAAATGTGAAATGAAAGTGTTTATTACCAACTCCTGTATAGTACGAGCGTCTAATATTCATATTAAAAGTTTGCAGTGAAAATTTAAAAGGATCAATAATCAGAATGTCCATGCCTTGTTCCTTTGGTGATATGTATGTGCAAGTCCTAAATCTCCCCAATTTCTTAATGTTGGCCCTCCAATCTCGTGACTTATATGTCCTTGGCCCCTCAATGACCTTTGCCTAATTCCATTCCGAAGGTATGAGAGGTATGCTGCCACCACAACCCACATAATTCTTTGTGAAACCCCAAACACGTTGTTAATGAAATTGGATCTTCTCATATGACACGACCATAATGTGAGGCGAGAGATAAAACAAAACAAACAAATATAAAAGGATAAAATAATCCTTTATGTTTTTCTCTCTCCTCACATGACATGAGAAGATTCTAATCCATTATCGATTCAATTTTTCCCAAGATATTGATATAAACCCCGAAACAGTAGATTAAATTGAAGAATAAAAAGGAAGTAGCTTATCAAAAAGCATAATAAACCTAAATTTTCAGGTAGAGTATTAACAGGTTACAAAAACTCTCAACTGTGAAGACCTATACACGCTGATCCTTGAGATCAAATGAAACTACCCAGTTGCCTTCTATACTTCAGATCAGAAGGTTAAGGCATGAAACCACCCAACTTCCCTTTCAGTGTGGAGAAACATCCTCTCTGCCACACTGGTCAATATTACCAAACCTTTACAACCTATACAAAATCCGAGAGATAAACCAGCAAGTTCAATTAGAAGAAGACTAAATAGTTCCTGTGGTCTTCTTGTGTTGACTGTGGGCAACTTAGCTGTGTCTATAACACATTGTTACTTCTTAAAGTACAAAAGATATGGATCTTGAGCAATCGTCAATACATCCGGTCTCTCAGCCTGGTTATATGTTAGACATCGCCGAATAAAATCCTGAAAAAGTCAACCGTACACATTATTATCAGATTTAGCTAGCAAAGAAATGGTCCTGAATTAACAGGGTTACTAGATATTGAATTACTATTTTTCTACAGCTAAAACTAGGAATTGGATGAATAAAAGTGTAACACCACGACCATGTTAGACCCCCCATATGGTTATAATATCAGAGAAGATATAAAACCAACCACCAGAAAAAAAAATGTCGGCAGAAACTGCATGAGGGGGCGGTTATTCAGAGGGAGCATGCAGTTATAAGGAGGAATAAGGAGGGGGAGAGAGGGGAATAAGTTTGATAGAGGAATTAGAGTGGAATTGGCAGGCATTTGGCAGTCTAGAACTGTGCCAAAATTTATCTATGGTACAGTCCTATCTTTTTCTGCATTTATCTACTGGTTACTGGTGTTCTAAATTATCAGCTGGGTCTGTTGCTTCTGTTCTGTGTTCGTGTGTTACTTCTGTTCTGTTCTGTATGCAGCTTGGTGTGCTATGCTACTGTACTATGTTTGGCTAGTTCTGGTAATTCAGCTGTTACATACATTCTGCTGGATCTGTATTTAATGCCAGATAATTTCGTTACTGCGGCACTGAATTTCTATCTATCTATTGGTATTTTGTAATTGTGATGAATAACTATGTAAGATCTTACCAAAGCCTAGAGGTACTCTGTTTTTATTTAATTTCTGCATCGTAAGCTACTGTTTAAATTATTCAGGTTTTGTAGTTTATCAGACTATAAGCATGATTTGTTATGTGAAGGAGCAAGCATATTTTTCCTTTCTCTGTAATTTATATTTTCAGGGTCTTCATTGGAAAATGCAAGCCACACTACACTGACTAGGATTTCATTCTAATACACCCTCAAACTTGAGAAGGCTCTTTCTGATCCAATATCGACATGGAAACAAGGAAAGATTGTCTTCCCATCACTTAATATGAACATGAAATTAACAAATGAAAGTAATGACAAAAGATTAACCAGACAAAGGAAGCAACAGAAACATGGTACAACTCACCTTTGCCTCATTAGAAACAGCAGGTCTAGAAGGGAATTCAACCTTGCGAGCCTTAATAATTGTGTCTTCTCGAAGTATACGCTCTTGGGTTTGGTCATGCCCAAAAGGACGTTTTCCAAAAAGCATTTGATAGAATAAAATACCAGCAGACCAGACATCAACCTGTTTTCAATAAGGGAGAAATGTCAGAAAAGGCCAGCACAGAACAGGAAAAAATAAAATTTTAAAAAAATTCCAAGGATAAATGGCAGTGAGTTGTTTATGCAATTGCAATGCCAGGTTCCAGTAGACTTCTATAGATGTAAGAAATCCGTTGACCAAACTCACAGTGAGAGCATGTTACTACTCTGATAACAGATCTAACCAAAAAAACAAAATGGGGAGAAGGGGGCAAGAGTTCTTCACATGTTCGTTTGCAACTTTAAGACATACTGACCTTTGATGATATAAGAGGTGTCTTGCTGAGCTCAAAGCATTCAGGAGGCAAATACCTGCAAATTTAAATAAAGAAAATGAAAATGAAAAGTAGTTAAAAGATTGTGTGTGTGTGTGTGTGTGTGTGTGTGTGTGGAGGGGGGGGAGAGAGATATGAGGAGGGATCAATTCACACAGGTGTGAATTAAAATCAATCTTACACCATTTAATAACTTTTTATAGCGCCGCAAGTATTTAACAAAATCCACTGTTTGATTAAAATTTCTTATTATGAACATCATCCTCACAAAATTTGACATTGACCTAAAGTTTTGTTCCCCACAATATATCATAAAATTAATGTACAATATACTTTTCAAAACTATTAACTGTTTTCAATAGTTGGATCGATTTCCCATAATAAAGTAGAGAGGTGTAAGTGTAAATGCGGCTCACCATCAAAACCAGTCATTCAAACTGCTCAAATAGTCATTAGGATTGAACCCAAATCTTCAAAAGCAGTCATTCAGACTGTATCAAAGGCAATCATCAGGGCTGATCCTCAACCAATTAAAATGACCACCAAATATTACAAGAAACCCAATCTCAAAATATCATTCAATTGGAACCTGAACTTTGGCATGAAAACCCAAGAGTTGTGTTCTTCAAAATCTTTCCTAAGGGATGGCATTATTTGCCAATCTCATTAGAAAAATACCAAGATTGACTCAGGATAAGTAAAAATCAAACACTAACAGGATGCCAAATAGTCAAGCTCAATTATTCATTTCGCTTTTAGAAGGTTTTCACAAGATCTTGCTTGGGGACAAAACCCTAGCCAGATCAAAAAAATTTCAAAAACTTATCACCCAATTGGATATACATACTGGGATTTCCAAAAGGCCTAGTATTATGTCTTGTATTTTCAAAATTGGATATATATACTGGGATTACCAAAAGACCTGGTATTATGTCTTGTATTTTCAAAATAAAAATCAACAGCATTCCTGACTAATCTTTTTCCTAAAAAAGTTAAGTGTGTGTGTGTGTGTGTGATAGGTGCATGAGCAGAAGTGTCAAGGAGATCTAGCTCACAAAGGGGTAAACAGAACACAGTCTCAGACAATGTAAATAGCATTTAAAGATGCCCAAAAAACCAGGTATTGCCAGTATAACCCAAAGAAATTAACTATTAGATGTTAGCCAGAGAATGTGTGCACTATTTTTCCTTCTGATACCAGGCAAGAGGCCAAAACTGACTGGCCAGGAATGGTAGGAATGGTATCAACAACCTTTTTTCAAATCATGCAGAACTAACATATTGTAAAACTACAACAAACCACTACTCTCACCTCTAAAGCTAGATCGAGTAGATTCAGATAAAGCAAGTATGTCTTTGCACATATGAAATTTACATGAACAACCAAGAAAAGTTATTAACACAACTCAACTACTGTGAATGAGAAGAGTTATGCGTGCAGACGCTTCAAACCTACAAATTGGGATCTCTTCAAATTTTGAATAATACCAATAACAATGATCTGTCCCACTTACCAATAAGTTCCCGCTCCCTGGGATGTTAGTTCCATACCCTGAGATCCCACATCATCCTCCACTATCTTGCTGAGACCAAAATCAGTCACTTTGGCAACACCAAGCTCATCAAACAAAACATTTCCAGGCTTCAAATCATAATGAATAATCTTCTGTGTTCTTTTGTTCAAGTAAACAAGGCCTTGAAAAATCTGAACTAGAATTACTCTAGCCTCCCTCTCAGGCAATATCGGTGTTGCTTTAAGGATAGCATCAAGATCCTTCCCTGAGAAGAAAGAAGCAGAGCAAAGGAGGGAAGGGAAAGAATAAATTAGAAACAAAAGGAATTTACCAAAGCTATCAGGTTAAAAGTAATATTTATGGCTTCTAGCACTGCCTCGGATATGAACAAAATAATACATGAGACTCAAATGATTAAGAATATGTATATACCACTACAGTACTCTAGAATAGTGCAGAATGTATTTTGATCTATCTCAAAGATGTCCCATAAACGAACAATGTGATGATGCACAAGGGTCTTGTGGATATTATACTCCCGAATTGCATGCCGAATGTAACTTTGCTTCTTCTCTTCACTCCATTGAGCATTTAAACCATGAAGCTTACAAGCAACATATCTATGCTCCACCAAATCAAAAGCCTGCTGGAAATTTCTTACTTCAAATCACTGCAAAAAGGTATATATTTACAATTGCCAATATAGGCAAAGGAATAGTCTAAAATTTTGTTTTACTAGCTCAAAAACCTTGTACAAGATATGCTGAAAACAATATAATCAACAATATTATACTTGATTATATTTCTGACCTTGTAAACCTCACTAAATCCACCCTTTCCAAGAAGATTTAAAAGGGCATAACGATGGTTCAGAATCTGAAAGTTGTTAAAACGTGAACCATCCTCATCTCGTATGCGTTTCATCTCACGTATTAGCCTTCCCTTTTCTAGTTCATACCGATCCCTCTCCCGCAAAATAATTTCTTCTTCCTGGAAACATTTCAGCTATTAGAAATATTAAGAGAGAAGAAAATAATCAGATAAGTAGCAACTTACTCGTTTAAGGCTAGCTAATCGAGACTTATAGATCTCATCCTGAATAAAAACATCATCTTCTTGTAATCCAGTCTCTGCATCTGTTCCATCACCCTTATCTTCATCGTAAAATACAATCATCAGAATCCAGAAAACAAGGCCAACACAAGAATGAAGCGAGCAAACAGATATAGTGCATGATAATCTAGAATCAAAAAGCTTGAAACATATAAGGTCCAAATGGCCACCTCAAGGATCAGATGGGTTAATCAAGGTTTGCTTGCAATCAGGAGACTTAAATTTAATCGTCAAGGCGGTTAGAAGTAAAAATATACCACGTATTTAATATTCAAATTTATAAATATGCATGCATGTCCTAACTATGAACTGGTATAAACTTAGAACTAGAGGCAAGTTAAGGGGAGAAGGGAAAAAGAACGAGATTTCCCCAAAGATAACTGCAATGACATTCCAGAGATACAATTGCTATAAGTAAAAAGGAAACAGCATGGAAACAAGCTATATCTGAATTTTATATAGATCAATATTACCAGATTGTTTTTTCTTTAATGATTTGCGCTGCCGCTCAATAGCTTCCTTTGTTTCTATTAGTTGTCTCTGGGGAAAACCATAAGAATCAGACTTCAGAAACACTATCCTTATAATTTCATTCAGTTACTTATGCAACAGCAACAAAAGTGAATGAACTTTATAATCTAAGAAAGTCAAGATCATCAAAGAAAAGGCATATAATCCTGTTCGTATATAAATGAAACTAGAAAACATTCTCAGAGATTGATAGCCAAACTAAACAAAGGAATAAGAGTTGCATCAGAAACTATCAGGAGCCATTATGCAACATCAAGCTCATCCTATCTCTAGGTAGTTTTGCAGTATATCCTCAAATCACTAAGAAGTTAGTTCAAATATAGTGCTGTATCCAAAAATTGTAAGTACCTGATGATCCTAGACAAAGATAACCCTAAAATCTAATTCAAATAGGAATATTACCCATTCCCATATCAAAAACCACTACCACAAAGGAAAGGAAACGGCATAGCTGATAAAGAAGAAAATGAGACATTTGGACATCTTCCCAGGAGGAGTTAAAGAGGCATACAAGTTGGGCATTAAGATCCTTTAATGCTTGGCCATCTTCCCAGGTCTCAGATATGACAGTTCCAGCTCTGCATTTCACAATTAAACATATAAGAAAATCAATAAATGAAAAGGATGATTAGAAGAAAAAAAATTGTCTTACAATGCTCCACTTATACCTGATCACACCAACATTTCCCAGTCTCAATGAGTCTTGTCGTACTTTCAACCTTGCTTCCTGCCTCTCAGACTTCGAAACCGATATCAGCAAATCCGATATTATTTTTGTCCTCTGCAAAATACAAGGATCAAATGTAAATATGCTAGTTTAATTGATGCATGGTACAATAAAATCCAGCAACTTCTTTTTATTTTCTCTTTTCTTTTTTGGGAAGGGAGAAGATTTCTAGTTCATTCCAACTTTAATAAACTGCGCAACCTCAGAGTCCTTTTTCTTTGCCTTCTATTAGTCATGAACCAATATGATCTTTTCATTCAGAAGTCTACACTTCCCCCCCACCCACCCCCCGGCGGTTGAGGTAAAGGTTATAATCCTGTTTATTGAATCCACCAAGTGAACTTGTTCTGGAATCTATTTTGGAGAATTGGTGTCTTTGGTCTTTGGGGATGTACAGTGAACTTAAATCAATTGTTCATGGTTCAAGATAGAGGTTTTGGGAGAGGTATAGAGGGAATGATCAGATAGCAATGTGTTTTATTTGCAGTAACTTGGAGTATTCATGGAGCCAAGATCAAGAATCTAAGAGAAGTTTTTGCCCGTTAATTTCTGAAGGATAGGATTGTCTTTCTGATATTCATAGAGATTTATTGAGAAAATAGTATGAGCAGAAGTTAAGGAGAAAAGGAAGGGACCAAATCAGATACATGACTGAAAGACTCAGAGACACTTATACCCTTTACTTTGGCTGTATTAAAAGCAACTTTTCCTTAGCCTACAACACTTTCCTAAATCCTTAATAACTCTCAATGGGGTAATTCTTCTCTGAACCTACAAGACTTTTCTAAATTATTAACCTCTTAACACTCTATCTCAAGCTAATGCTTTAATGCCATGTTAAGGACCTTTTTATCCCAAAAACTTAGCTGAATTTGATTAGAACATTGGGGGCAGCGAGAGGCGAAAGGCGAACTAACTACTTCGTCACAGATTCTAATACCATGTTGAGAAAATAGGAAGAGTATATTATTGAAAAATTCAATGACAATCTGCACAACACTGACTCTCAATCTCTTTATTTTTTTGATAGAAAAAGAAACTTTATTAGGAAGAAAGAGAATTACGAAAGAGGAAGATAAGATAGCCTCCTAAGAAAGAGGAATGGCAAAAAAGGGGGGGGATACACTAACTCAAGTAAAGAATAGTGCCTCCCAACCCCTATTCAAATCAGTCTCAGCATCTCCCTTAAAATAACCATGAACAGAACACCAAAGGGAAGACGAAGATAAGACACTTTCCAATAAGTCATTTAAAGATGCCAAAACAACTTCAAAAATCCTAGCATTTCTTTACAACCAAATAAATCAAATCACACGAAAACTGCACAATGCCTCTTAACCATTATTTATACTAATACTATAACCACACAAAGACACTTATACCCTTTACTGCAGTGCACTATGAATAACTATTTCCTTAGCCCACAAAACTTTCTAAAATTCTTAATTCCTCTTAATAGGTAACTATTTTCTTAACCTACAACACTTTCCAAAATTCATAATACCTTTTAACAAGATTGGAGGGCATTATTGCAGAAATGTAAATTTTCTTATACATCTGCTTATTGGTAATGGCTTCTTACCTTCTTATTCCTGAATGAAATTTCTCTTATTAAAAAAAAAATCGTTTGTTGTTCATTAAAATTCAAACCAATCTATATTCAAGCTCCAAAGTGGCTTCAAAAATGTTCTGAAGGAAACAAAACAGCATCATTCCAATAAGAGGGAAAATTATACAGATTATTTCAGAGCTTATTTAAGGGAATGTCTCTCTTAGATATACAGAAGGTTTGGGCAGCTTTGCTGCATGTTTAAGCTTTAATCTTATTTTCTTTTGTGATCCTGCTACAATTTGGCCCTTTAACTTAGGAGGATACCCTATCCTCCTCCTTTCTATCTTTCTTCCTTCTTAATATAATTTCTTCTTTTGTACAAAGAGAACTGTAGATGGACTTCTACCAAGGAAACCAGAAAAAGACCACTTCACCCAAATCCATCATCCACAATTTCTATTCCTTGAAGTCAAGAAACAATAGACCATGCTTGTATTCAAATGTGAATTTCAATGACTATTCATAACACAAAAGCTCATATGTCCAAAACACGACCTGCATGAATAGGTTAGAACTATTACAGTAACATAAAGTAAGGTCAAATCAATAGCTAAAAGTGTTGATCCATTCTTAAGGAGCAGAGCTGGCAAATCTCTACAGGTAGACCTTCATGAACAATGTGATTTACAGATTATTATCAAAGCAAAGGTTTGCATACGCTCTCTACTGCATGCAACACAAGAGCATCCAGTGCTTTCCATCTCTAATAACATGGATAAAAATATACCATTATTTCATTAGACATCGATTGCTTTGAAAGATTTGAAGGTGGCGATTTTAAATAAAACTACCATACTATGCAATCAAAATCTTAAATAATCACACAATTCATACCTTAGGCTTCATTTGCTGTTCATGATCTTTCAAGTCCTTCAATTCCTGTACAAGGCAGAATTAAGCATCAAAATAACAGAAAATCATTACACCAAATTCAAGGAATGAAATTTCATTACTAATAACATATTTTCTATTTAACCATATATTCCAATTTATTCTTTCTCCACAAGCTATGGCCACTTGTTCATATACCTTTTCTAACTGACGCCAAAGATTCTGATATTCAGAGGTATCTTGTTTTGATTTACGCAAGTCCTCCTCCAATGCAACAACTTTTGCACGTAAAGATGCATTCTCCTCCTAATTTAAGATAACAATGAAACAAAGAAGAAAAAATTTTGAAAATAAGAAATCTTACAAGCTTTAATGCTTCCAATAGAACTATACAACAGCGTAAAAGTATCAACTAAGAATTTTTAGGATATGGTGGAGGAGACAACTGAAATAGGCATAGCAAGCATCTATACATTAGATATAAGGCCACAAATTATTTTACTTACTAGAAAATTTACAAGAGGTAACAAGAAAATTTACCAGAAATCATACCTCTAATGAAGCACAGCTGTCATTGCGAGACTGATCTTTGAATCTTCCCTCCTGTAATAAATTTTAATGAATTGCTTGAGTAAACATGTCACCCCTAATCTTATGAACCTTCCATTAACACAGTAATCATGAAGGATTCCCATGTTACCTTACTCTAAGAGCTAAAAGATACAACCAGACTATAATGCTAAATGAGACATTCCAAAAATCAAAATACTCAAGGTAAACAATCTCTAACTACATTTTTCTCATACATCTATTGCTAAAATGGGCTGAAAGAGTAGAAAGTAACATTTTTTCAGTAATCAGCTTATACTTCTTAATGTTGACTGTTATCTTGTCCTCATATCACCAAATTATTAGATGTATTCAAATGATGAATCAACAATAGTATTATATACTAATCAGAAACATCGCACATCTGGAACTACCAAAAAACAAAAAAGATGGTATTTGATTTCTAAAGTAGATAAGGATATGCAAAAAAATATACTGAAATAGCAGACATCCACCCAACAGTGGCATTATCAATTGAGCCACAATCACATTTGCATAGTGGATTTCATATTTATCCAGTTCTTCATTCTATATGTGCACATCATATAAACAAATGTATCAATTGGCTTATGTCAAAAGAAAAAAGTTGGAACAAAACAAACAAAAATCCACACTGAACCAAGGAAGCTTTTTTAACTTGATATTCAGAAGTTTCTTTCTTTGGATTCTATCTAAACAATACATACAAGGATCCCTTCATCTATTTTGAATACTAAGCCTGGGCCTTTTGTGAGCCCAGATTAAAGGCTGCTATCAGTTTATATTTACATTACCAACAACCAGATCTCATTTCCAGTTAGTCTATGCTTTTCGGGGAAATAAATCATCAAGACAGCAACTTTGTGTACTTGTTGATGACCGTTTTAAATCCAACATTAAAAATCATCCACTAGAGATTGCACTGATTCAAATTTTTTGAAATAAATAAAAAGACCGAGCAATAAAATAAAAGGCATCCAATATCAATGCAGTTTAATTTCCTTTCATCTCTAGGCCACAGACAATACAACCAGCACCCTGGTCCACAACAGTACGATGTTTCAACCTCAGGTACCCTCATGAACAGGTAAGAGATGCCAACTACTATAATGCAAGCACTCATGTGTTTTCAAGTAATACATACAAAAATATAATGCATTGTAAACAATAATTTAGGAAAAAATGATAGTGACAAGCACAAGAAAGAAACCAAATGTTTCAGAGTATGAAGTGTACTTTATGGTTTGCATTCTCAAGCTGACCATTGGAAGCCAAAACTGTTGGAGGAGAAATTTGTGCTCTGGTCTGATCATTAACTCTGGGACTACGTCCCCTACCTGAACCAGAATTCCCTCTCCCACGACCATGTTTTTTCCTATTTACATCAGCAGTCATTTTGGTTTCCACAGCCTCCAAACTAGTTTGCCTTCCATCAGTAACAACCTGATATACAAATTTATTGTTCAGAAAAAGATAGAAGACCCATTTCTGAAGTAAATGCTCAAAGTCCTCAATATACAAGTACCAGTAGATGAAAACAGCATAAATTTGGAACATTGGCCAAAAAGGAAGCAATAAACCCAGTGAGTTATCTTACTGTACTTTCATATGAGATGCAGCAATTCCATAACTGAAAAAGTGTTGAGTCAGTCATCAGATAAAAACTAACCTCAACATGTTTAAAATTATTTGAGTTATCATCTTCTTGAAGTTTTTGGCGCTTCTGTGTGGTGTTGGCTTGTATTAGGAATTCCCCACCATTCTGGAACAGAAATATCAAGACAGACAATCTTATCAATACAATTTATCAAAGGAATATAAATCCAAACATCTACCAATTTCCACATTAAAAACGTATTAATTGCTGATGGTCTTCTTCTTAACTTAATAACAGCAACGAAGAACAAAAATATAACCTATAAGTTTATGTCAAATATCATAGACAAATAAACAACAATATTGGAGGAAAAGAAAAAAAAACAAGCGAAAACTTCTATATTTAACAGTGGATATCCTTGGCCAAGTAAATAAGCCATAATCATTATGAGAACTCTCATAAATGCATACAATTTTGTCAAGAACACGAGAATTTAAGTCAATATTGCCATTTGCAACGTTCATCTGTATATATATTTTGTCACCATTAGAATTTTCTTTGTGCCTAGTTATCCTAATGATAAAAGAAAACTTCATATCAAGTATCTCAAGTATAGTTCCACACCAGATTCTTCCATGATGCATGACTTGTCAAACCATTCATTCCCTGCCTGTGGAATTCAAAAGTAATAATTACCCAGGAAATATAGCTATAAAAACTTATTTTATTTAGACAAAACCCTCTCATATATCCAGTTCTTTCCTTCCCTTTTTCCCCTTCTTTGTTTCCAAACTATCATCTCCAAACATTGTTATGATCATTGAAACAGATGAATCACTGGAATCAGTAATGAAAGGAAAAATCAAAGAAATTCGTTTCAACTGCAATCTGAATTCATCACACCAATATCAGCAGTATCTGCTAATGAGCCATATCTTGAATCATTTAATTATATTCCAATTTCTGAAAATATGCTTATTATAAACAAAGTTTAATCAAGTGATATTTTACCTTTCTTCTAATTTAAAAGATTCCAAGTAAGAGATTTATTAACTCAATTCTAAATTTAAACTAATGAAAGCTACACAGATAACAGACCCCAGATTAAATCTAGCTGAGAAGAATCTGTTGCTAATGATTTATCAATCTAAAATGTATCTACAATTTCTTTTTAACGTCACAGCCAAGCTATTTTTCCTTTTAATGCCACAGTCAAGCAAACAATGAGAACTTGAACCTCACTACACCATATAACATCGCACGATAGTAAAGCAAAAGGCTTACCCATGAATTAGTAGCACGAGCAAATGTACATTTAGGAAAAACGCTTTACATACATATATTGCACAATATCATAATCTTGGATAGCCTAATGCATACGCTTAGATAAAGTTTTGCAAATAAATTTTCATTGTTATAAATCACATTTAGGAAAAACCCCATTTGATGGACTGCAATTTATAAATCACAAAAGGAAAAGCCTAAATTTCCAAATCAATTGCATTGAATTAGGTTAAGCCTTACGTCGTCATCGGAATCACTAGAAGTGGACGGTCCAACCAAGTCTTCGGCCGCTCCCCCGAATTTCCCAGCTGAAGGAACAAGGGCCCAAGTTGACTGCTGAGCGGACGGAAGAGTGGCAGCTGTGGACGAAGCCTTGCCCACCATGCGAGCTTCAAGCTTTGCAATCTTAGTAGGCAAAGACTGGTCCGATTGGTTGGAGGAGTTGGATGAGAAATGTACAAGCATGTCATCCGACATTGTTGCTGCAACAAATGCAGAGTCAAACTTTTTGGCAAGAAAGAAAATGTTTCCCAGATCAATCAGGCCAGCATAGAATAACCAAAAATTGAACCCATCTGAATTAAGTCGCGAACACTAAAAAATGTCGACAATTAGTGAGAGAAAACAAGTTGCTGAGCAGAACAAAACCATGCCCATTCATAATCAGAAAGCAAAAGGTACCAATATCTCGAGGAGCCACATAGAGAGATTTATGCAAAAGAAAACAAGGGAAGCTAGTGAAGAAATCAGAAGGTCATAGAAAATGGATATGAAATTATAAGAAGAGAGCTGAGGATGAGATAGAAAAGAAGAAATTTTTATCCATTTTTGATGAAGAAATGGGAAAGAGAGAAATGATTGGACAGAGAAAATCTAGGGTTTTGGTGTTTGGTAAAGGAAAAGAATCAAAACTTAGAATAGAAGAATATATTGGATTTGAAGGAAGATGAACAGGAAAACGAGGGACTTACAAAAAGACTGCTTTTTTCTAAGTAGGATTTTGAATTTCTTGTGGGTTCTTTTTGGACAGAAGGGAAGAGTTTCTATGGAATATGGGACTATGGCAGAAAGTCTACACGAGGACTTCAAAATAAGAAAATGGTACAAGAATTCAAGTGTCGAATGTGATGTAAACCTAGTGAAGTATTATGATGACAGCCGTATCTTACCTTTTGTTACCTCAGATGAGAATAGACCTTAAGTTGAATCCATGGAGAATCTCAGGTTTTCCTTATGGTGAAGAAATATAATTAGGTGGCTAAAAGAAGGGTTCACCAATTCATAAATACAAGGGAATGATATTTTAGCCCAAAAAAAAAAAAAGAAGAAAAATTAAGAAGTACCCTTAGGAAGGATTGATTGATCGCTTAAACAATTAATTCAAGCCCAATATTAAACTATTAGACCTCATTGCTTCATGGATTTTTGTTATTATCTATTATAATAAGAAGCAACATGTTCATAAAAATAGCTATTAAGAAAAAAGAGTAGAGTTGAATTGTCTTCACTCAATCCTAATTAGTTTTATATTTTTTTTAGACTGAACAAGCCTTTTTTATAAAGAAAAAAAAAGTATTTATACACTTTTATTTATACTACTAATTATAATATTTTCACTAATTTAATCAATCATTACAATGTCTCCCTTGTTTATAAATTTATTACAAATTATATTCAAAATAACATAAATTCTCTTCCATTTATTCTTTCTTGCTAACAATAACCAAATTGCTCTTTACTCCTCTAATTTATTTTTTTAATTTCATTTTGATCCTTTAAAAAAAAGTAATTTTTCTAAATTCCATTAATTTTAAAAGAATCATTACTTATATCTTAAATCATAATTCTAATGAAAATAATAATAATAATAACAACTTTTAAACTATAAACTTTAATTCTAAAAGTCTAAAATCATAAAACTTAATACCCTAAACCATAAATTCAAAAAACCTAAAATCCAAAAACTCTAAACTCCAAATTTCAAATGTTAAAAACTCAAAAACACCAAACCTCAAATACCAAAACACCTAATACCAAATTCTAATAACCCAAACTCTAAATCACAAATTTCAAATTCAAAAACTTCTTCTAAATCTTAAACTCTAAACTCCAAATTCTAAAAATTTCAACACCCAATACTTCAAACTCCAAATCCTAAACGAAAAAACCACGAACCTCAAAATCTCGAACTCTAAATCCTAAAATTCAAACCCTAAACCTCGATCAACTCTAAAAATCCCAAACTGCAAATTACAAACTTCAAACTTGAAAACCTTAAATTTCAAACCTCGAAACTCCAAACCCCTTAACCCTAAACTATCAGCCCCAACTCTAATCCCAAACTATCATCCCCAACTCTAAACTTTAAACATTAAACTATATCATAACTCAAAAATCCAATGCCCCTAACCCTCAAACTTTCAAACCTTTAACATTCAAACTCCAAACCCCAAATCTCTTAACACTAAATCCTAAATCTCAAATCATAAAATCTAAGCCATAAACACTAAACCCTAAATTATTAACTTTAAATAATAAAATCCAAAGTCCTAACATATATAGAGTTTGGGGTTTTGGATTTTAGTTTTGGGGTTTGAATTTTGAAAATTTAGGTTTGGAATTTGGAATTTTGATGTTTGAAGTTTAGAGTTACATGTTTTTAGGTTTGAGGTTTAGGATTTGGAGTTTTAAAATTTGTCGGTTGAGGTTTTAGGGTTTGGAGTTTGGAATTTTAGGTTTTAGATTTTTATTTTTTGGGGTTTAGGGGTATAAGCTTTCAATGTTTGGGATTCAAGGTTTAGTGTTTTGTTTTCCGATTTAGGGTTTCAAGTTTAGATTTTTAAGGATTGAAGTTCAAGTTTTATGATTTTGTTGTTTAGGGTTTAAAGGTTTAGAGGTTTAGGTGCTAGCATTTAGAGTTTTTGGGTTTGAAATTTTAGCTTTTAGGTATTAGAGTTTAGAGTTTGAGGTTTTGAGGTTTCAAGTTTAGTGTTTGGAATTTTGGTGTTTGAGGTTTGGATTTTGATGGTTTAAAGTTTTAGTGTTTAAGGTTTTCAATTTGGAGTCTAGAGATTCAAGTTTCAATTTTCAGGGTTTGAGGTTTTAGGGTTTAGAGTTTGAAATTCTAAGTTTTAGAGTTTTATTTTTTTTTAGGGTTTAGGGGTGTAAGTTTTTTATGTTTGGGATTTGAGATTTAGTGTTTTTTTTCTAGTTTAGGGTTTCAAGTTTGGATGTTTAAGGATTGAAGTTCAAGTTTTATGGTTTTGTTGTTTAGGGTTTGGGGGTTTAGAGGTTTAGGTGTTGGCATTTGGAGTTTTTGGGTCTGGAATTTTGGCTTTTAGGTATTAGATTTTAGAGTTTTGAGTTTTGAGGTTTCAAGTTTGGTGTTTGGAATTTTGGTGTTTGGGGTTTGGATTATAATGATTTAAAGTTTTAGTGTTTGAAGTTTTCAATTTGGAGTCTATAGATTCAAGTTTCAATTTTCAAGGTTTAAGATTTAAGGTTTAGTGTTTTTAGACTTTAAGCAGTCGTTTGGTGCACATGATAACAAAGATAGGATAGGATAATATATTATATCTTATTTTTATTTTATATTTGGTGAACCAATAGGATAAGATAACATTACCAGGTTTGTTATTATATCTTATCTCTTAGTTCAAATTTTTATCTCATGGGGTAAGTTGGGTTATGAACTAGATAAAATACTTACCCTTACCCTCGTGACATTGTCTCCCTCACCCTCGTGACATTGTCTCCCTCACCCTCCCACCATTGACCTCCTCCCATTGTCGACCCATCCTCTCCTTCAACACCCAAAGTAAGCTTCAATTTCTCTCTCACTGTATATTTTTGCTCTTTTGATTTCTCCTTCACCTTTTGAATGAGCTTGCATTTTTCTCCTTTTTACCTCTATTTTAGTCAATTACTATCTTTGAATGAGCTTGCAGTTTTATTTTTTTTCACCTCTGTTTTACCCGATTGTTGTCACTGGGTTACAAAGTGTTGATTTTTTTGGGGGGTGGGGAATTGAGATAGTGGTTTGACGAGAGAGTAACAAGAATTCCCCTTTTTCTGCTTGTATATCTTATTTTTTGGGTTCAAATCAGTTTCTTCATTTTTCTTTTCTTTTATATTTTGATGAATGACCTATAGCTCAAACCCATAACTTGTATCTACTTTATTGTTAGGCATGGTTGATTACGGAGGTTTGCTAATAATAAGTAGTTTGATGCATTGTAGAAATTGCTTCACTGGTATTTCACGAGTGGGCAAGAGGGATAGATTGAGAGTCTATATTGCATAATTATGCACATACATCTAGCTTCATAATTTTGGACATCTTATTAATTCTTTTGTTAGACAACTTGAGGGCTATTTTGTTGGTGGTGGAGAGACACATATGGAACCTCATTCTCCTCTCTCTTTGTGGGTTTAAAGAAGAGATTTGTGAGAGGTCCAAAAATTGGATACTATTGCTTCCCATTAGGGCTATGTTCATGTTATATATGCTTTGGGACAAGTTAGGCTTCTTGATGCCAATCTTGGCTTGATTTTAGTGTAAGTAAAGTTTAGTTACTTGTTATTTTAATGTTGAGAATATGATATTATTTAGCTACTTAGATACTGGACTATATCAAATTCTGTTTTTGTTCTTCTATTCTATTTTTTTTAAGTGATGAGTGGTTTACTTGGAGGAAAAACATAGCAACACAAATGTGGAATGAATGGCTTGCTAATAGACACATGAATTGATTATTTAGTTATTGGTTCTTTATTTGCAATTTTATATCGTCTAGTTGTTTGATTTATGTATTTCTTTTAAAGATTTGAAATATCCACAATGTTTGTAATTTATAATTTCAATAAATATTTCAAGTGTAATTTTATATTGTTTGTTTACTGGATTTGACACATATATTATTTGTATTTGGTTTATTATATATATATATATATATATATATATATATATATATATATATATATTGCATAAAATTTTTGTGATTTATATTTTGGTAATGAGAAAATAATAGAATATGAGAGTACCATGCAACAAACTAGTAAGAAAAAGAGAGATCGTAGACAAAGGTCTAATCAGGAGGATGAAGCCCTTCTTAACATTTAGATTGAAGCCGTGAACCAAAGTCAAAGATGTGAGAATGGACATTTCAAGGCACATACTTTGAAAATAACTAGGACAAAAATTGGAGCAAAAGTTTCTTGGATATAGAATTGAGTCTGAAATGAAGAAGTTAAAGACTATTTATGCAATAGTTTATGATATGCTAAATCAAAGTAGATTTAAGTGGGATGATGAAAAAAAAATTGATTATAGTAGATAGTGATGATGTATAGACTGATTATATAAATGTTAGTGTTTATTATTTTCCCTCTCTTATGAATTCTTTTGTTTCACTTTCTTTTTATGATAAATTCAAGTGTTTTCATTTTGTGTAAGGTCATCCAAATGCAAAATATTACAATAATACACCAATCTTACTTCTTAATAAGCTTCCTTTTACTTTTGGGAAAGATCGTACTACTAATAAAAGAGTCATTACCTTTGTTGATGTTGTTGAGCAATTAGATAAAGAACATGAAAAAAATGATGATGATGAGATTGAAAAATATTTGACACAATCAACATTTGTAAATCAATCACAATCTAAAAGAAAGCATGATTATGTAGAAATTTAACCAACAAAAAGAAATAGAGGAGCAAATATAATTGCTAATAACATAAATGAATTAGTACTTTGGTTTTAGTGGTTTCTATAAATGTTACTTATTTTGCTTTAAATATATAATATTTATCAAGTTATATTGTTATATTTAATGAACCTTTTTTATATTGTTTAACTTTCTAGATTGTTATATTGCAACTAAATCAAGTAAAATGTCCATTGTCTATATTGTTTTACTTTCTTATATGATATATTTTAATTTATGGACATTATTTTGTTAACTATATTTTTTTTATAATTTATAATTTATACTAATGTATAAAATATTCAAAAAAAATATTAAAACTGATTTTAAATAATTATATATGTAATTTATGATAAGGGTAATTTTGTTATTTTATATAATTTATATTATATTCTAGTATTATCTGGACCACTTCAAACACATGATAGGATAGCAAAATGTTATCTGAAAGATTATTTGGTACACATCAAACACTAAATAGGATAAGAGCTTATTAAACCCATATCTTATTCTGACCATCAAACGAGCCCTAAGGTTTAAAGGTTTAGGGGTTTTACAATTTTGAGTTTGGAGATTTATAGTTTAGGGGTTGAAATTTGGAGTTTAATGTTTTTAATTTAGGGTTCAGGATTTTAGGAATTGGGATTTTGAGTTTTAGGAGTTTATGGTTTTAGTGTTTGAGGTTTGGGGTTTGAGATTTAGAATTTAGGATTTTTAATTTTGGTGTTTGAGTTTTAGGGTTTAGGGTTTGAAATTTTAACATTTTGAGTTTTATACTTTATTGTTTGGGGTTTAGGGTTTGCAGGTATGATAACCCCCAATTAAGGAGTACATAACCAACACGGATAATGAAAAGGACTTCATCTTGCAAGCCTCAAATAGACAGAAACAGAAGTCACAAACCAAATGTTTAGATATTTCAAATGATAATGTAGTAAAATAGATATCATAAATTCATATACATATAAAACATATACATAAACATATATCAGAATATGTTTGCATACCAAAATAAATACACAACATACATTGAAAATCTTCATTTTCTATACAAAAAAGATCTAGACATCAAAACCCATATGCATATAAAATACATATCATAGAGTGCTTCACTCTTTGTACAAAATATGTGCATTTATTAGAATTCTAGAAATTCACATTTAATTATATATGAAAATGTTATTCTTAATCTATATAAAATCATCTATCACAGAACAAATATATTATATATATAACGAAAACAAAGATCATGTCAATGGTAAATAAAGTATACCCTAAAGTACAAGAATCCATACAAATAAATAATAAAACTAAGCCTACTAAAACAAGTTTGGCTCACTAAGATCAGTATATACATCTACTAGTCACAGGGAACAAATCCAATTTTAAAAATTATCTGAAAAACAAAGAAAATAAAGGAGGGTGAGTTTCACAACTCAATGAGCAAGTAACATATGCTATAATGGAACAGGACAAGCGACATGCACTAATTTTTCACAACAGTACCATATCCTAGATAAATCTTGATATTCAAAAGTATGCAATCTTCTAGTAACAATTTAAACAGATCTAAAAGATATCTCTATCAAAATCAGATAGATAATCATTTCAAAAAGTGAGATCTCGTAAGTTTTTCTAAGAAACTATGGGCTTGTTTGTTTCTGTTTTTGTTTTTTTTTTTGTTTTTAAAAATTGTTTCTGAAAATCATGTTTAAAAATTGTTCTGCAGAACAAAAATAAAAAAAAATCCGTTTGATAAACTGTTTTAAAAATATGTTATTTTTTTAATTTTTTGTGTTCTAAAAATAAAAACAACTTTTCTCTATTTCTGTTTTTCTGTTTTAAAAACAATTTGTTTCCAAAACAATAACAGAAAACAGTTACTAAACGAGTTTTTTTGTTCTGAAAACAGAAAACAGTTTTTTAAAATCAAAAACAAACAAGCCCTATAATTCCAGAGAAAATAATTGTATTAAGAACATAAATATATCTCATGGGGTTTCCTCCATTAGAATTGAAATTTATTTGTCCAAATCATAATACTATATCATATCCATACAATCTCATAGCAAAATTAGTTGAAAAACATATTATCATTCATATCCTAAAAGTTACTCAATTCCAGTAAAGCTTTATGCCAAAAATACTCTACTTAATACCGAAAATAAAGTTTCAATAGAAATTAATAATTTTCATGTTACATAAACTTAGAACATAATCATAATAAGAAATTAGAACAATTAATAAATACAATTTAACAAATTAATTAAATTAATAAATATGAATATTTAAATTTTAACAAAAGAAGGAGAAACTATAATTTCAGTAAGTCTAAGAGGTTTTATTACTATGAAAATAAAATAAAATAAAATAAAATAAATTAAATTCCTTCTTGTTAAAAAAATTGGTTGGGATGATTCAATATCAGAACCATGAATTATTCTCAAGTACATAGTAAGGAAGGGTAATCACCATTTAGAACAATTAAAAGACATTCTGCCTTATAATAATAGAAGGCATTCCGCCACTTCTTTTGAATAATAATATTAATAATATGAGGTAATCTCCCACTCATTTACAAAACATATACTCATGTATAGATTGACACACGAGGTCAGCAATAATCCTGCTAACTGAGGTTAAGATACTCCAAAGCTAGCATATATTGCTGCTGGCTAATAATATTTCTAAAAAGACTCTTTACCAAAAAAACAACATATGAAATACTTTCATAATTAAATAAAAGTAGAAAGAATTATAATCCATTAAATTCCATAGCACAATTTCAAAAATAATAATATATTAGCCCCGCCAAGTGTCAAACTCGTGAACATAACTCATTCAATCAAAATAAAATTTTAGCATCATTTCTTATATCATAAATTAATCCATTTATTCTAAAATGCATATTGATAAATCCATATCTCAAAACTTATTAATTCAATAATAAGTTAATACAGTCAAAACATAGTCTAATAAAGTTCTCATTTTCATAATTACATTTCAAATACTTAATCCAAATCAAAGAATGCATACTCAATTCAATTTGCCCTTATTACATTAAAAGAGTAACTCTTTAGATAATCATTACATTTCAATAGTTATAATTTATAAACTCAAATCTATTTCAGTGTAATTCACAAAGGATGCTTGTCTTGTGTCTTAATGACTCTATAATGGAAACAATAAATACTTCGTACAAAAACAAAATAAGTAAAAAAAATCTACATTCTTTCAATATATTCACCAAACAAAAACATAGCTTAGGAATTGAAATCATATTAAAAACATGTTATAATATATGTTATTTACTCACAAGTTATAGATTCAAAATTGATTAACTCGATAGGCTAACTTCTGAAGCTAACTCTGACTTAACAAACTCCAAAATCACATTTAGAAACTATAGCAACCCAAAAAACACCTTTGAGACGAAATTTCAGCTATTGTTCACATGGCGAAGATACTATTCACAGTGGCCAAATCATTGTTCACGTTCAGTAAAAAAATGTTATATGATCACAAAATTTCAGTTTCTAAGATTTTGACAGCCCCTAAATCTGTATACGGTGTTAATTTTTTTTATTAAAGTACTTTAAGCTAATTTGTTTACAGTTAGTTTAAGAGAAACCAATCAATTAAAGTTGTAGTATGCTTATGTTGATTCTAATGGTGCTACGTTTTCTCAAACAAAGATCTAGTTAGGCTTGAAATCTAGAGAGAGAAAGAGAGAATGTAGAGAGAGAAATAAGGGGGAATGAGCCTGTGAGTTCAGGAGAATTCTCCCACAATGATGATTAAAAATATAAAGGGACATTATTATAATTTCACTTGGCATGCGTCGCAATGGTGGTTGGCTGCCATTATGACCTAAGCTTTCTGAAAAATCAAATTCTATATGTTTTGCTTCTACCTTCGCAATCTTGGGATCCTACCATCGCGGAGGTGAGCATTTTAAACTTCTAAAATAGTGCTTTGTAATGCTATCGTTGCTGTAGGAAGCTATATCGCGATGGTAGCCTTCTTAGATTCTAGAATTCAGCTTCTGGGAAGCTAGTGTCGCAACGTTGGATTGTTTGAAAAAAAAATGATATAGCCTATATGTAGCCTCCATAACGTATTATAGGCTCCACATAACTTATTACTTATATTTATCCCTTAGAGAAACCTCAATTATGCTTCTATTATACTAATTTTTTTAACAAATCATATAATATAATAAAATAAAATATCATCATTCAAAATTGAAGGGTGTTATAGGGGGCTTATGGTTTAGGGTTTAAAATTTTAAGATTTTAGGCTTTTTGGTTTAGAAGTAATTCTTTTTCTTATTTCTCTTTTTGTTTTTTCATTTAAATTATGGTTTAAGATATAAGTGACAATTTTTTTTAAGTAAAGAATTTTAGGGAAACTATTTTTAGTTAAGGGACCAAAATGAAATTGAAAAATCAGTTAAGGGACCAAAAAGAAATTTGGCCAAAATGGTTAGTAAGAAAGAAGAAGACGAATGAGTATTTATGTCATTTTGAGTGTTATTTACAATAAAGTTATAGATTAAGGGGAACATTGCAATGATTATTAGATTAAGGGGGACATTGCAATTAGTAATATTAAGGGTGACTTTAACCTGAACAAATCGATTAAACCCACCTGAATCTAATCAAAAAAAGTATTTTGGGTGTATCAGATTAGGTTGATAGATTCAAACGAATGAAAATTTAATTGAACATCAAGTTCCCTCAGTCAAGTTGGCTTAATAAATTTTAAAACCAATTAACCCAACTCAACCTATACTTAATCTGTTGGAAGTCTAAAAATTTAGTCAATATTACAATGTAGTACTATTGCTAGCACCTAGGAGACATGAGATACTAGACAGTGACATTATAACTTTACTCTTACATGCACAAACTCTTATTTTCACATACACTTGATGGTTACTTTCCACTTAATAGATTGAGCCCTAGCATATTAAGACCATAGAGCTAGTCGCACTTGGCATCATCATCTCCAATAGTAGTGCAACAACTATCAACAATGTAGACGTTTTTCTCTTCACATTTAAACCAGAAGATAAACATTCTTCTTTCTCATCTTCAGTAACTAGCAACAACAACACAATCTTTGGGTATGTTGTCATTTTCTCTTTCAT
The DNA here is from genome assembly GCA_037074535.1 of Gleditsia sinensis. Lineage (NCBI taxonomy): Eukaryota > Viridiplantae > Streptophyta > Magnoliopsida > Fabales > Fabaceae > Gleditsia > Gleditsia sinensis. The sequence continues at coordinate 24,551,958 of CM073472.1, forward strand.
CCCTTATTTCACTTTGTGTCCATTTCTTTGATTTCATTGATCAAACCCTAAATAAAGCTAGTAAATAGTAACTTCTTGTGCACCTTTGATAATTTATGCTAAAGGAATAAAACTAATTGTGTTAATTTCATACGATGGATCCTTGGCTTTTGGTTTAAGTGAAATATTATGGAGACTTAAAAACAAAGTGGTGAAAAAAGACAAACTTTCCAATCAACCTCATTCTAATTTAAATTGTAAATGATCTTCAACTTTCTCACCAACCAGAAATGTCCAAGATCTTATCTCTTTCTCTCCAAGTAATTGTATGTGATGTGGTTGATAAGATACTAGTATGTAATAGCTGTTTTTAATTTCTTAAGTTTTCCTTGATCCTAAACAACTATAATTCAATTCAATTTAGTGTGGCTATAATTTGAAGTTATTTGCATGCTTAACCAACTAGCATTGATAAGCTTGCTATTTTTAATAAAGAAATTGGAAAACATACACTAGGCATTTTACTTTTATCTTCTCTGCAAGTTTGCCCAATTTTGTTAACTAATGTGATTGGTTTTTAGTATTTGATAGGTTATATAGGATGGATGTTGATCCTACAAAAGAACAAGTCATCCATAGTCAAAGTAGAAGTTACATCCAAAACTAAAAATGTTAATCTTAAAAGACAAAAAAGGAAGCCTCCTACTAATGGATCTCAAGAAACTTTAGCAGCATGGGATCACTTCACTAAAGTACTAAATAATATGGCATCAGAACTTATGGCTCTGTATAACCATTGTGGAAAGAGGTATATGTATAATCTCAAGATGCATGGTACTTCAAATTTAGTCAATCACTTATCTAAATGCCCAAAATATCTTTATCCTTTGATAAATGATCTTAAACTACAAGTGATTAGCTTTGAACAAAAAAAAAGGATTGACGAAATAATATGATAAAAGCACCACAAGTTTATGATCTAGAAGGATGTTGAAAAAATTTAATTGTTTTTGTTATTGTTAAATTTAAAGTAGTTGAAGGGTATGGATTCAAGTATCTTTGTAGTAGAATGTAGCCACAATTTCATGTTCCTTCCCATTTTAATGTGGCTAGAAATTGTTATCAATTAAAAAAATTTTACATTCAAATTTTGCAAAGGTATGTCTCACTACTAATTGTTAGACTTCATTTTAAAATTTAAGCTATATCGCACTCACTATATATTTTATGGATAATAATTGGAAAGTTTGAAAGAGATTTCTAAATTTTTTCCCTATTCTTAATCATAAAAGAGACACAATTGGAAAGCATATAGAAATTTACTTGAATGAATATGGCTTGAAATGGTGTTTATAGTAACTGTGGATAATGCTAGTACTCACAATGTTGCAATAACATATTTAAAGAAAAGAATATTGTGCCCATATCTTGAACTTAGTTATTAATGAGGGATTGAAAAAGATGTATTCATCAACTACATTTATTCGCAATACTATAAGATATGTTACATTTGTTTCCTCCAGATTTGCAAAATCTAAATGGTGGATTGAACGAGCAAAGATTGTATCTCAAAGTCTTGTATGCCTACATGTCCCAACATGGTGGAACTCAACATTTTTAATGTTAAAAGCCATTAAAACATTTCAAGAGGCATTTGATAGGCGAGAAGATGATATGATAAAATTAACTAAGTTTATTCTTTTGATGAGAAGATAATTGATCCTCCTTCTAGTGATGATTGAAAAAATGCTAGAGTTTTCATTCAATTTTTAAAAATTTCCTTTGATGTGACTTTAAAATTTTCTAAGTCTTTATACGTTACCTCAAATACGACCTTACCTCAACTTGCTTTAGTACAAAATGAATTATTGAAATGGAGTTTTAAGTGATGACTTTTTGTGAAGTGGAATGGCAATCAAAATAAAGAAGAAATTTGATAAATATTGAAAAAAAGTGAAAAATATGAACCACTTATTATTCATTGCCAATGTGCTTGAACCTAAGTACAAGCTTGACTTACTTGAAATGGTCATGTGATGATATCTACGATGTTGTTGTGTCTTATAATATAGTTTCCAAAGTCAAGGCTAATTTACAAAAGCTATATGAGTTGTATTGCCAATTGTATGAGCCTAAAAGTACTTCAAATATAAAGAGTCACTCTTCAATGTTCATACAAGATACTACAAAGAAAAAACTAACTTAAAAAGCTGCAGAAGATGCTTTTAAATCCCATTTAAAGGCTAAAAATTCCATTGATGTGAAGAATGAAGTGGAAAGACATTTAGCTAAAGTTTTTGTGGATGCATATGATTCTTTTGATGTTTTATATTGGTGAAAATCTAATGTGTCTAGGTTTTATATTCTTTTTTATTATTGCTCTAAATGTGTTATTTAAGCATTAAGTATTGGTGGCTATATTCTAGATGTATTTAGGTCATCTCTCTCTCCAACAATGACTAAAGCATTAATTTGTGTACAAAATTGGTTAAAATCCAAAGTATTTCAATTTGATATTAATAACTTTGAACTTGTTAAAGAATTGTAGCAATATGAGAAGATTAAGGCAGGTAAACTACTTATTTTATATTTTATAACTTGTTAATGTATCTTATCCAAATAAGTATTTTTTTTTTTATGTTTTGCAAAACTTACTAATGCTAGACAGCCAAATAAAGTGACTAAGTCCACGGAAAAGGATCAATAACATAGGGGCTGTTGACTGAACTACTGAAACTTTGTGATATATCATTTTTATTTTATCAATCACCTTTTTATCATTGTATATGTATTAATACTTTTGTTTTTTTAATTACTTATAGGTGGTTGAAGATGGCAAAGGCAATACCCAAATCATGGATTAGATGTAATGGAGCTTTTTGAGCTGTTTCTAATCTTCTTTTTCTTTTAAGTGTATAACTGTATATGATCTATTGGATTTAATGAAGGTACATTCTTTTATTATGAGATACCTTAATAGGAAAGTCTCTATTTTTGTGTGAGCCATTATGTAATAACCCAAACCTTTGAAGGTTAAATACAAATCATTTGAAACAAGGAAGTTGAGAACAATGTAAAATTTTAGAGCGTTTCTGACCTTTCTTCTGACCTGTCTTCACTCATATAAGCATAAATCTCTTATATGAAATTCAAATTAAGTTATTCTAATTTCTGTTTAAAGATAAGACATATATCTACAACTTTGATATTGAGAACTTTTGCTAATTCGGTGAATATTATAGTGATAAGAGGCACAAACCGAAGCATAGTGTGGTCTGGAACTTTGCTCACTATTTTATGCATAACTCCTTCATATGAACTCCATATTATATGATTCAAGTGGGTAATGAAAGTTAAGAGAAAGAGCTACAACTTTCATGTTGGACGTTTTGTCAAATTCGGCCAAACACTTGGTACACTGTAGCCCCAAAGCACGGTCGTGCTCCAGGACACGACCAGGCCATGCTTTGGGCTGTTTTCTGCGTTTTCTGTAGCTTCCCCCTCCCTTCTCCTTCATTTCCCCTGCATCTGACTTCCCCTCTCTCTCTCTAAAAATTTTCTCTACCTTCTCTCTAAGATATCTCATCATCCGGACGTCCGATTTAAGCAAGCAAGGTACCGTTGGACTCGTGGGAAGGAGAGCTACAAACCCCACCGATCAGTTTCACCGGAAAACTGCCGGATTGTCGCCGAAAAATCGCATGAATAGTAACCTCCAAGGTAAATTCCGTCCAATCGCGTTTTAGGCTTCGTTTTTACCGAAATTCTTTCCATAGATAGTCTTAGAATTAGTTTCTATGCTAGAATATAGGGTTTTTAGGTTTTCGGCGTGAATAGTATTTCCGGTGAGTGAATAGTATTTTCCGGCATGAATAGTGACATTTAGGATTTATCTAATTTTCATGTTATGTCTATGTTTTCTAGGTTGTTGAGCCACCACAAGGTGAAATTCTCGTTGTTGGACTCCTAGTACGGTGAGTGGGTTTTTCATACTATAGTGCATATTTTACGAATTCGGTTTATAACTTTCTCGTATGATTTTAACTAGTTGAAATGTATGCTAAATTGTTTTACCGCTTTGAAAACCAATATGTTCCAACCATGTTAGAAATTATAAATTTCAATCCTAGTTGAACCCTAGGTATGCAGGGCAACCATCTAGACTGATAATTCTCCATTTGAGCTAGATTTATAGAAATGTGAACTTAGTCATAGAAATGAACTAAGTTAGCCATGAAATGATTTGATGCATGCAAACATCTATGCGACGTCTACGGACGATATGTTTAAAGGGAAAGTTTATGATGATAAAGGTCTCCATGGGAATACATGGATGAAACATATTTTAGAACGAAATTTTATGCATGAAAAGAGCTAGATGGAGAATTATCGCTTTATTATAATGTTATTGAAATGTTTTACTTTAAACTTTTTGAATAGCATATTTCAAATATTTTCTATTGGAGGGACCCTTTTAGATCACTGTTAGCTAGCCGCAGGGAGTGCTAGCCTTGGTGCACCATGGTCATGCGAAGGCTTCGGCCTAAGGTACTGTGACGGGCATATGATTGCCTAAGACACAGGATTTCATGCGAAGGCTTCAGCCTAGGAAACTGTGACGGGCATATGACTGCCTAAGACACAGGGATTTAGGGTGGACTTATGTCTATGCCTACAGTGATTATCATACCCTTGCTGTGTGTTTGGGAAAATTTAGGGTGAACTTATGTCTACGCCTACAGTGATTACCCTACCATTGCTGTGTGCTTGGGGGAGATGATAGATCTGATAGGAAAGACCTCCAATAAACTAGTGCATTTTTCTTAAAGATTAAATATTTTTAAACAATCTCATTCATCATTATTATTGCATAAATAACTTCATTTATTACTTACCATGCATAATTAATTTGCTTTGCGATTACTGATTTAAATCCTGTTTTATTTTCTGAACATACATTTGAACTGTTTAGTTTTTCTTTAAATAAATTATGATTAAATGCTTAATGTTTCTATTATTATCTTTACACTTTGATTTCAATTATTAAACTCATTGCGAAACACTCGTGCTTGGTTTGCCATGTTTCAGTTATAGTATGATTTATCCATTCACTGAGATGTGGTCTCACCCCTCTTCTGTTTCCTCCCCACAGATAGTCAAAAAGACTTTGATCCAGCTACAGCTTCGTAGAAGGCTGAATATAGCGTTGGTGAACCTCAGTTTGGGCAAGGATCCTTTGTAATGATTGTCTAGTTTAGTTTATGTCTAGAGTATCTCCATGAACTTACAGGCAGGATCATCGCTTCTTACATATTTTGATGTGTTGTTTGGAAAATGGTTTTATGTTTTACAACGATGTTGTATTATGAGGCCATAGGCCAAGTTGAATCACAAATGTTGGATTCATGAGATATATATATATATATATATATATATATATATATATATATATATATATATATATATATATATATATATATATATATATACAGTATTTCCTTATATTGGATGTGGCATATGTGGCCAGTTATATTTATTATGTACTCTGGATTGTGTGCTGGATGTTTGTATGTGCTATGCGTTAGGCTTGCAGTTAGGAGGAAACCCTTATACCGTGCCGATCATGTGTTCCATCATTTGGGGCCGTGACACATTATGTAAGGAAATCAACTAGTAGTATAATTATAGGAATGAATTAGAGAAAAATGTACCTTTTTTGTTGTTAGGAGGTACCTTATTGTGAAATGTCTCTGTATTGAGTATGAGGCCTTTTGTAAGGAAAAGAAGTGATGATACAATATAGTATACAAAGGATGAAGGTGACCAAAAAATTAATCCTATAGGGTTCAGAAGTCAATTATATCTAGACTTCACCAATATATGAAATCATGAATTCTTCGTATATAAAACTTTCAGCTAATATGTTATCATTGCTTGCTTAGTTATAATTCACTTGCAAGACTTCACCTTCACCCTTTGCGCCAAAAAAGATTTGCAGGTCTAGATGAAGCCTTGAAGACAACAATTGACAGGCTTAAGATTGCTACTTAAGATTGCTACTGGAGATGCTGACAATGTATGTAAGTATTTTCAAGTACTATGGTCATGTTTTTGCTTATTTTATGTGTAAGTTGCAAGTTGACAGCTCTCTAATGTTTGAATATTTTTCATTATGTTTCTTAATTTCCATTTACGTTATTGTAGGCCATCAAGGTGCTTCCATTTACAATTTTGGTTTTTAGCTTAGAATGTTAAGCTCATATTTGCAAGCACCAAGCAGAACTCTGATTATGTATATTTGTGAAGTGGTTTAACACATTTGGTGATTACCTTTTTTTTTTCTTCCCTTTGTGTCTCATTTAATTTGATACTGCAGTGAAGGCTTTCCCAAAGGACAATCCCAGCAAATTGACTAACTTCATGGGTTACAAGGCTGGGATGACCCACATTGTAAGAGAAGTCGAGAAACCTGGATCAAGTAAGCATGCATTTTCTTCAAGATGCTAAAAAATGGGACAAGAACTGAGAAAGGAGTTTGCATCAATCAAAATGGTTTCCCAAAAACTGGAAAAATAATTTTTGGCAAATTGCTAGTTCATTGTAGACCTCTTTGTGATCTTACTATATTGATAATTTTCTATTAATAGTTATCTCATTTGGCTGGATTTGGTACTTTGCCTTGTGTCCTTTATTGTTTCCTTTCTAATTTTAGTAGCATGAATCTTAACATTCATGTTTGGATCTGCAAGCAGGGTGGGGATTTGAGATGTTGCCAAAAGTGTTCTCACTATTAGCCTCCCCAACCTCATCATTGCCGTGTTTGTAAAAGACATGTTATGCCAATGGTGTGCATTTCAGTCAAAATTTATCTCAGGTTTCCTAATTAATGACAAAAGTGCTGTTTTTTGTTTGCTAGGGTCACCGTTGCATTTGGATAAATAACTGCGTTGGTCATGCAATTGCAAACTACAAGGTCTTCTTCATTTTTGTCATGTATGCTGTTATTGCATGCATCTACTCCTTGGTATGTTTGAACATTTTATTGTTAGCGTGTAAGTTATTATTCTGATCGTGGGAGCACTGTTAAGCTCTGTTTGTATGAATGAAATTTGGGGCTTGATTTAGTTCCCTCGTCTGTTCTTTTTTCCCCCATAGTAATATCTTGGACCCTGCTTTCAACTTATTAGTTATTATGCTTTCTAATACTATTTTAGAAGGCTACAATTTATGTGCTCCAAGAAAGAAAAAAGAAACCAAAAAAGGAAATTTTAAATTGAAAATTTGCCCAAACTCGATTGAGGCCCATTCAACCCGAATTATTTCGATAACTTAACCAAAACATTTTTAATTCAACTTAATCTAAACAGTTCAGGTTAGCCGAACTGTCAATTGGTTTTGAATTCTTCTTTTTTTCCAACTAGACTTCTATTCAGTAGGTCTAGATAGTAGAGATTATGATAGATAAACACTATTTTTTCTTTTACAAATGAATAGTAAAAATGTCAATTTAGGCTAGTCTTCTGAAGTAATGAACTAACCTTATGAATTTAGTTTTATGGACTGGTAAGTCCTAAAATTATATTAATTTATTATGAAAGTTGCAAAAATTAAAAAAAAATCAATTATAATTTTTTTTAAAATTCAAATAAATTAAATTAAAAATGACTGAAAAAAAGTTCAATAAATTTTAAAAGAAAATGTTTTAAGAAACATTTTCTAAATAGGTCGAAAATAGAAAAAGATTTAAGCATTTTTCGAATTCTTGTGACATTTTGTTTACAATTTGGTAAAGGAGTCTAATATAATTTTAAAATAAGACGATCTCACCATTATTGATAGCCAAATTCAAAAGTCAAGTACATATTTATGATCATCTATATGAATTTGATTGGAAAACAAAGGTGAACAAATTTTTAATTTCATAAAGTAAACATATTTTCTAAATAATGAAAATTTACAAATAAAAATAAAGAATGAAAATTAGAAATGTTTTCAAAAATTAAAAGCACTTTACCTATTTTTTTTAAAAAAAATTGTTAAGCCCTTAGGCCCCCAATCATTAAATTTTTTTCAATTTTTTTTCAATTGGGTTACACTGAAAGTTGATTTTAAAATCAAACTGTCATTTTATTAGCCTAACTCTATATTTTAATAAGGTTGAACAAATTGGCTAGTCTACATATTTTAACTCATATTGACTTTTCTAAAAAAGATGATGGTAACTAGCACGCAATGTTTTTTAATTTAGACAATTTGGGTGTCTTAATAGGCTGGATTAGTTCCCAGAAAACTTTACTCTCTTTTTTTCAGGGAAAAGGATCAACAGCCTAGGAATTCATTAATTGAAAATGAGTAGCATCTGCTTGTAAAATGGAAAGCAATTTAACACAAAAATGGGTGGACCAAACATGGTCTCAACAAGGTCTAATTTGTTAAAAAATTAGCAGCAGCAACTTAACAAAAAAATGGGGAGTATGAATTTGATTGGAAAACAAAGGTGAACTTGAAAACAAAGTTCTGGAAGAACGCTAAAAGATAAATACAATCTCCAATAACAGTTTCCACTTCAACACTGCAAAAGCCTTGCTTTAATATTACCAACAAACAAACCAAAAAATGGCTTGCTTTAAGGCAACTTCCAGACCCCAACCAATTGCAAGGGCCTTTCTAGCAGACGAGGCAGAAACAACTAGACAACCTTCGTTGTTCCATTTGATAATCATGAAGTAAAGTAAATGCCTCAAAAACTAGAAATAACAATTTATTTCTGGAATTCCAAATATTCTTGCACAGCAGAACAATTCTGCTTAACCTCCTCATCAAGGACTTTATGGATCTCAAAACACCAACTTCTAAAGCACCTGTGAGTGTGAATCCCAAAATGCAAACTGAGAGGTGACATCCACCAAAACTCTTTGGCCCAAGAACAGTGCATAAAAACATGATCCAGATTCTCCTCTCCCTCACCACATTTAAGGCAAATGGGAGGGCCTTGCAAACCTTTCTGCTCCAAACTTAATTGGGTAGGAAGAGGTAGCTTCCATAATTTATTCCAGGGATCCACACAGCCAAAAGAAAAAGAAAAGCTACCATTTTTAGAAAAAGAGTCTTGTATCAGATGATATGCCAATATGAAGCTAAAATTGCAATGTTTCTCCCGAGGCCTAATTAACTTATCATCTGTTGGATTGAGGGAAAGTGGGATGCTCTTTATCTGCCTCAAAAGGAATAAACAGGTTATCACTTAAAGCTCCATTCCATGATAAAGTATCATGGTTAACAAGTGAGGAAACTTTCACCACATTACTGTTTGGTGGCTTTGGGGTCCAAATTTTAAAACCGTTCTACTCCAACAGCTGCCTATCCTTCCAAATATCTATCTTTGTGCCATCTCCCATTTCCAACAAGTGCCTTTTTCAATGATCCATCTTGTACCCAAGATGCTTCTCCAAGTATAGCTAGGCAATTTCCCCACAGCAACTTCAGCAAAAGATGAATTTGGACAGTAGAGTCCCTTGAGGACCCTAGCCAGCAGAGAATTTTTATTGTGCCATAACCTCCAACATTGCTTTACTAACAAAGCATCATTAAAATTGCTCATATGACGAAAACCCAAGGCACTTTAAAATTTTGGAAGAAACATTGTTTTCCAACCAACGCGATGTATTTTCCTCTCCTTATCCTCCTGACCCCACTAAAAATTACCCATTAAGGATTCCAAAGAAGAACACACCACCATGGGTAATTTGAAACAGCTCATAATGTATGTTGGGATAGCTTGAGCAATGGATTTAATAAGAATCTCCTTTCTTGCAATGGATAAATTATTAGCTTTCCATCCTTTGATCTTCTTCCACAAAAGATCTTGCATACCTGAAAAAAATGACTTTTTTAGATCTCCCTATAACAGTAGGAAGACTCAAATATTTATCATGGCTCTCCACATCCTTTACTCCCATCCAATCTTGGATCTTATTTTTCTTCTTATCACGCACTTTTCGGCTAAAAGAGAGCTCTATTTTTTCAACGTTGATCATTTGCCCTAAAGCATTCTCATAGGATGTCAAAATCCTTAGAACATAATCTGCAGCTTGCTCAGTTGCTCACGTGAAGATAATAAAACAAATAAATATAGAGAAATTGGGTCTACTTGCCTGAGTCCCTTCTTAGGAAAGAAAACATCTCTAGGTCTACCAATAACTATAATAGAATATGATACTGATGTAATAAGATCAGCAAAACCAGGAGAAAAATTCATGCCACCCATGAACCTTCTCAGAAATTTCCATTAAACTCAATCATAAGCTATTGATATATCCAATGTTAACGCCATATAGCCCTTTTTTCCATTTTTTCCTTTTTCAAATAATGAAAAGCCTCAAACCAACTAGGAAATTATCAATTATCATGCCTATTAGGAACAGTGGCACTTTGACTTTCACTAATCAGATCAGGCAGAACCAGTTTTAGTTGCCTTCATCACCGTATTACAATCACTAATTGGTCTAAAATCTTTTGTCTCTTCAAGCTTTTGCACCTTGGGAATAAGAGCAATAAGGATATGATTTATAAGATTGTCATGATTTATACCTTCATTAAGAACTTTCAGAGCAGTAGCAATAATATCGTCCTTGACCACATTCCATGAACGCTGGTAGAAAGAGCTGGCATCCCATCCAGGTGTGGAGACTTGATAGAATGCATGTTTTTAGAAGTTTCCATGGCCTCCTCACGGGAGAAAGGTTGTGAAAGAATAGAAGCATGAAAAGTTTGGAGCTTCCTCCTAATGAGCCCACAAATTGCCTCCAATTGTGAAATTGTGCCAACACTGAAAAGATGTTTAAAAAAGGTAGTAAAAACCTCTCCAATCTTCTCATCACCACGAGCACACACCCCATTTGCATCTTTTTATTTTGTAAATAGTGTTTCTTCTCCTTCTTTGAATAGTTTTTTTTGCGGAAAAACCTAGTATTATGATCCCCATGATCTTTTAGCCAAATAGATCATGATCTTTGCCACCACATAAGCTCCTCCTGCTCAAGAAGAAAATCTAAACTATGCTCCAACTCTCTAATTTGATTCAAAGTCAAAGGCATAGAATTTGAATTCTGTAAAATCTGCAAGTTCACCTCCATATTACGACTTTATCGCTTAATGCTGGTAGTATCATTAGCGCTGAAATTTTTGAAAGCTTTGGGACTATCTTCCATCTTTTCATTTAAAGCCCCACTCGTGCTCCAAGTCATTCTGGGCAAGTCTTCAGTCCCATCAAGGTTGCGCCAAGCCGCCTGAAAAAACTTTATACCTGACATCACTCTATCGATCATTTGAATGATTTTTTTTTTGGGTACAGGAGATGAGTCTAAGAGACTAGAGCAGGCATAACCTAGGCCATGATGGACCTCACGTCATCCATCACCAATCGGCTAACCCCTATAGGTGGGTAGTCATGGCAAACACAAACCATTCCTAAGGATATGAACTTTCGATGCCAACCGGTCAGCAACTTTATTCCCCTTTCTAAGAGTATGGGAAATGGAAATATTTCCACTCTTTACTCAAGTAGTTCTTCATGTGAGATATCAAAGTTGCAAATGGGTGGAATCTGGAGCAACCTTCAATGCAGCGGCTCTTTGCAAACAAAGAGTCCGTCTCAATTTCCTCCTCTTTGAACTTCCTCTCCCATGCTATTTCCAAGGTTGTGGCTATGCCTTCAAGTTCAGCTTCCAAAGCGTTTTCCATTGCTAGCACCTTAGAAAAGCCCATGATCCAGTTCCTTGTAGCATCCCGCAAACTCCCCCACAGCTGGCTTGGAATCCTGCAATGGCAACCCCATCCACGTTAAACTTAAGTTTATTATTTGTGGGACGTCTCCATTTAATTAATTCAATGTGGAAGCCTCCAACATGAAGTCTAGCGTTTGGTTCCATGAAGTCCATGCATTCTCTGGTTTTGGACAGACAGCTTAGGATACCATAAGTACTATCTGAAGTAGGTTGGAAAATGATTTCACACCTCACCCATATACTCCACGTCGTTATTCCATAGAGAATCTGCTGTTAAATCTATATAAACATCTAAATGCGATTTCTTAAATCAATACATCATATTTAGACTAAACTTCAAAGTAAAGGATCAATTACTAACCTCCAGCCATTATCATTCTTAGTGTGAATTCTGAAATGGTAAAAGGAACTCTTTTGAATTGAATAGGATTTATTTGATGGTGTATATCTCTTGTTTTGTTAACATATCTAATTTAGGGACCCTTTTATATTTATAGGCTAATATTCTAACGTCTCTTCCCATCAAAGAGACATTTGATGTAATGATACCATGAAAGAGAATGTGGACCATTGTTTTTTGAACATTGCCGACGTTCATATGAACGTTGGCAACTTTCCATAAAAAATAGAAAAAGTTACGTGCCACACTTTAACATACATTCTCCCACTTTGTCCGTATATCCTTAAGCCTTTTATGAAATTTAGATGCACAAATCATGTCGGTAGGTCCTCTATATGTAAGTATTACCTTTCATGTATTACAATGCACTTATTTTCTACAACTTAATGAATAAGTCTTATGCTTATTCTGGGTACTCTTAATGTTGATTTTTCTCTAAACATAAATGTATACACAACAAATGAGAAAATCAACTTCAATTGAATAAATGCTTTATTACAAATGATATATAATTTATACATCAAATACTTAATATGGAATGAAGTCCCATTCTTTTTACATGATCTATAAAACCTGTAGGTGGCATGTCTTTTGTTAAAAGATCAGCTATCATCAACTTAGTTTTAATGTGTTCAATGGAAACTTTATTTTCCTTGACACGTTCCCGAATGGCTAAGTACTTAATGTCGATGTGTTTACTTCAACTTCCACTCTTGTTATTTTTAGCCAGAAAAACTACAGCTAAGTTGTCTCAATGGTCTAGAAATTGAATCCACAATTCTAAGCTTAGTAATAAAGCTCTTAAGCCATACACCATGTGAAGTTGCTTCAAAACAGGATACAAACTCGGCCTCCATGGTAGAAGTAGCAGTTAATGTCTGCTTTGCACTTCTCCAAGATACGGCTCTGCCAACAAACATAAAGATATAGCCTAATGTTGATTTTCTAGAATCAACACATCTAGCAAAATCTGTATCTGAGTAGCCGACTACCTCAAAATTTTTAGTTCGTTTGTATATCAACATGTAATCTTTAGTACCTTTAAGGTACTGCATTACCTTTTTGGCAGATTTCCAATAGTCTAATCCTGGATTACTCTAATATCTGCCTAACATTCCAACTGCGAAAGCAATGTCAGGTTTTGTCCAAATCTGAGCATACATAAGGCTTCCAATAGCAGAGGCATAAGGAATGTTACGCATCTGTTCCCTTTCGAAATCATTTTGCAGCCACTGATTCAAGTAGAACTTATCACCCTTCACAATAGGTGCTATACTCGGTGAACAGTCTTTCATTCGAAACCTCTCCAACACCTTATTGATATAGGTTTATTATGATAGACCCAAAATACGTTGAGTTCTATCTCTATGGATCTTAATGCCAATGACATAAGATGCCTCACCCATATCTTTTATGTCAAAATGTTTAAAGAGAAACTGTTTCACCTCATATAACAATCTGTTATTGTTCGTTGCAAGTAGTATATCATCCACATACAGTACAAGGAAATAGATTTTACTCCCACTGACCTTTTGGTATATACATTGATCCATGACATTCTCTACAAAGCCAAATAAAGAGATAACATCATGAAACTTTAAGTAACATTAGCGAGAGGCATGTTTCAATCCATATATAGATTTATGAAACTTGCACACTAAATGCTCATCAGTACTAGAAGAAAATCCTTCAGGTTGTTTCATATATACCACCTCCTCTAGATTGCCATTGAAGAATGTTATTTTTACATCTATCTGATGCAACTCTAAATCAAAATGTGTTACTAATGCCATTACAATACGGAGAGAATCTTTCTTAGATACAGAAGATAAGATCTCCATGTAATCTATTCCTTCCTTTTGAGTAAATTCCTTGGCCACGAGTCTTGCCTTATATCTTTCGATATTACCTAACGAGTCCTTTTTTGTCTTATAGACCCATTTACATTCAATGGCCTTACAACCATCAAGTAACTCGACTAGATCCCAGACCCCGTTAGACGCCATAGAATCCATTTCTTCTTTCATGGCATTGTACCACAATTTTGATTAACTACAATTGACAACTTGTAAAAACGTCTCAGGATCATTTTGAGCTCCAATATTGTAGTCAAACTCTTGTAGGTACACAGCATAATCACTAAGCATTGCTGACCTCCTTATCCTAGTTGACCTTCTTAATGTTGGTTCAACATTCTCTTGTGGATCATGTTGCTCAACTGGTTGCTCAACATGTTCCGCAACCGGATCAACTTGGTCATAGTCAACATTTTATGGATATTCAATAATTGGTTGTTCAATACCTATTGGAATTTGAGGGGTATGTATAACAACCAATATTTCACTTGATGTGGAAACCTTGTTACTAAGATGATCATTTTCAGAATGTGAGTTCTGAATTTGATCACTCCCATTAATCAAATCATTCTCAAAAAATTTTGCATTTCTTGACTCCATAATCCTATTGCTATAAGATGGACAATAAAACATGTATCCCTTGGACCTTTCAGCATACCCAATGAAATAGCTACTAATAGTCCTTGGGTCCAATTTATTTTCTTGTGGATTATAAATTCTTACTTCTGACGGATATCCCCAAACGCGTATATGTCTTAAACTCGGTTCCTAATTTTTCAATAATTCAAATGTTGTTTTTTCAACAACCTTAGTTGAAACTCGATTAAGAATATACACAGTCGACTTAAGTGCTTCAATCCACAAAAATTTACAAAGCTTGGAGGTACTCAACAAGCTCCGCACCATGTCCAATAATATTTAGTTTCTTCTTTTTCTTTTTGCTACACTATTTTGGTCCAGAGAACCAGGCATGGTGTATTGGGCAACAATCCCATGCTCTTGAAGAAATTTAGCAAATGGACAGGGTGATTGTCCATTTTTAGTGTATCTACCATAATATTCACCGCATCTATCTAATCTTACTATCTTAATTTGTTTTCCACACTAATTATCTACTTCTGCCTTGAAAATTTTAAAGGTATCAAGTGCCTCATGCTTATTATTTAGTAAGTAGAGATACATGTATCGTGAGTAATCATCAATAAAGGTGATGAAGTATTTCTGACTATTAGAGTCCAAATCTAGACAACAAATATCAATATGTATGATTTCTAATAAAGCAGAACTCCTCTTAGCACCTTTCTTAGTCTTATTAGTCTATTTTCCTTTAATGCAGTCTATACAAGTGTTAAAATCAGTAAAGTCAAGAGCATTAAGTACTCCATCCTTTATTAACCTTTTCACCCTCTCTATTGAGATATGACATAATCTACGATGCTACAACATAGAAGATTCTTTATTAGTAATACTTCTCTTAATACCTATGCTACTAGAAACATGCAATAAATTATTTAATAAACTGTCATTCAATTGAATTTGGAATAGACCATCACAAAGTGTACCATTTCCAACAATATCAGATTTATAAATCAATTTAACCATATTATTCAAAAATTCAAAAAAATATCCAGATGGTACAAGTTTTGAAATAGAAATTAAGTTTTTAGAGAAACTAGGTACATAAAAGGTCTTAACCAAAATTAATACAAAACTAGTATTTAATACTAATTGCATGTTCCTATAACCTCTACGCGTGAGCCCATCCTATTTCTTGAATAGATGTTTTGCTCACTGCACATCGACTTCTTTTAGCTTAAAAGCCCTGCAAGGTATTAGATATATGAATTGTTGAACAAGAATCAATCCACCAAGTGTTACTACTAACATCTACTATATTAGATTCATAACAAAAGCAAAAAATTGAGTTACCTTTCTTTTTAAGCCACGCCTTGAACTTGATACAATTTTTCTTTATGTGTCCATTTTTCTTATAGAAAAAACACTTTGATTCTTTCTTGATGTTGGCTTGAATGGGAATTTTCCCTTTTCCCTTTGCTTTGGGCTTGTCTTGATTCTTTCCTTGTATTACCATGTGTACATTTTCACCCATTTCAGCTATAAGCCTTCCTTCCTCTTGAACACACATGGTCATAGTTCATTTATGGACCAGTTTTCTTTATGTGTGTTATAGGATATTTTGAATGGCCCATATTGATTTGGTAGAGAGTTCAAAATGTAATAGAAAAGAATTCGACAATTCAACCTCAAGCATCTTTAATTGAGCTGCAATATCCCTCATTTGCATGATGTGTTCTCGCACACCCTTTATACTAGTGAGCTTTATTGATGATAACCTTGTTATTAAGGTACTTGCTAAAGTCTTATCAGAATATTCGAATTGCTCATCAATGGCTTTAAGCAAGTTTCGGACATTTATATGCTCTCCCAATGATCCCCAAATACTAGTAGATATTTTAGTTTTAATGTACATAATACTGAGACGATTAGATCGCTCCCAGCGTTCATAAAGAGTAATATTTGTTTGACTGCTAGTATTCGTGATTGTTGGCGGTTCATCTTTTCTTATTGCAAAATCAAACTCCATACACCCTAATTAGAGGAGAATTTTCTCCTTCCAAACCTTATAGTTATCACTATTTAGTTCAGGAACTTAGAAATCAAAAAAGTTAATTGTTGGAAAAGTTACATAAATATATATACACAATCAATAATTGAAGCAGCTTTAAATCAAAAAACATGTTTTATCAATATAAAACATGTTCAATTGATGAATCTAATGACATAAAACTTACCTGTGGGTTAAAGTTCTAATTCAATAAGATTATTAAACTTTATAATAAAAGTATTAAATTACATACTAATTCATAATTCATGTGGGTAAATTATGAAAATAATATGATATTTTATCCTAATTAATTATAAATATAATAATTAATCACAATTAATGTCTAAGTCCTTATGTGATATTTTCCTAATCTTAATACATAATTTTATTTAACTAAAGACGCTGTGGTTAATCCTTAATCAATTAAAATTACATAGATCATTAGACATTAAACTTAAATTTTATGAGAATAAACTTAAATTACATAATTTAACACATATTGAAACTGAATTATATGTTATCATATGTAGATAATATTCTCACAAAAGGTATAAAATAATCTCATCTCCATAACATGAATTGACATAAAACATTTATGCACAACATCAGTATATGATTTGAATTGCATATATAAGACAAACATAAATTATATATGCTATAATCTCAAAATTAAGTAAATAATCACATATATTAAAATTTAAAGTGTGCATAGGAATTTACTATGAATAATAGGTTTTCTATATATTTAGTGGCAAATTCACTAAGAAGAACGCCACTAGTGCAGTGCTAAGATCCTAGTCTCTTCAAAGTTCTGAGTTCGAATCCTTCTAGGACATGTTTTTATATTTATTCTAGTACATTCGAAAACTGAGTTGATAAATATAAAAACGACCACATATATAAATGAAAACCCGGTTGTTACCTAGAAACGACCCGCATTGAAAACTCACACTTTTCTCACATTTTTTTTACATCCAAAAATTACGTATTTTATATCAAAATTTTCAGAAAAACATTTACTAAAGGTCTATAATATCTATATATGTCAAAATGCCAAAATACACCATCAAAAAAATTTTACAGCAACAACTAAAACATGAAAATTAAGAACAGCAAGATAGAGGGTTAAACCACGCTCTGATACCAACTGTTAAATCTATATAAAAATCAAAATACGATTTCTTAAACCAATACATCATATTTAGACTAAACGTCAAAGTAAAGGATCAATTACTAACCTCCAGCCATTACCATTCTTAGTGTGAATTCTGAAATGGTAAAAAGAACTCTTCTAAATTGAATAGGGTTTATTTGATGGTGTATATCTCTTGTTTTGTTAACACATCTAATTCAGGGACCCTTTTATATTTATAGGCTAATATTCCAACATCTCTTCCCATCAAAGAGACGTTGGATGTAATGATACCATGGAAGAGAATGTGGACCATTGTTTTTTGAACGTTGACAACTTTTCATAAAAAATAGAAAAAGTTATGGGCCACACTTTAACATACATCTGCTAGCTAAGGTCTTCATGCTCGGGTTTGCCAATTTTGTTAGAGAGATTGAATTCCATCCATTCAAGTGTATTGTAATAGAAGAATTTCCTCCAGTATTTATGATGAATTAGCCTCATTCAAATTCTTTTTTGCGTGTTTCCAGTCCTGAGACAATGGAGAATTGTTTCTTCTTCCCTTCCACTGACTTGGCATGTCCCATTATCACTCAGATGACGAACCTGTCTGAAATTATTGGTAAGCAAACTCCCCTGTCCTATTGGCCACAACAGTGTTTTAACTTTTTGGGGTTCAAGCCAACGTCATATTTTTTTCCATAAGGGGTGGGGGTGCCTGTTTAGATTAGATCTAGTCTCATATGCTAATTTAACAAAAAAGGAGCCATTGGAACTATGCTTCCATGTAGCTATATCTTGGCCCATACTATCTATAGGGGGAGTAATCTCTTTAAGTTTATCTTTATTATTCATGGGTAGGAGGTGCTGAAAAAAAAAAAGGCCAGTTCCATTGTCCTTCCTTGTCTATCATATCTGAGACCTTACACATCAGTAAAATCTCTAGGATGGAATGAGTCAAAACGGAGGATAGTTTGCCACAACCCAAAATCCATTTGTCTAGCCAAAAGTTGGTATTTTTTCTATTACTTATCTCCCAACATGTTTTATCCTAAACTCTCCTCCCCCAAACCTTATGTACGCCTCTCCAAAGGTTGGAACAGTTCTTTATGGTGTAAATGGGAGTATTGTTCATTCTAGGGAGACTTCTATACTTGATGTTTAGAACTCTTACCCAAAGCATGTCTAGTTTGAGTTTTATGCCCCAAGCCACCTTCATGAAGGAAGCTTCATTCATGAATCTCAATTTCTTGATTCTCAGTCCCTGTGAATTCTTAGAGAGCAAACTTTTTCCCAGTGCACCAGATGAACTTTCTTTTTTCCTACGTTGTCTCCCCAAATAAAACCCCTAACTATTCTCTCCAAATCATCACATAGGCCCAAAGGAAGTAATGTCGTTTGCATAGAATAGTAGGGCAAGTTTTTTAACACACTACTTATTAATGTGACTCTCCCTACTAGTGATAGTGTTTTGGCTTTCTAGCAACTTAATAGTTTCCTAACTTTCTCCAATATGTGTTTGAAAGTGTTTTTGTTGGCTTTTCTATGGAGTAGGGGCATGCCCAAGTACTTACCAAGATCACTTGTGAGAGTAAAACACAAGTCCTTGTTGTATTGCTCGGTTCTAACATGAATAATGTTCTTTGAGAAAAAATATCTGGAATTCTTTTCACTCATCAATTGACTAGAGCTGTGGCAGAATATTGCCAAGCAATTCCTTTTCAAATTGCATTGGTCACTTTCCACCTCGGCAAAAAGGAGGTTGTTTACAAAGAAAAGATATGAGAGTGAAGGGTCATTCTTGCAGAGTTTTATTGGTTTCCAAATTTTGTTATTCACCGTCCACTCAATGCAATGAGCCAGCCTTTCTATGCATAGAACAAAGAGATAAAGGGATAAAGGGTCCCTTTGTTTGATGCCTCTAAACATGTCAAAGGATTCAGTGATTTCTCCATTCCAAAAAATACTCATATAACATGTGGCGATGCAAGCTTTGATCAAAGTCACAAAATGATCTCCAAACTTGACTTCTTCTAAAGTATCTTCGAGGAAGTCCCATCTAACTCTACCGTAAGCATTCTCTAAGTCTATCTTTAAAGCTATGAACCTTTTTTTCCTTTCTTGTTCCTCATTAAATGTATCACTTCCTGAGCTATTATTACATTGTTATTGATGCTCCTGCTTAGAAAGAAACTACTTTAGCAATGGCCTATCCGTTCGTTCATGAAAGGCTTGATCCTGTTAGCAATAACCTTGGTCAAGATCTTAAATATTACATTACACATAACAATGGGTATGAATTCTTTTATACATTCTGGATTCTCAACTTTAGGGATTAGGACCAGGAGGGAATGGTTGATTTCTTTGACTTTTTCAAGGTTAGAGTATATTTTCCAAATAATATTGCATACAGACTTGCCCACCACGTCCCATTGACTTTAGAAAAAGATTACGTGGAGTCTGCCAAGGCCAAGGGCTTTGTATGCCCCCATAATAAAAATGGTCTCTTTGATCTCCTTATCTAAAAAAGAGCTTGTATGCGAGCAATGTTTTGTAATAACCCTCAACTAATAAAACCTTTAAAGGTTAAGTACAAATCATTTGAAACAAAGAAAGTTGAGAACAATGTAAAATTTTAGAGCATTTTTGACCTTTTCTTCTGACCTTTCGTCACTCATATAAGCCTAAATCTCTCATACGAAATCCAAATTAAGTGATTCCAATTTTTGTTGAAAGATAAGACATATATCTACAACTTTGATGTTGGGCACTTTTACTAATTCCGTGAATATTATAGTGATAAGAGGCAAACATCGAAGCATAGTGTGGTCTGGACCTTTGCTCACTATTTTATTCATAACTCCTTCATATGACCTCCAAATTAGGTGATTCAAGTGGTTAAAGAAAGTTAAGAGAAAGGGCTAAAACTTTTATGTTGGAGGTTTTATCAAATTCGGCCAAACACTTGGTGTACTGTAGCCCCGAAGTACGGTCATGCTCCAAGACACGGCCAGGCCGTGTTTTTGGCTGTTTTTTTTCGCGTTTCCTGCAGCATTCTTGCCACGGTGAAATTAGGCTCGCTGCCAATGAAAATCGCGGCTCGCCGCGACAAAAATGAGTTCGCCAGCGACAAGATTCGTCAGATAGCTTTTTTTTGCGGTCTCCCTCCCTTTTTCCTTCATTTCTCCTTCATCTGAACCCTAATTCTCTCTCTCTAGAATTTTCTCTACCTTCTCTCTAAGATATCTCATCATCCGGACGTCCGATTTGAGCAAGCAAGGTACCGTTGGTGTCACGGCCCCAAATGATGGAACACATGATCGGCACGGCATAAGGGTTTCCCCCTAGCCGCAAGCCTAACGCATAGCACATACAAACATCCAGCACACAATCCAGAGTACATAATAAATATAACTGGCCACATATGCCACATCCAATATAAGGAAATACTGTATATATATATATATATATATATATATATATATATATATATATATATATATATATATATATATATATATCATGAATCCAACATTTATGATTCAACTTGGCCCTTGGCCTCATAATACAACATCGTTGTAAAACATAAAACCATTTTCCAAACAACACATCAAAATATGCAAGAAGCGAGGATCCTGCCTGTAAGTTTATGGAGATACTCTAGACATAAATTAAACTAGACAATCATTACAAAAGATCCTTACCCAAACTGGGGCTCACCAACGCTATATTCAGCCTTCTACGAAGCTGTAGCCGGATCAAAGTCTCTTTGACTATCTGTGGGGAGGAAACAGAAGAGGGGTGAGATTACCACATCTCAGTGAATGGGTAAATCATACTATAATAGAAACAGGACAAACCAAGCACGAGTGTTTCGCAATGAGTTTAATAATTGAAACATTAAGCATTTAACCATAATTTATTGAAATAAAAGCTAAACAATTCAAATGTATGTTCAAAAGATAAAACAGGATTAAATCAATAACCGTAAGCAAATCAATTATGCATAGAAAGTAATAAATGAATATATTTATGCAATAACAATGATGAATGAGGTATTTTAGAAATATTTAATCTTTAAGAAAAATGTATCAGTTTATTGGAGGTCTTTCCTAACAGATATATCATCTCCCCCAAGCACACAGCAAGGGTAGGATAATCACTGTAGGCGTAGACATAAGTCCACCCTAAATTTTCCCAAGCACATAGCAATGGGTATGATAATCACTGTAGGCGTAGACATAAGTCCACCCTAAATCCTTGTCTCTTAGGCAGTCATATGCCCATCACAGTATCCTAGGCCAAAACTTTAACATGATCATGGTGCACCAGAGCTAGCACTACCTGCGGCTAGCTAACAGTGATCTAAAAGGGTCCCTCCAATAGAAAACATTTGAAATATGCTATTTAAAGAGTTTAAAGTAAAACATTTCAATAACTTTACAATAAAGCTATAATTCTCCATCTAACTCTTTTCATGCATAAAATTTCGTTCTAAAATATATCTCATCCATGAATTCCCATGAAGACTTTTATAATTATAAACTTTCCCTTTTAAACATAGATCGTCCGTAGACGTCACATAGATGCTCATCATGCATCAAATCATTTTATGGCTAACTTAGTTCATTTCTATGACTAAGTTCGCATTTCTATAAATCTAGCTCAAATGGAGAATTATCAGTCTAGATGCTTGCCCTGCATACCTAGGGTTCAACTAGGATTGAAATTTATAATTTCTAACATGGTTGGAACATATTGGTTTTCAAAGCGGTAAAATAATTTAACATACATTCCAACTAGTTAAAATCATACGAGAGAGTTATAAATCAAATTCATAAAACATGCGCTATAGTGTGATAGATCTGTTAGGAAAGACCTCCAATAAACTAGTGCATTTTTCTTAAAGATTAAATATTTCTAAAATACCTCATTCATCATTGTTATTGCATAAATATCTTCATTTATTACTTACCATGCATAATTGATTTGCTTACGGTTATTGATTTAATCTTGTTTTATCTTTTGAACATACATTTGAACTGTTTAGCATTCTTTCAATAAATTATGGTTAAATATTTAATGTTTTCTATACCTTGATTTCAATTATTTAATTCATTGTGAAACACTCGTGCTTAGTTTGCCCTGTTTCTGTTATAGTATGATCTACCCATTCACTGAGATATGGTAATCTCACCCCTCTTCTGTTTCCTCCCCACAGATAGTCAAAAAAACATTGATCCAGCTACAGCTCCATAAGAGGCTAAATATAGTATTGATGAGCCCCAGTTTGGGTAAGGCTCCGTTGTACTGGTTGTATAGTTTAAGTTTATGTCCAGTGTATCTCCATGAACTTACAGGCAGGATCCTCGCTTCTTATGTACTTTGATGTGTAGTTTGGAAAAACAGTTTTATGTATTACAACTATCTTTGTATTATAAAGCCATGGGCCAAGTTGAATCAGGATGTTGATATATATATATATATATACAATATTTTCTTATATTGGATGTGGCATATGTGGCCAGTTATATTTATTATGTACTTTAGATTGTGTGCTAAATGTTTGTGCATGCTATGTGTTAAGCTTACGGTTAGGGAGAAACCCTTATGCCGTGCCAGTCATGTGTTCCATCATTTGGGGCCGTGACATGTTTCTTCTTTTATTCTAGGGAAGCATCCTTTTAGGGGGAGAGTAAAGGGCATTTCATCATTATTGTAGAGTTTTTAGAAATAGTTAATATCTAAGTTCTTCAATTCATTATTGTCTTACACCCAATTTCCATTTTCATTTTTTAAAATTCTGATCTTATTCCATCTCCTTCTAATCATAGTGCACGTGTGAAAGAATTTGGTGTTCTTGTCTCCTAGTCTTAACTAATTACATCGAGACCTCTTGTCACATCCTAGATTTATCCAAGTCCGTAACCGACATGAAATGAGGATTTCTTTCCACTCCGTAAGTTTAACCGTCACATTCTGAACCAAAAATTTGTTAAATACTCTAGTTTAGCATGTGAGCTCATAACCACTCTTAAAAACTTTAAACACATATAAAATATAAATAAAGATCTAACTTCATTAAAAGATGTCAATTCAGTTCTCATTTCTTGCTTTACATAGAGATTTTACCTTTTCTTTTCATGCATTGAAAACGAGGATCCTGCCTATAGTAATGGAGCAAACTCTAAAATACAACAAGCATACTAGTAAACAAATGAAAAAGGTCCAAGGACAATTTGGGTTCACCAAAGATAATCTATCTTCTCACGCTTTCACTGCGCTTCTCTGATACTAACTAAAAAACATATAAGAAAAAGAATGAGTCTTGCGACTCAGCAAGTAAATAACACAATTATAACATGCAAACAATAATCTTTTTTAGTATATTATGAATTCATATTATTTAAGTTATGATTATTTCTAGGTATTTTTACTAGTTCTATTTACCCATTTTCATCAAAATTAAGTTATGAATAATATTTTATTTATAAATTTAAAATTTATACTTTTGATAAATAAATTTTAAAACTTATTCAATATTCTTGAAGATTTATAATTCATCCATTTACCTTAGTCTAACCTATCTCAAATTTTTCTTATCGAGTTCCATCACTATAAGCATATAAATCTCTTAAGAACCTCTTAACTTCATCAATCAACCTTTGCATAGGCTTAGGTTAGGTCCACTTTATCATATTTCTCATTTTTATTACCGTTACCTCATTATGCCATTATGCTATATAGAAATATTTTAATATATTTGTATACACATATACATTTATTATTTAAATTTTTATATTTAAGATTATAGATAAAGTAAGAGAATTATATTTATTCATTTTATATTATCAAGACTTATTCTTTTATTTATATTTGATAGTTTAATATTTTAGTTATTTCCTTTGTACAGTTTAAAAATCTCACATGTTTTGTCGATGTAGAATTCGTCTAAGGGTCTAACTTACTCTCTATTTAGAGACTCAGCATCCTTACTAAAGTTTGTCATACCATCGCTCAAGAGCCACGTGAGACATTACTAAACTATATATAAATTGTCTATTATTTATTTATATTATTATTATTATTTTAACTGTGTTTTATTTAGTTTAATGGATTCTAATCCATAACCATTTCAATATACCCAAGCACACAGCCTGGTAAGGAAAAATTACCATATTGTCCAAGCAAACAGCCCGATAAGGATAAGTCATCACATCGCCCAAGCACACAACTTAATAAGGGTAAGTCACTGCATCGTGATCATTTATTACATAAGGTTTGAAGGAGCTCCCCTTAACTCCTTAACCATTTCACATTGCCCCAAGCACCAAGTAAAGGTAGATAAATCACCATATTCACATAGGTAACCAGGAAGAACGCCACTGGTTACAGGAGGAAACATACATCAACTCCGTATATATCTATCATCTAATCCTCATGTGCCTTTCTGTACACGGGACTAGCAACTCCCTTGCTAACTAAGATTATAAGGTGCACAAAAACTAACTATCTCTGTTGTTAGCTGATAGTATTTTCGAAAAGAAATTTAGTGTGATTATTATTAGCCTTATTTATTTATTTCTTTGTTTTCAAGTTTTAAGATCAAGTATTGTTTTAATCAATATTTGACAATAACTCATTGTGATAACATCATTGTACTCATTATATTCATAATAGATAGTTTACCATCACTGAACGTCAAATTCAATAATTATTACATTTAGTCATATTACTTTCATTCATTTATTTTCTTTTGATTCATTTATATTTTTAAAGTGTACATATACATATCATATGCTTACTTGAATAAAGAAATTTCAATTTAATAGTTGTACCTCTTTTCATTACATTTAACCTTATAATCTTGTATCATTATTTATTATTTCAATATCCATTAGAGTTGCCATTATTAAATATTATTTAGGATTCTATTCGGTCATATTTGAGATTTTGTTACATATACATGCATTTGTATTCATATATATATATATATATATATATATATAAAAGAAACCATTGAGTATCTCATTCCTTTACATCCTCAAGCACATGCATTTATCCATAAAGTCGATATTAGGAACCATGCACATAAAAAAATATATACACATTCATATAGGGTATTGCAAACTTCTTCTAGGTTATTCTTAATTCTCACATGTCAACTTCACCCAATGGATCTCAAGCCTTTCTTAATTTTATTTATAAAAGCGTATCATTCTAATTTATATCAATTCCATTTAACTAATCCGTTCGTTCTAAGAAGACTTTTCTCAACAATTATTCACACATAAATTTTCAATCTCAACATAATTCACATCTTAGATACTAAACTTAACTTAGCATGGTATAAACCCTTAATACAAATATTTTGATCGGGTTACATTATTTTCGGACATGGTTCTCAAAATATTCTCCATATTTCTAAATTAAAAGGTCAAAGATTAATTTGAATCCTACTTTTTATATTTTATTCTTCAAAAATTTCAACACCGCTAATTCACTTGATTACATTCCTCAAAACACCATAAGCCCATCATCCATCTATTCCTTTCACCTAAAACCTTTTATATAGTTCAGTGTCCAAACTCACTATTTTAAATTATAAAAATTTTAATGCTCAACTTCCTCCAAAATTTCCTTCATTAATCACTTCCAACAAATTGAAATCATAAACTTCCTTATTTTGTCTTACCTAGCTTCAAGTAAATCCAATCTGTTCAAATATACCTCTTAAGACACTTTCTTATACTAGTCGATTCTTAAGCAATTCTAACATATCTTACCTTCATCAATCATATTATTTCTACAACTTACCCATCTCAATTCACCTCTCACATATTCATGTTTAGGTATCACCCAAATCATAATCTCATCATACAAAATAATCATAAATTTACATTACATTACCACATTATATAGCTTATAAGTTTAGAGACAAAAACTATGACTTTTCTCCATGCTATAATTTATGTTATTTACTTACCAACTTGAAGCTTCAATCGGACTAGCTTTTTCTTGCCTTGTCTTCAAATAAAATTGATCACCAACGCCTCCAAAATATACTCTCAACTTAGCTATTTCGGAATCTAGAAATTCATTACACATGTATTGTTCACGCATTATTCATTGCACTGTTCACACAGACACATAATACTATTCATATTACTGTTCATCGGAGAAAATTTTCATGATTTAAAATTTCAAATGATGCTATTCGGTCAGAAAAACTTGTATACAAAGATTATTCTACCTCCTAAACATGATTCTAAGGCCAAAATCATCAGAAAATACCAAAAAATTTTGAATCTTAAGCTTTACCTATTGCGGCTACTGTTCATCATTTTCTAACAAATTTTCGATAAAATTGATCGGTGAGTTTTGAAACTCTCATCGCCACGAGTCCAATGGTACCTTTGGTATCTCAAATAGATATCTAAATTAAGAGATATTTTAGAGAGAAGAAGAGACCTAAAGAGAGAAAAAGAAGCTTCACAAAAATCTTCTCCTCCTCATGTGTGTCTACTTCTGCTCTTTCACGTTTTGCTTCTACTTTTCTTTTCTTTTTACTTATTATTATTTAATTATTAAATATTTGAAATTTATCTTTTGATTATATACATATAAATATTGTTTTTCATCTTAAAGCATCTCAAAAATTTCTCAAAATTTATATTTTTGTAAAATTTTAGTTGCAATATTAAATCATAACTTTTCTTGATAAAAATTTTAATAAAACAAACCACAATATAAAATATCTTTATGCATATTAAAAGAAAGAATATTTCTAAAAATAAAATAAAAATTTATTAGAGGCAAATATAATTATTTTAAATAAAACAAAAATCATTTTAATTAAAAGTATATTTACTTTTAGTAAAACATAATCATTTAAAAATAATATTTTTCTATAATAAATTATTATTATTTAAAAATTACGGGATATTACACTTTTGGTAACAAGCAGTTTCTTCCTTAGTAAGGATAAGTTCATATTCCCTTTAGAGATTCTCTTTTAGTTCAAGAAGGAAAAGGATTTGATTTGTTATGCAAAGCCCTGTCAATACCTAATAGCCTACAAATTATGTCTCTTTTTTTGCTTAAACACATTTTCAAAAAATTTGTCATTATATTCCTTGACATTCTTCTGAAGTTAATAAAGGTAGAGCTCCAGGTATAGTATTCATCCCAAGCAACCTTAACTTCTTTAAATGAATTATCTACTAGCCAGGCCAATTGGAATCTAGAGGCATCGATGTATGATGGCAACTAATCCTCTAGTTTCATTTTCAACTATAAATATAATTATTTTAAGTAAAACAAAAATTATTTTAATTAAAAGTATATTTGCTTTTAGTAAAACATAATCATTTAAAAATAATACTTGTTTATAATAAAATATTATTATTTAAAAATTACGGGATATTACACTTCTGATAACAAACAGTTTCTTCCTTGGTAAGGATAAGTTCATATTCCCTCCAGAGATTCTCTTTTAGCTCAAGAAGGAAGGGGGTTTGATTTATTATGTAAAGCCCTGTCAATACCTGATAGCCTATGAATTATGTCTCTTTCTTGCTCAAACTCATTTTTAAAAATTTTGTCGTTATATTCCTCGACATTCTTCTGAAGTTAATAAAAGTATAGCTCTAGGTATAGTGTTCATCCTAAGAGGCCTTAACTTCTTTAAATGAATTATCTACCAGCCAAGCCAATTGGAATCTAGAGGCCCTAATGTATGATGGCAACTTATCCTCTGGTTTCATTTTGAACTATAAAGGTCTATGATCAGACTTCATGGCTAGTAAGTGGAAGATGGTTGTTTTAGGAAATTTAGAAAGCCATTATAGATTGCTGACTGCTTGATCTATGTGCTCCTTAACCTTTCCCCTTTCCAATTTCTACTTTAAGCCTTTGAATTCTAAATTACTAAGTTCTCGATCAGACAAGAAGGTGTTAAAGTCTCTCATTGAGCTCATATTTAGAAACTGGCTTCCTTCCTTTTCATTAGTATTCTTATATGCATTGAAATCCCCCAGAACCAGCTAAAGTTTATTCCCTATATTTGGAATGTCTGACAATTCTCTCCATAATTCTCTTATTCTATTTTGATGCGAACTGTCGTAGACAAAGATGATCTAGCAACAAGTGTCTTCATGAGTCTTGGTGTGAATAAATTGATTATGAGTTCAAAAAATCTTTCTATCCACTATATCTGTATCCCAAAGAAGTCAAATTTCTCCTCTAAAGCCTTCAGCTTCCACTCTAAAGTTACTTGGCCAGCCAACTCTATTGATCACTAAATTAGCTTTAGTGCCTCCAATTTTGGTTTCCATCAGGGCTACTATACTCAAATGGTACATTCTAATCATATCTCTAATAAGGTTGGGGAAGGTTCTTGACCCAGCCCCTTTGCAATTCCATACAAAACAATACATCAAAAAATCTAGAAGAAAGAGAGCCCCGGTCACAGCAAATTGTTGTAAACTCTTGTTGCTTAGCTTCTTTTTAGTATAGCCCATTCATCTTCTTTCGAGGAGTGATTCCCTTGAGCCATCATGATTAGCTCTAAATTTGCCTTAGGTAGTTTTTTAGGAATTTTCGGCAACACCACCATTTTTTATCCAAGGGAGTGCCATTTCTTCATACTTGTCCCTGTGTTTCTAGCTGTGTGTAAAACAACGTTCTATAGGTTTGGGAAAGAGGTGTTGTTACTCTTTTTTTGCATGGGATCAATTCTTTGTTGGTTTTCTTTTTGGTAATTCAACTAATGCCACTGTAGGCGAGATGAGACCTTCGCTTTTGGTTATAATTGGGACAAAGTTGGAAGGATCTTTGGTGGCATATGATTTCACTTTTGGTTATAATTTGGACTGAGTCCTTCTTCTGTCTTAGGGCTAGAAGACCTATCTTTGTGAAGAAACTAATAGACATTGACTTCCCTTTCAATTTTCCACCCGTGGGTAATTTTTCCCTTTCCTCTAACGCCTTTGGTCCAACATGATTTGTTTTGTCAATAACTTCATTAATATTTTTGGCTTAATTCGACATATCCAAATCCTCGAGAACTTTTTTAAAACATTAAATGTTATGCCTTTCTGGATTGTTGGCTCCTCTGCCATTGCTCTCATCGGCATTCCAACTCCTTTATTGTTTTGTGTTTTAACATAAGATTTCAATTGTTTTGATTGATTTGATCATTTCTTTTTAGGCCTTTTGACTAGCATCCATAGGCCATAATTGTTATCCTTTCCCAAGTCGGTAGTTTTTGTTCATTTGTACTCGGATTGTACAAGTACAGAACTCCTGGTGGGAATGATTTTGGGTTCTTTCTCTGGTTGAATCTTATCTCTTCGTTTTTAGCATTCCTTTATGTGTCCATGTTTACCGCAGTTAAAACAAATTTGATGTAGACCCTCATATTCGATTTTGAACAGGTGGTTCCTTATACGAAACTTGGAGATTAGCTTTCTTCTAAGATCAATCTTAATGTTAATTCAGGTAAACTTCCCCTTTTCTACTCACATTTCTTCTTTAGTGTATGAGCTTATTTTTTGGAGGGTGTATGTATCAATTTTTAGAGTATTTCCTACCTTGTTCCCGAGCCTCCATAGAAAGCGTTAGTTTAATATTTAATCAAGAGCCAAGGAACTCTAATCCATATGGTTATTTCCTTAAACTGGTTTGTTTAGGCTTATAAATTCGATCTCCATCATTAAATGATTAGGTAGTAGTCAAAAATCATCCACAGACTTTCATGAAGGGCATGGTTGTAGTCTTTTGAGTCACTGATCTTCGCTATAAAGTAATCATTTCTGATGTTAATTAGTTTGAAGTCCCCTACTAGATGCCATAATCTAGTTAGTATGTCCTTTAATTATTTAAAACGGATTTTCCTGCCCATGAGTTTCATTATTAAGGATCTCTTCCAAGGTTTGTATTAGGTACATCTTTCCTCTGGTGTTATCTCTACAAAGAGGTATGGTTTGTTATCCCATTCATCAGCTTCTTCCATGTAATCTCCTTCATATTCATCTTCTGACCAGTTGTCCTTAGAGCTATCTTCATATTCAATTGAGTTAGCAATCCCATTATAGCCTAGTAAGCTGTCGTTGTATAAAACTCCCTTTCGATCAAAGTTATTGGATTCTCTTTGCTTATTTGTTTCTCAAGGGATACTAGGATTTTCACCCATTACTTTTGGGTAGGGATTAGGCAAGTGTGAAGAGTTCTCTAGCTTATTGGGGCAATCTTTTGGACCAAGGATGATTTCTACTCCTTCAATTGCTACATCTTTTTCTCCTATGACATCATCCATAGGTTCCTCCACTACATCATTGGACTTGATTTTCTTGCTGCTTTGGATAAGGATGTCTTCTTTTTTCTTGGATAGCTTGCCTCCTTCCCCTTGACGGTGTTCATGTCACAAAGCTCTCCAATTACACCGTGAGAAGTTGAGGATTTGTTTGTTTCTTATCTTCCTTCTTTTTGTTATCTAAATCATTTGAATGATGAACTACTTTAAAATGGAAAAAATTGATAAGACCAAACAAACTCATATAAATTGATTATCTAAAGTTGTTTTTCAAAAATAAAAGGAGTTCTAATTAAACTTAATTTTTAACTAAAATGATAAAACATATTTTGGTCCTCCAAATATTAGTGCAATACCATTTTTCTCCCTTAAAATATTATTTTTCCTAATTTACTACTTCAAAGTATTTTTTTTTTCGTTAATAAAGTTGATAATGTAGAGATTTTCTAGTGACGTGCCAAACTCAGTACACTTCTCTCAAAAAAGAATCATGTAATTATTCAAATTTATAGTATATGTTAATCAAAATATTATTGTTCAATGACTTGTAAAAGGTGCATATTGATAAATAATAATAAAAAGTCTTTTGTCAGTGCCACATCACTAATAACATGACATATTATCAAAAAGCACTTATCATCAATTATTTTTGTTAACCAAGACTAAATAGTAAATTGAGACAAAAAGAATTTGTAAGGGAACACATTGAGATTGCACTTACTTTTAGGGACCGAAATAAGATTTTACTCTAACTAAAATGTAGGTATTTTTAGGTTAAATAATTTAAATTTAATAGCTCTCAATAATATTTAATAATTTTTATAATAAAATGCTAAATTAATCTAACTTTTAGTTTTTTTTTGGTGTACATCAGATAGAACCAAAAAAAAGAATAACAAAAAATTAACAAATAAACAAAACACTAGTTGTATTCGCTAAAATCCATCTAGAAATCTTAGGAGGAGCATCAACACAGGAAATATATTCAATCTCTTGCTTAAGTCATTACAAAGATGCCTAATATCTATTAGTAAACACCATTAAGGATGCCAAAGTTGAACCGCTAAGTTACATAGATCTATGGCTTCAAGGCAGTCTAATTTGATGGAAACTTACTTATACCATTCCAATTTAGCAAGTTTTAAAGCAAAGCAGGTGGCCATTAGTTCAACACAAACGTTGGTATTAAAACCTATCTTACATGAAAAGCTCATAACCACTTTCCAAAAGAGTCTTAGATCAAATCTCCAAACCCAGCAATACTTGAATTTCTTAAGGAGTTTCCATCTACATTAATCTTTACGTCACTAGGAGGAATCCAGCTCAACAAATGCTAAACAACAATACCATTATCGAGTTTACGCCGCTTAAGTAACTATTATGCAAAGAATAGAAATTAAACTTGTAAACCATATATGTTTCTCTTTAATGCATGGCTTGAATCCTCATTACAGATCTCATGTTTACAATCTCCTTACTATAAAAAACAAATAATTTTGAAGACTTTCTATGGTCCAAGTCATAGGCATTTTCTCCCTACTAATTGTCTTAAGCTTATGTGATCCCTTCCCTAGTACCATGCGCACTTAGTAAGGTACCTCCCCTTTTGATTTGAGCTTTTCCTCATTCAACTTTGCCTAATTGTGAAGGTTTATGCAAAATACCAGGTTTGCTCTCTCCAAGCTTCACTCCTTAACCATTTTGTTATGATATCATGCTATCCTTTAATTGTATCCAACCATTCTAATATGCACTTTAAGGTGTTGTTCTTCTGCTAGGTTAAGCTCCTCTTTTAAGCTTTCAATATTGGCTAACTCTTGATAGTAGGTAAGGCGACTAGACAAGCTTCCTATTTGTACTAGAATCATTGCTTCATGTTCATAATCTAAAAAAGTGTTTCCTTGGTGGAGGTTTAAATGGTCATCCGATATGACCATAAGACTAAAGGAAGCTCGTCAAACTATCTCCTTTTTTGCTCTCTAATCCTTTTCTTTAACCCTTCAATGATGATTCGATTAGTTAAATTGGTCTATACATCATTAGTAGAGTGCTCCATAAAGGTCATTTTCAACTTGATTGAAACTCATTGCCAAAACTCCTGAATCCATCACTTACAAATTGTATGTCATTACCTATGATCAGAGCCTTCAGTATATTTAAAACCTACAAACCACAACATTCCATATGAAATTCTTAGTGTTATTTATGGTGATGGAGGTGAGTGGCTCATTCTCCACCCATTTTGTGAAGTGATCTATAGCAATAAATAAAAATTCTTTGTTTTGTGTCCCTAAAGGTAGTGGGCTAGGCATATCAACTCCTCATATGTCAAGTGGCCAAGGAGAAGTAAAAGGTTAGAGGTCAATCGGAGGGATATATATCGAATGGGAGTGCCTCTAGCATAAATCAAGCTCTTTACCAAATACTCGGCCTCCCTTAATATGGTCAATTGGTAGTACCTTAATCTCATTTCTTTTTTTAATATTACCTGGGCTCTCATGTGACTTTCACATATTTCTTTATGGATTTCCCTGAGCATATACTTAGACTCCCTAAGTGGGATGTATTTGAAATCATTGTGCCTTGAGGGCTCATTACAAATCTCATGCTAACAAATCTAAAGTCTTCTTACCATAAAAAATATTTTTAAAACTACCTATGTTCCAAGTCCTAGGCACTTCTACCCCACTAATCATCTTGAGCTTGTATGATCCTTTTCCTAGTGCCTTGTACACTCAGCAAGGTCCCTCCAATGCCAATGTAAGCTTTCCCTCATTCGAGTTAGCCCAACCATGAATGTTTATATAGAGAACCAAGTCTCCTTTCTCTAAGCTTCACTTCTTAACCCTTTTATTATGATATCATGTTATCATGTACTTGTATGTAGCTATTCTAATATGCACTTGGAAGTGCCTTTCTTTTGCTAGGTCGAGCTTTTCTTTTAAGCTTTCAATACTAGTAAGCTCCTCGTAATGGATAAGGCAACCAAATGGGCTCCCTAACCCCACTAGAATCATTACTTCATGTCAGTAGGTGAACCATAAAATTTGTTTCCCTACTGGAGGTTTGAATGGTTAGCCAATATGACCACAAGACCAACAATAGCTCGTTGACCTATCTCTCATTTTTCCTTTCTAAGCATTTCCTTTATCCTTTTCATGATGATTCTATTGGATAAACTGATCTGTCCTTTAGTAGTAGAGTGCTCCATAGAGGTCATTTTCAGCTTGATTTGGAGCTCATCACAAAAGCTCTTAAACCCTTAACTTACAAATTGCGTGTTGTTGTCTGTGATTAGAGCATGCAGTATACCAAACTACAAACCACTGAATTCTATATGAACTTCTTAATATTTTTTGTGGTGATGGAGGAGATTGGCTTGGTCTTCACTCTTCACCCATTTTGTGAAGTTATTTGTCTTAATAACAAAAAAAAAACTTTCTTTGTTTGATGGCTAAAGGTAATAGGCTAAGTATATGGACTCCCCATATGTCAAATGGAAGGAAAGGTAAAGGGTTAGAGGTCAATAAGTGAAGTATGTATCATGTAAGAGTTCCTCTAGCATAAATCAAAACTCTTTACTAAATACTCAATCTCCCTTAACATGGCCAATCAGTAGTACCCTTTGAACACTGCTTGGGCTCTCATGTGACTTCTGCATAGTCCTTCATGGATTTTCCTAAGTAAATGCTTACCCTCCCTAGGTAGGATACATTTGAGGTTTAGAATGGATAATCCTTTTTTATACAACATTTCTCCTTCCACATAGCATCTCTTTGGTTGATGGACAATTTTCCAAACCTTATTCTGGTTGCCCTATAAGACCCCTTCTTTTATGTATAACTTGATCGAGGTGATTCAACATTCTTCTTCCTCTATTTCAACAAGCTATAGGCTATCTATGTTGGGATATTCCAAAAAGGCATTGATGATTAATTTATTGCCTTTTACCCCTTGGTATTCTTTTCAAGAGGGTGCAGATCAAACTGTTTACTCTCTATACATATTTCGCAATAGTGGGTTATTTTACTTCATATGTTCCTTCCATCTAGTTGACCACAAGTTATGAGTCATTGCACACCGTTATTTTTTTGATCTCCCAATATGTACGCTAGGTTAATTCTTGCTATCGATGCTTTATACTCAACTTGGTTGCTCGGGGCTTTGAATTTTAGTTAAAGGGTTCGCACTATGGTCATCCCATCTAGGCTTTCCACTATGGCACCCACTCCACTGCCTCTCTTGCTAGTCAACCCATCTGCATAGACCTTCTAAACCAGTATTTCTTCATCCTCTTTTTCAATTTCTTGACTAATCTGCCTTTTGTCGACTCTGCCATCTTAACCATAAAGTTTTCCAACAATTGGGCCTTAAATGTCTTTTTTGGGCTCATATTGTAATCCAAAATCTAATAACTCTACCAACCAAGTGACTATGTGGCCCACCATATCCTCTCTCTATAAAACTTGCCTAAGCAATTGGTCTGTTTGTACAACGATTTCATTTTTTTGATAGTAAGGTTAAAGTCTTTTTGAACGATGTGATTAAAGCTAGAGCCAATTTTTTTATCTTTTGGTAAAGGAGTTCAACACCCTATAAGGCTCAACTCATGAAACAAGCAAGGTATTGCTTCTATCCTCTTGAACTTTAGAGAGGATGGGTAGGGAGCTAAGGTATTATTTCAATGCTACGAAAAAGGTAAGGATCTAACAATTACTCATCTGCTCAAAATCGCATCATAAGTCATTAGTATGGCGGTGTGCACTTATAAAACACTGTAACAACCAAGTCAATTAATGTGAAGAAAAAGAAAGAGAATAAGTTAGAAGATCTATAATTGTAGATATTAGTGTTACTTATAAGGAAGGCTCGAGGGTATTTTGATAATACTATCCAGTTTGTGTGTGGCACTATACAATTAGCAAGAACAACTTGTACAAAAGATTATGCTGGTTGTAGTTTTTTATGAAATGCCCCCTTGTCTTTATCCATAGATAGAATTGTCTATAACCAAGTCTATAATGAGTGGATTAAATGAATTGTGCCAATTAGGCCGGTTCGAATCGATCACCAAACCTAGTTACATATAGGCCAAGCCTAAATCCTTATATATAACAAAATACATCGAAGTTTTCAAGTGAATTGGTTTGGTTACAATTTTTTTAAAAGGAAAATGTACCTTTTTGGTTCCTTAACTTTGCACTGAATTTCTTGACCTTTTTTAGTCCCTTGATTCTAAAAAACTAATCAAATCATTCCTTCTCCCTCATTTCGTCAACACCACTAACATATCTTGCTTATGCGGCACCCAAGTGGACTAATTATTGACACCTCACTACCTCCTTAAGTACAACTCATTGCCACATCACCTTAAACACTACCGTGTCGTTTTATAGCATATTCTATTGCTTCTTAAAGCCAAGTTTAACAATTTAAAAGTAATATGTTCATGGTTCATTGAGAACAACATCTTGATTATGCAACGAATCGAAACAGTTTAAAATTCATATATTGTACAAGGTTACTATATAGTGACACATGCTATCTTTATGCAATTCTAGATGTGAAAAAAAGATTTCTTTTAAGTATTCATAATCTGACAAATTTAATTTTCAAAAACTTTTTAGTTGAAGTAACTATTTTTATTGGTCATTGCTAACCTGCTTTAAAAGTTATATGTTTATTAATCATTAAGAATGCTATCATGTTTCTCAATGTGAAAGTTTAAAATTCTTTATTCAATAAATTGAAAAAAAAAAACTCAAAATTCTTTTATTGTCTAAAGTTACAGTGACATATGCCATTTTCGTGCATTTAATGAACCAACGTATACTTTTTTTAATATATACTTATATATATAGATTTAAATAGAAACAAATCATATCTTAAATTGACAATTTTTTTTTAGTTTGTAGGCTATCATCCTAAAGAACAATAATATGTCACTAACGTGCTGTTTGATATATAAAATTTTAATTTTTCAAGAGCTTAAAATCTTTTTTTAAGTTATTTGACAGTAACAAATATAAATTATTCATACATTAAATATGTCCTAAATAATATAAGAATATTGATATATTAATATATTCATGATCAAATTCTTTTTAGATAGGTTTGCTAATACTTGAAAATTAAAATAGCTGAGTACCAAATGCCACCAAAGTGTGATTTACTGGTAAAAGGTATATGTAACGAGCAAATCTCTGCTTTCATGCATTGAAAAAAAATTTATATCATTTTATTTTATACAGAAACAAGGGGGGAAATTAACTTACAGATGGCATTATACACAACCTGGCAGAATTCAGTAAAGCTACCACTAGTCACTACAATTTCTAAGTCCATCACTACTATAGTTTTCAAACCTTCAGGCTGAGAATCTAGGCTGATCCTTGTGACTTCGAAGTTCCAGCATGATTCTACGTCATTTTCTTTCATATGATATAGAACTCGAACTAGTACAAGAAGAAACTTCAGCACTTTAATAGATGGTGAAAGCCGCAGACTTCTAACTGTTCATTTTGGACTTTATGGATATGTTTGGGAGTTCAGACAGGTAAGGAATGGAGGTAATCTAAAGAGAAATGAGAGAAGGGTTGCTTAAAAAATAATTTCCCCGTTTAAAGGAGGGAATTCTCCACGATCCTGTCATCCAGTCACCTCTAGGCAAGATACTAAATTTCGTTTCAAGGTACTATTTTGGTGACTCTAAAATGGAAAACATTTCGAAACGTTTCGGAAATTTCGAGGAAACGAAAAATTTTTTAAAAAACGTTTCAAATAATTTCAAATAATACTTTTTAACTTTTAAAAGATTTTAACATAATATTAATGATATAAATATATAAAATTATAATAAAATTAATTTAAATTAATGTCTATAATTGAATAGTAAGTAAACATGCTACTATAGTAAGAATTCTGACTCAAATCCTAACAGCATTCAACAATCATCTCTCCATCTTCTTCTTAACTCTTTCGTGGCATCTATATTTAAGTTTCTCTATTTTTTTACCATAATTTTGTCTCTATCTTTAGATATATTCCTCTCTCTTTGTCTTTCAATCTCTTTTTTCATTATTTTTGTAATTTTCTCTTTAAAATAAAAATAATGAAAGAAAACAATGTCATGAGAACAAAGGAAAAGAGTAGGAAGTTAATAAAGATGTTGTAACTTGTGGGAGAAAATAACTTAGCGTTGAATGTGATATGATGCTACTTTCATCTACTTTTAAATTGTCAATTTTTTTTATTTTTCAAATTAGTTTAGTACTTTTCCATCGAAACAATTTGAAACAAGAGTATTTCCATCGAAACAACTCGAAACAAGAGTATTTCCATCGAAACAACTCGAAACAAGATTATTTCTATCGAAATAACTTGAAATAAGAGTACTTTCACCGAAACAAAAGTATTTCCATCGAAATTTTTACTGAAACAAGAGTATTTCTACCGAAACATTTCAAAATATAATAATTTCAATCGAAATAGTATAATTTTTTAACAAACACTTTATTTCGTTTCGATAACTCTGTTTCGTATCGATAACTCAGGAAACAGAAACGTTTCGGTCGTTTCGATGGAAAAGAAAAGAAATTTAGTTCCTTGCCTCTAGGCTTTGATTTATGGGGAGTTGTCACTCTTTCTTCAAGCTAAATTTTCTTTATGGAATCATAGAATTCTTGAATTTGATAATTCAAAATCCTTATTCGCTTCCTGTTGAAGGACAACGCAGCAGAAAGGAAACTGCTTGCTTTGTGATATAAAAAAAGAGATAATTTTAAAAGTTATTTTCTGTTTTAAGTTATTTTTAAAATAAAAAAATTCATTTGATAATTAATTTTTGTTATTATTTCGAAAATAAATTCTAAAAATAAATTATTTTTAAAACAAAAAAATAAAAAAAAAATTATTTTTTATTTTTATTTTCATAACACAAAACACCAAAAAATAATATATTTTTAAAACAGTTTATTAAACAAATTTTTTTTATTTTTATATTGTAAAATAATTTTTAAATATAATTTTTAAAAATAAAAAAATAAAAACAAAATCAAACAAATCCAAATACATAAAAAGCCAAATAAACTGGTAATAAAAAAGATCAAACCGCTAAACTAATTTCGAGAATCTTAGTAGAACTGTCAATATGAGCCAACACAACTCAAATCAAATAGGTTGACCGTCATAGGTTCACCAAACTGTAGGCCATATTGGGTTGCCTTGTTTATATATGGTACAGATTAAAGAAATACTAACTTGGTTTGCTTTTGGTGAGTTTGAGTTATATGGGTTGACTCGTATAAATTAACGAAAATAAATAAATAAATACATTTTTCACTAAAAAGCACAGTATTTCAACTGATAATAAATCAAAACAAATTTATATTTCAAAACTAAACATCATAATAAAGTAATATTCACAAATGTTGTAATTTCCAATAATAAAATTTTACCATAAAATAATAAATTTTTATTTTAGAAAACATGGGTTGACCCATATAAGCAATGGGCTAAACGGGGGGCTGCCTCTAAACTGGTTATAGAAAAATAAACAAATAACAACCCAACCTACTTATTTTGGGGGGTTAATTGGACCCATTTTGGTATAGTTGTAAGTAAATATTTTGAAATGTATACCTTACAGAATAGTGCATTCCCATGCAAAATGTCCTTCTTCACCACACTTATAGCATGAAAGAAGAGCAGAGGCCTCCCCACGTGCCTGCATCAATGGATTCTCATAGTAATAATATTCTTAGGGAAATCATGTGTAATTTCAGAAGAAAAATTCAGTGATTATACATTCCTATATATATATATATATACAAATTTAGAAAGTAATACTACTCTAAGAGATATGCTGGTAAAAAAAGAGAATGTCTACCCCAAAATTAACTAATAATACAAAAATTCGAAACAGCTGAGATGATTTTAGGTGTGTTAGGTTTCTGAAAATATTTTCAGTTTTCATTCTCTATTTTCATTTCTTAAAATTTATTTTTATTTGCAAGTTTTCATTATTAAGAAAATATTTTTTTTTGTTTTGTGAAACTAAAAATTTGTCCATCTTTATTTTCAATTGTAAATGGCTTTAAATGTTACATGACTTTTGAGTTTGATTTTCAATAATCACAAGATTGTTCTGATTTTCTTTAATATTTATCATAGGTTCTCTTTTAAAATTATAAAAATGTCACCGGTCATTTTCCAAAAACATTGAAAATGTCCTAAGGTGCAGTTGATTTGTGAAAATATTTTTTGTTTTCATTTTTTGTTTGCATTCTTATAAAAATAATTTTTATTTTTTATTTTTTATTTTTAAAAATACAGTTGATTTGTATTTTTATTTTTACTATTTTGTTGTTATATGATTATGTTTTCACTTTGTTTACATTTTTATCACTTTCTAATTATATAAATAATGAAACATTGTATATATAGTTTAAAATAATTAAAAAAATACTACCGTTACAGTTTGTTACAGTGTTGAAAATTTTAAAAACGATTTTTTGACATTTTCTAAATTTTCAGAAATTCAAAAAATATTTCCTGAAAATGAAAATAAAAATCAGTAACTAAATACGTCTTCATACTATTTTCAATTTAAGTGAAAATAAAAATTAAAAACACTTAAATCAAACAGACTTTTTTGTTTTCAACCTGTTTTAGAAAACATTTTCTCTTAAATGCTACCAAACACATTTTCAATCATGTTTCTATTTTCAATTAAAATAAAAATAGAAAACAAGCAAACCAAACAAGCCTAACCCTAATATACATAAAAATCAAGCAAACCAAACAAGCATAACCCTAAAACATATCCTGAAACATACCTCAGCAGAACTTGTGCATTCCCAGGAAAAATGTCCTTCTTCACCACACTTAAAGCATGAAATAGGCATTCCTGCACCAGTGACCTCCCAGTGTAACCTTGAACATGCCTGCATCTATTGATTCTCGAACTCACTAATGATATATTTAAGAAAAAATCATTTCAGGCAAGTACAAGAAAAAAAAAATATTCAGTATACAAAATGATAATACTAACTCTTAGACATGCTAAAAAGAGAGAACAACTACTCCACAATAAAACATAAAAACCCTAAATAAATGATAATACAAAAGATCAAAGAGCTAAAATAATTTTAATAGACTTAGTAAGTATCCTGCAAGATACCTTGGCAGAACTGGTGCATTCCCAGGAAAAATGACTATCTTCACCACATTTATAGCATGACCGTGTGGCTGCACGAGTGGCCTTCTCAAGTAACCTTGAACATGCCTGCATCAATTGATTCTAGTACTCACTAATAAATTTTTTTAAAAAAAAATCATTTCATGTGAGAAGTTTAGAAAATAAATATTCAGTGATAAGTGATAGTACTTACTGTAAGAAAAATACTAGAAAAGAGAGAATGACTGTCCCACAATAAAATATAAAAACCTTAATTAACTATTACTACAAAAGATCAAACGGCGAACACAATTTTAATAACCTTAATACATATCCTGAAATATACGTTGGTATGGTGCATCCCTGGGCAGGATTTTGGGTGTAGGGCTTGGATGAAATTAGAGTGCTCAGGGATTTAGAACTTGAATTGAGGATTTTGGGGAAATCAGACATCATGTCCTTCTCAAGTGACGTGGCCAAACGTTTGACAGAATTATACCACAGGTAGTTGTTTGCTAACAGTGCTAACTTAGGGTAGCGCATAGTCAACTTTAAACCATATGGTAGCAGAGTGAAAAATGACCTAAACCACAGTGTCGTATATTGTATTTTACCCTATTTTATAAGATGTAAGGGAAAAAAAAGGTTCACAAAATATAACATGAAAGGATCAGAAACCTCTCAAATTCAGCGGCAAATTTTTTTTACACAGGTTCATAAAAGTAATAAAATTGCAACAGAAGAATAATAAATAACTCAGATAAGACTATAAATGGCAAGATCATTCATTGACCAGAAACAAAAAGCAATGAGGTAAGTAATATCTACACTACCTTCTAGCATCTAATCAGAAATAAAATGATTAGCTGCATCACCTAAGAACATAATATTGCAATTCAAATACTATACTGTGACAGTGATAATAATGCGCTTAATAATTTGATTAGGCTAAGACTACAAAGCAGAGAATTAAAAAAGCCACTCAGAGAACTTATCAACAGATATGATGAACATTTTGTTTTTGATGATGACTCCCATGTATCAGATTTTTACTTTTAACAAAACGTTCTATGCTTCAATTTCTATATAGAAAGAGAGAGCGTGAGAATAAATTGCAAGACAGATTTCCTTGGAAAGAAAAGGTTATACAGGAATGGTACTCTAGATTACACAAAAAAGAAAAAGAAAATTGCTTATATCCGGCAAGTTCAATAAACCATAAAATAAAACTTACCAAACCAGTATGACCCAATTGACCGCATTTGTAACAAGAAACTTCTATTGGCGAAGCATCATCAGAATCAACACAACATAAGTGGCCAAATCTCTTACAAATGTAACATTGTATGTCCTAATCAAACAAAATAAAAGGAAAAATTCACTGATTAAGCATTTCAAATTCAATATAGCCCACTTTTCTTATGCAAAGTAATTTGAAAACCGCCTCCAAGTACAATTAACAGAAAATAAGAATATGGTGAGCAGCAAGACATGCTACAGAACAACCTTGAGATCATCCAGTGAATAATTGTACTTGCATGAAAACATATCATGCCCCGAATTTCCACACTTCAAACATATTGTTGGGCTTTTAGACCCACCCCTGTACTTCTCTGGACAGTCTTTAGCATGGTGGCCCCCCTTCTTGCAGATAAAGCAGTTTCGTGCCTATAGAAAAATAAAGATAATCATAAAACACTTTAAATCTTGATACACCAGACAAAAACGAGAGTATTATCACTCTCTCTCACAGAGTAGATTGCATTCGCAGCACAATTAAACAGTGGCAAAAGAAAGGAAAACCACAAATTAAAAAAAAAAAAATTTGACAACCAGACATACCATAGAGCATTGTTTTGCACTGTGCTCTAAATTCCCACATACAAAGCATGGTTTCTTGCGCTTCTCTGCTATACAGTTTACAGCTGTATGACCTTCTTTACCACAATTATAGCATGTTCCCCAACAACTATCTGGAGGGTCAAAGTACCTCGGACCCCGCTAATAGAATAGAAATAAAGATATACCCGTCTAAGCCTTCACGAGGATAGTATTTTCAAAATGAATTTTGAGTAGAAATATCTTAACTCACAAGCAGCTTTCGCAGGACAATATTGTCACTCATCTGAACCATACTTCCTTCTGCAGGTTCATTTTTCTGTCTGGGTTTGATTGTCTCCACTGTCTTTTGTCCTTCTTCTCTAATAACCTATAGACGGAAATTTTTAGTAATAATAATCCAAAATGTACTGTTCTAAATCAAAGAAAGTAAAGGTTTCAAATTTCCAATGCAATTCGGATATAAATTTAACTATTTTAGCTAAGCCTCTTTAAAACTATTTCAATTTAATCAGAATTCGGCTGTGACTGCCCTAAGGGACAGTTAGACTATGTTCAATTATACCCTTTTGTGCAATCTTCCATAGAGAACCCAGATTTTCCTTGAAACAATAAAGGTACAAAAAGAAAATAGTTTCGTTCCTGCAATCTTTTTTAATAGGACAAACCAAACATGGAATAAATTCACACTTTGATCCCCGGATACTACCATCTGTTTCTCTATCTCCATCTTAATCTCCCCTTGATTAAAATCTACCACTTCAGAAGCGGCAAACCCACTTGGCCCATTCAATCCGTCGTTGTTCGGCTCCACTACAAATTCAGATTCCCAGTATGAAGAATCAATTAAACTGCCATCACCCAATTCGTCGCCGTTGGGCGCCAGCTTCGCCGCACGCATCAGCAGGGCCTTCTCGATGAGCTTGAGGCTCAAATCCTCGTTTGCCTCGTCGTCGTCACTGCTCACTGCGAGCACAGATTTGGAATCCCTTTTGTCGTCTTCTGCATCGTCTTCGTCCTCCACCTTGGCTTTCTGCTTCTCCCTCCTCATATTCTTCCAAAATCACAAAA
The DNA here is from genome assembly GCA_037074535.1 of Gleditsia sinensis. Classification (NCBI taxonomy): domain Eukaryota; kingdom Viridiplantae; phylum Streptophyta; class Magnoliopsida; order Fabales; family Fabaceae; genus Gleditsia; species Gleditsia sinensis. The sequence goes on from CM073472.1 coordinate 24,596,139, forward strand.
GGGCTCACAAAATCTTACATTGAAATTGCTAAAGCAAGAGAAAGACATGACTAGAGAGTGTCGTTGGTTTGCCAATTGCCAGACATTCTTGTGAATTTCATTGTACTTTTCGTTTTTTCTTTTTTTCTTTTTTTGGGAACAAGAGTGAGGATAGATTTAATACGTAAGAAAAAATTTAGGTCATAAAGTTTTTTAATAAAATTATAATATATAAAAAAATTTAAATACAGAAAAATTTATTTAAAAGAATTAATTAATTAATGTTCAGTAATAAAAAAAATTATTGTAAAATATCACAAATTGTATTTTTATTATAAAATTTGATGACAAATCTTTTAAAAACTAGTCTAAAAGTTTGTTTCATTGTATTTATAATTTTTATTTTTAAAAATTATTTTTTTTAAGTATAATTTTAAAAAATAAATATAATAAATAAATAAACAATATTTTGCCAACATATTCAATAAGTCATTTTACTAATATTATTAGTTTTTAACGAATCTTTTAAAAAAATTACATTTTATTGTCAAATTATTTAAAACGACATATTTATAAATCATTTGGTAATTAATGTTATTTGAATTAAAAAAATAATTTTAATTAATTTAATTACTATTAAATTTTTATTAAATTAAAATATAAAATAAAATAAAATAACTATATATGTATAAATATATATATATACATACTCAAAATAAATTTATAAAATCATCAAAATTTTAATTAAAAAAATTCTATTACTCAAAATAATAAATTTTGATAATAAAATATTTTAATTCAAAAATTAGACTGCTTAATTAGTAAAATTTTATACATTTAGGTTAGAGTATTTAAAAAGAGAAAATTTGATAGTCTTATAACTTTTAATTTTAAATAAAGATATTTTCATCCATAACAAAAAATAATTTTCTTCTTCTGCTTCTACTTTCATAGAGAAGCTTTAAATTGCTTTTTTTTTATTTCATCAGAAAAATCATCTCTCTTGGTAATTAAAAGTAATTTAACGGGTTGGATAAACAAGATAAAAACATTAAAAAAAAGTGTTTTTTAAAAAATAGGAAGCTTTTTTTTTTCAAAAAATTTAGGCCAAACAAGCTTGACGAGTCTTGGCATAAATTTAAAAAATTATAATGTATGTAGATTGGACTTTTCTCTTCTCCTTTTTAATGCAATATTTACTGCAAAAAGAATTTTAAAAATTACACTTATGTTTTATTGAATTTTAAAAAGAAATTTTCTCTTCTCCTTTAGTAACTACTTACATTACTTCTCGCTAGATTTATAATTTTTAAATTTAATTAAAATTTTATTATCAAAAATTAATTTAGCAATAAAAAAATTTTATCCTTTATTATTCTTTATGTAATATTAAAAAATATTACTATAAAATTAATAATGTAATAAAATTTATTATGTTAAAATATAATGTAAATAATTATATTTTTTTGAGAATTTAAAATATATTTTAAATATAAAAATTAATTTATTAAAAAAAATTAATTTAATTTATCAATATAATTAGTTAAAATTATTAATAAATTTATTTTCTTTTACAAATAAAAAAAATCACATTCCTACTATATATTATATAAATAATATATACAGAGACAAAAGTAAGACAAACAAATTTTATACCTGTTGAAGATTTAAAGTAAAAAATTAATATTATAACTAAAAAATAAAAAGATAACACTTTTTATAATTTTTAATTTATTATATATTATATATTAAAATTTAAAAATACAGTTAATATAATAATAAAATAAAATAAAAAGATATATCTTTAAAAAAAAATTTTAATTTTTTTAAAAAATTAACTCTTTTTAAATATCTTCTATTTAATTATAAATTTGATTTTTTTATTAAAATTTAAACTCAATTTATAAATATAAACAAATAAAATACATTTTTAAAAAACTCTTAACACACCTTCTACAAAATGGGGAAGCAGCTAGGGTTAGCACTAGGGGGAGGAACTAGGCAGAGGCAAAGGGGGTCGGGGTAAAACTCCCAATAAATTTGGTTCGCCTAGAACGAAATATCGGGAGGCAATTAACGCAGGCTGTAGGCCCACGTCCTGTTAACCGGCCAAAAAAATTATTGGACTCTATGGCGCCCAAAAAAAAAGTCAGACTTACACATTAATCAGTGGTGTGGCATTCCCTCCCCGTCTCCTCTTTATATTCTTTTCTCGTCCTTTATCTCATCTCTTTTTAAAGAACTCTTCTTTCTGACTCAAAAAAAACTCCGCATCATTCATCTTTTATTTTTTTTAATTAAAAAAATGGCTTTTTTCTCTGTTTATGATACTAGTTTCATTTTTCAGTTTTGTTTTCTAAATATTTACCACTCACTTCGTCAAATTACAAAAACGCTATGAAGGTTTAGATTAAAAATAAAATAAAATTTAGGAAATTAAACTCAAATAAAGTCTTATTTTAATTCTGTAATAAAATTTAATTTAACCTTTAAAGTTTTTAAAAAATACATCTTTAATTTTTAATAAACATTTGTTTTCAGTTTTAAGACTAATTTTGTCAAAAAAAATAATATTGACATAAACATATGTAATATTTAATTTATTAAATTGTTTGTCTAAATAATTGATTTAACTAAAAAAATTTATATCATCTCAAAATGACACATCTGATCATTTTATTTTTAATGATAAATTTTGACTAAATTAATTTAGATAGAATAATTAGACAATGTCATTTTAAAATAATAACTATTTTTTTAACTGAGTCAACTATTTAAATAAACAATGCAACAGGTTAAATGTTATATGTGTCTTCAATTTTTTCTTACAAAATTAGTTTTAGAGATATTTATAAAACTTTCAAAATATATTCGAACAAAAAAATTTTAAAAATTAAATCAAGTTTCATAGAAAGTTAAGAGGCAATCTTCAAATATTCTTATTATATATTTTTTAAAGTTATATTTTCTATTATGACCTATCATAATTTTTTTTTAAAATATTTTTAGAATATATATAATTAAAAATAAGTGTATTAAAAAAAAATTAGAATAACATCTATTATAGAAAAGATGATAGAATTTCGTTTAAGGTAGTTTAGATATGTATGAAAAAAACTTATAAAATTTTTATTAAAAAGAATAAATTAGATAAAAAATAGTTTGATCGTTAAAAATAGAAAGAGATAAAAAAAATAATAAGTAAAATTATTTAAAAAATTAATAATTAATAATTTATCTATTGATATTATTTATAATAAATTACTGTAGCGTCGTTTGATCTATATAACTTACTTTATTTAATAAAAAAAAAATATTTATTAGTTATTATTTTTAGAGGAGTGCTTGAAGTGTTTGTATTACCTCTAGTTCTTTACTTATCTCAAAAACGTTTTATATTTACGTTATTTGTTTTGTATGCCTATTTTAATCTTCTAGTATTACTAGTTTTGTACGTGTACTGTATTTCTTCATGTTTGCAATATGAATGATTAAAAAAAAAATAGATGTAACTTAAAAATTCTAGGCCTTTTCGCAAGAATGCCACAAAAAATGTAAAAAAATTTTAATTGGTTTAATTTAACAAAATTAAACTAACAATTTATTATTCATTTAATTTTAATCCGTGAAAAACTAACTTGCAAAGAGTTGGAAATTTTCAACAATTGAAAAAATAAATAGCATGTGACGAATTGATAATTTTATATATTAATTTGTATATTTAAAAAAATTTAAAGACTAAACTAAATGAATTTACGAATCTAATAATTAAATAATTGATTTACTCATTTAATAAATATGGAAAAAAATGTATATATGTGTATAAGCACGTGCGTGTGTTACCTTTGTCAACTATAGCCTAATTACAATTTAACTATATCAACTTTAGATGTAACCCAAAAAAACTCCTTCATCTTTTATAAAAAAAAATAAAAATATTAAATTTATGATCAAGTTCTTACTTTACTATTATATTTAGAAGTTCATTGTTTTTATTAGTTGAGTTGGATTAGGTTTGATCAAGTTGAATTATAAAAATTACATGTAATATGCCATACAAATCTTTTTTAATAAAATAAAATTTGTTTGAATCTATTAATTCAAACCAACGTAATTTATTTTTAATAGATTCAATTGAATTTAAATAATTTGTCAGATTATATACACTTAACTAACTCTAGGTTACTTTTATTTTATGTAATTCTTTTTTTCGTTCAGATGGCTCTTATAAAAATATAAATTATTAGACTTTAGTCTGAAAAGACTTCATCCTATCAAAACTAACCCAATGACTATTATGTCTTCGTGGTTAAGTCTCAATGTGAAACAGACATTAATCCTTTGGGCCATTGGCCGAAATAAAGAAAAAGTCAGGGTTAACATTTAAAGTTAGCTTAGGACAAATGGTTTGGCAATGCACACACGTTTAGTTAACCCGCAACAAATAGAATTTCTATTTTAAAAAAAAAATAGCACAGAAGTTTGAACACAACTTTTGTGTATTTTTTTAATTTAATCATCTTTTATTCTCAAAGAACCCTTTATTCTGAACTAAAGTTTGTGCTGATAACTTCATCCTCGTTTACTTAAATAATTTGTGTTTCTAGAATTTCACCCTTTTTCCGAGTGGCCTTTGTTGGGAGCATGTTTGACCTATCTTTTCTTAGAAAAAAATTGTTTATTTTCTCAAAAAGAATTCTCTTTTAACATTTGCATGATGTTAAAATTGATTTTAAATCCTAGATAAATCTTTTTTTTGTTAAAATAAAGAAGTAAGAATTTGGAGCTTCTTCTTTTAAGTAGAACCAACAAATTAATTGTTATGGACGAAAGTACCCTAACCTAAAATTGAAAATTATAAAACTATTTAACTTCATCTTTTTGAATATCTCACCTAAACAAAAAAATTTATTAATTAAGCCTCTTAATTTTTATGTTAAAATATTTTATTATAAAGTATTGATAAAAAAATTTACAATTAAAATTTTTTTTATATTTTAATATGATTTTATAAATTTAATTTGAGTAAAAAAAATTATATGTATATTGTGATTTTATTTTTTTATATTTTAATTGCTTAAAAATTTAAAAATAATTAAATTTAATGTTTAAAATATAGTGATTGTAAAATTATTTCTAAATATGTCTTTTTTAATAATTTGACCGTAAAAGTACTTTTATAAAAAATTGATTAAACACTGATCACATTGACAAAAGCATGTATAAGATGATTTGATCTTCATGTAAACATGAACATCATACAATACTTGGCACATGGGTTATCATCAACAGAAGACTAAAACAAACATCAAATAATCAAATACAAGAGACAGAGTCTATGCCTTCGAAGAAACTAAGAACAATAGATAAACACAAAGAGACAACATATCACTTAATTAATAGTGGACTTAAAAACATATTTAGTAGAAAATCTGTTTACATTAGGTTACAAGAAAATAAAAAAAATTTCAAGGGAAAATAACACACTTTTTGAAGGTTTAGCCTTCTATAAATATCTTCTGTCAAACTTGAAGAGCATAGTTGTATGTCTAATAAAATTATGTGCAAATCTTGGAAATCCAAACCTTCTCTTGTCTTGAGATAGACTTCAAAAAAGAAAAATGAGAGCTCTCACAGAAAATAAAAACAAGACACGCACAAAATGAAAGGAATTGGAGGGGGGGGGGGGAGGGAGGGGAGACAACCCTCAAACTTTTTTTAAGGTTTGGTGGCTGCTGCTAGAAAGATATGAGAGAACAGGCTTTATGTTGCAATTCTAAAGTTATACCACACAATTTAACGCCCCTTATCTCACATTTTTTGTTAAATGAGGCCCTACTAATTAGGAGCCAGAAAAACCCGCTCACTTGACCCAACTTGATCCAATTCGATTAAAAAAATCACTTCGAATTAAGTTGAGTCAGGCTATGTGAATTGGTGCAGCTTAAAATTTTTAAAAAAATTAGATTTGATCGAGCAGGTCGAATGACTCTTTCAAAAAAAAATTAGACTTGACTCAACCAACTTATCATAACCTAATCAAACTCGATTAATTGACTTAAATTAACCTAATTTTTTTGGGTAATTCAAAGATTTGGTCGGATTCAAGTATGTTTTTTCTAACCTAATTTTTATCGAGTTAGGTTATCCAACCCAATATTTTGCTCACCCCTACTACTAATGCATTGCATAATTATCGAATACAAAGTTAAGCAAATTCTTCCATGGCTATATTAGTATGGAAGTTCTTAATTTATATAATCTTATAAATAGTGTTTACGAATGAGCAAATGGGTAGATTAAATATGGTTATCAATTCAATCTGACAAAAATCGAGTTCGAAATCAACACTAAAATTCGATTGAAATTTTGAATTATCTAAAAAATTTGAATTATGTTAAGTTGAGTCTAGTTAGATTATATTATGTTAAAGAAAATTTTAAAATAAGGTCATCTAGCTTGTTTGTTTAAATTCAATTTTTTTAAAAAAAATTAGCACGCCTAAACTTAGCTAAGCCAACCTGATTTGTCTGAAGTGATTTTTTTTAATCATGCTCAAACGAGTGAACAAGTTATTTACACTCTTAAATAGTGTCTATATTACTTTTAAAGTTTTATAACTAACCATTACTTTACAAAATAAGTTACACATAGTAAAATAACAGTTATTCATGCCTTTCTATATCATTCTAAGTTAATTTGATGTCAGTCAAGAGACAACAAATTATACATGCCCTGTGTTAGACTTAAAGAAACAAAATAATTGAATGTAACATAACATAATAGAAAGAAACAGAAATGGAAAGAATAATAGGGAAGAAATTTACTTTTTTCCTATTTGGAAGCTTAATGAGCAAATGGAAGAAAATTCCCTTCTCTTTGATTTGGGGGCTCTACTAAATAAATATCGGAATGGTAAGTATTATATTTTACCAAATTACAATATAATCCTTATATTTAAGATAGAATAAAAATTTAATGGGTATCTCAATATTTATATTTCAATATCATTTTATAAGTCCTAAAGAAGAGGAAGGATGCCACTTAAGTAATAAGCAATATAAAAGTAGTTAATTTTATCCATGCCAACTAGATAAATTGAATATAATGTAGCAAATTTCACTTCTTATGATTCTTCCCATAACTTAATGGTTGTTGGACGCAACCTTTTCTTTTCTTCTCAAGAATAGAAATTTTTATTTCTCAATAAAAGTGGAATTACTCTAAATACAAAAGAAAGGATATCTTAATATCAAAAGAACATATTTACTGATGGTTAAGAATTAACTGTATTCAAAATAAACCAAATACTTTTTTGGACTAGTTGAGTGGGACTGTGTGACTATTTTTAATAGCTTATCATTCTTGCTTCTCCATAGGTACCAAAAGATATAGCGTGCGAGCTTTGTCTTTTCTTTGCGTGATGCACTATTCTTTATTTTATTTTTTATTAAGTTGGTCCACACTGATACAAAATTTTGATATGATTTTATGCTCATTAATTCCATTAAGTCACTTATTTGCCAAGTTTTTCTGGCATAGAGGCATTTTATTATCAAGTAACCAAATGATTTATCTCTATAATTACACATTAATTGAATTATATATCTTTATAAAAAATATCTAATTGCAAAAAATAAATAAAAAAATGTTTATTTTACTTAACGTAAATTGAGGGCGTTACAAGTTGGTATCAGATGATTAGATCTTCCTGTGGCTAACAGAGTAAAAAATTATGTAATAAAACTTTGAGTATGAATATGTAACTGCAACGAATCTTCATTTAGTAATAAGATGCATTTTTTTTTTTTACATTTTCTCCTTCATAGCAAGTGCATCATTGATGCATTTTCATATAAACAATTTAAACTTTTCTTCTACTTGCAGTTTCTTGTAGGACCTGACGTGAAACATTGATATGAATTTTACTAAGAGTAGTGAGACATGAAATTAATATAATATTTAATTTGAAAGATCATATTATAATTCAGATTTATATTAAGAAAATAAAAAAAATGCCTTAACCCATTATATATAAATAAATAAGAACCAAAGATCGAAAAAAATATTGCAGACACTTTACTCAAGAAAGGGAAGAAAATTGTGAGTGATAAATCTTACTTGAATGTCACAAAAAATCTTGATAAATTCAAAATAATTCTTTAAAAAATCAAAGAAAAAACATTCTCAATATTATCAATAATAATCTAAATTGCAAGTACATACATGTCTATTTATAGGCTAACTTCCTAAATAAATAAATAAAAATTAAATAAGAAACTCCTACATAGTAAGAAAATTTGAAATAAGAAATTTTTTTGGTAAACAAGAAAATCATAAAATAGAAAACTTTTTTAGTCAAACAAATAAAAAGAAAAATCGTAACCCACATTAGGCAACTAAATAACTTCTTGATTTTAGAGTAAATACGCAATTTAATAGATCCTTATAATTCAATTTCTGGATTTAAATTATTGCATAATTTAATCTCAAAATTTATCAAAAATCAAACAATTTAGTTATTTTATTATTTTTACACTAACTATTTGCTAACGTGATCCGTTAAATAATTATATTGCACGTTAATTGTTAACTAATCGTACCATATCAGTGCTGACTCAGCTTAGAAAAGAGCAATCATACAATTTAGTTCTTAAATTTATTAAATTCAGACAATTTATTCATTGAATTTATGTCATTGCACAATTTAATCCTGAATTTATTAAATGTCAAAAATTTCAATTCTTCTATTATCTTTACACTAACTACTTGTTGATGTAACCCATTAAGTGTCTAAATAGCATGGTAAATACCAATTAATCATGTCACATCAATACTGACTTAACTTAACAAAATTTCAAAATATTTCGTTTTTCACTTTATTTTCTCCCTTCTCCTTTGGAAAATATTTTTTTTTTAATTTCAACTGACAATGCTATGAAACACTCCAACTCTATAAAATCCTTTCCTGTCATACATAACAATACCAAATGATCATGTCTGAAGCTTTTTTTTTCAAGACACCTTGAATCTTTATTTTTTTTAACACTTGATATCTTAACCTTAGGGCGAAAAAATGACAATTATTGAAAATACTATTTTTCTTCTTTTTCTTATCCCATCTGTTTATTAAAACATTGATAAATGATAATTTGTTGAGTTTTAACAATGTGGACCATGGAAAATAAATTACTAGTAAAATCTAATTTAGAATATTATATGGTAAAAGTTTAACAATATTTTTGGCTTATTAATCGTTATGGCACGATTGTTAGAATTGAAAATTTTTGTCATTATTCTAGTAAGTTTTTTATGATTAAAAATAGAAAAATTATTCTGTAATCAATGATATTAACAATTGTGGTGATGGTTAACCTGACAATTTATACATTTTATATTTTAATAAGATTTTTTTCCTTTGTAGATTATTTTTCTTGAGATATATCCTTTTTTTTGTTGGAGATGGGGAAAATGAGTTTTAATTTGTGGAATATATTGCCACACTACTGCAAAATAGTTGATTGAATTGAACTATTTTGTATTGAATTGTAAATACATTTATAATGATCTCGCCTTTCTTTGAATGTTTTTACATTTTATATTATCTGTAAAACAAATGTAATAGTTAGTTTAGCAATTTAAAGTAAATAATATTATATGAAGTTGAGTGAACAATTTTATTTCAAAAATTTATAGATAAATTAGTGTTAAAATAGTATTATTAGTTAGCATTTAATATACCATATAAACACTTAATGTGTCACATTAGCAAACAATTAAAGTAGAGATAATATAATGATTAAGTTGTTTGATGTTTGATAAATTTAAAAAATAAATTATGCAATGACCTGAATTTAATGATTAAATTATAAAAATTTAGTAAATTTAAGGATTAAATTGTAGGAATATAAGAAATTCTAAAGACTACATTATGTATTTTTTTTAAGTTGATTAAATGCTAATGTAACATGATTAGTTGATATTTAATGTGCCACATAAGTACTTAATGGATTACGTCAGCAAGCAGTTAGTGTACAAATAACGAAAAAACTAAATTATCTGACGTTTGATAAATTTAAAAATTAAATTGTATTATAACTTAAATTCATAGACTAAATTATAAGGACATATTAAAATTTAAAATTAAATTGTGTATTTACTTTATTTATTATATTCATATAAATACATACGATATATATACTAAAAAAGGCGTAACTCATTACTTGTCTGTTTTTGACAATTGACTAAATTATCTAAGCCAAAAGGTTTGTATTTAAGTACATTCCATATATTGAAATCTAATGTCTGTTTCACTCCTTTAGTGTGCGAGAAGCTCTTTAGCCAAATAAAAAAGCATTGTGCAAGGAGGTGGCAATCCCTTCTTCTCTTCCTCCTTTTTTTTCTTCTTTCTTTCATAGTTCTCTTATATTTACTTATTTTAGAAAAGTTTTTCCTTTTATTATGAGAATTTTCTCCTTTCATTAAAAAAAAAATTTCTCTCTTTCTTTAGAATAGGTCAAGAATTTGAATGCTTTACATCTATTTTGTCTATACTTACAGTTTTGAATTTAGAGCTACAACATTGACTTTAAATTTGAGTGAAAGAAGATCAAATCTACAAGACCGTACTTACTACGAGTAAAAAAATTTTGAAAAAAATTAACCTTCAAAAAAAATTGAGAGGTGTTTTATTTTTTCAATGAAACATATCTTTTTCTTAATTTTTTATATGTTGTAATAGTTGTATTTTTTAATATTGAGATGTAATGTTTAATAAATCAAAGTTAGATAAGTGTGTTATCTCTGTATTTTTTAGTCATAATATTAATTTTTTGTATATTTTATTTTTAAAAACAGTAAAATTTATTTATCTTACTATTATCTTTTATTTGCTGACTTCAGTTCATATATTTATGTATGAATAATAGTATTCTACTTATCCAAAAAAAGATATTGAATCACACCCATCATGAGTTAAATGGGTTATTGTGCAGGCTTTATCCCATTTTACCAATATCAATATTGATGTTCCCTCTCTTTAAAAATGATGTTACATAGGATTAAAGTTTAGGGCCAACTCAAGACTTGCTTGCTTTAGGCTACAAGCTAAACAATCTATGCCAAAAAGTTTGAATTTAGAGAGACTCAGCATATTGAAACTCAATATTGCACAATTTCTGAGTTAAATGGAATACCCTACCTTTCTTGCCTTGTTTTGCCAATATTAATGTTAGTGTTTCCTCTCCTTATTACCCAATTTGCGAGGAAACAAAAAATTGTATTAAATGGGTTTACGGCCAGCTCGTGACTTGACCGCTTTAGACTGCAGACTAAACCAAAAAGTTCACATTTAAAGAGAATCAATACATTGAAACCCAACATTGTATCATTTGTGAGTTAAATGGACTATCTTAAAGACCGTCTCATTTTACCAATACTAATGTTGGTGTTCCCTCTGTTACTCAGCTTGGGAGGAAACAAAAAATGATGTTAAATGGGTTTAGGGTTAGCTTGTGGCTTGCATGCTTTGAACTGCACGCTAAATGGTCTAAGCCAAAAAGTTCACAAATTCAATATATTGAAACCCAATATTAATTTGTGAGTAAAATGAAGTACCCTGCAAATTTTGTCCTATTTTACCAATACTAATGTTGGTGTTCTCTCTATTACTCAATTTGGGAGGAAACAGAAAACGGTGTTACAGAGGGAAGGGAAAGGAACACTTCCCTACATCTTCCATTCCCTCCCTTCATTTTTTAAATTTCTTGGTTCTCTTTCCATTCCTTCTAAACACACTGTTAGCTTAACATAGAACAATCTTAGAAGATAACTTTATATATATATAACATGGTATATTGTTTATATAGTATTTTTCAGCCAAACATGTTGCGTTAAGAGGCCTTAATAATTGCATAACAACTCTAAAGTCAAATGTATAGTTAAGGAAATTCTTTATTGCATTGAGAGTACCAAAAAGCATGCAGTATAGTATTAATATTATTAACTGAGTGTTGTATATAATAATAAACGAATTATACTTTTAAAATAAAAATAAGTTCTATTTTTAGAATAAACACTTGTTAAAGATGGTTTTTTCGTCACAACAGGGTCCAATATGATCAATCTTATAGTGTTATAGAAATACTCTAAAAAAAAGAATTATAATATTAATACTAAGGTTTATTTATTAAATTGGTTCTTTAAGTTCTAATGTTAAACTTCTATTCAAGGTTTCTTAAAAGTGTTAATATGACTAAATAGGTGTATATGTGTCACCCTATGAACCTTAAACCCAAAACCAAACTCATTCATCATAGACTTTATAATTTCATTAAATTTTTAGATAAGTCCTTATATTTTTTTATTTTTTTTTAACTTAGTCCTTATTAATATTATTTTTTTGGGCAAAAATTAGGATCCTCATTTGCGATTTCTAAGTAACATGTTTTTAAAAAATATTATATAAATAATCTCAAGCACTAACAATGAAAATTATAAAATATAGGGACCTATTTAAAAAATTAGTAAAATTATAGAAACTAAATTGTATCTGTGTTTACCAATACATGATCTTGAGTGTAATTTTACATATTGAGATTTGTGCACATTTCAACCATGTTATCAAATTTAACAACTTTGGACAGAAATTTGACCACGGGGACTTGATTAAAAAATGTTTTGAGCTATAAGGGTTCAATTAAAAATTTTTGAACTATAAAAATTTATTTAAAAAATAATTAAAACTATAAGAATCATGGAAGTAATTAAATTTAATAATAATTTTACTTTTAATAAATAATATAATATCAATATATACATCTATCTATATATATATGTAATTATATTTGAAGGAATTTATTTATCTTTTTAATGTCTTCAACGTATATATCTTAAATTTGAAAATAGAAGGATAAAGATTAAGTTAGTTAGAATTATTTAAAACAAAAAAAGATGCAAATTACCGCTTGTTGGGTATATACTTAACTTACCTTACTTTCCCGTTTATCGTCGTACCCGGTTTGCACCTCCAATGTGTGGAATCCCTAAAATGCCCAATTCCCCAAATAAAGACCATAGACCGTCCTTCCCCTCGATCGGCTTCTGGTGATCTCATTTCTCATTGTACTCTTACACCACCTCCCTCTACACTCTTTTTCTCTTCTCTGTTTTCTCTCTCTCTGATATTTTCCATTGTTTCTGAATAAACCACAGGAGGTCAATTGCTATATTTACCATGACCGTGATGACTCCTGCTCCCATTGATGTACGTTCCCAAACTCACTCTTCGTCATTCTGCCACTATCTGCTCACAGGGCGCTCATATATTCTTTTGTTTTCTGGTTCAGTCAGTTGTGGGCTGCAAACTGTTGTTTGTGTTTTGCATAAATTTTACTGAATGATGAAGTATGGGTCAATTTAATTTTTCATCTGGGGGGGTGGAGAGCATGGGGTTTCGTCTAGGGATTGTAGTTTTGATCTGGGCGAGTGAAATTTACTGCAATATGCACTCGTGGGTGCATTTGATGTTTGTATTTTTGGGGTTTGTAGGGACTTAATATATGTTTGGTCTTTGGTGGATCGGAACTAGTCTTATAATTTGTCTGGCCTTGCTTTGCTGCAGCAAGAGGACGAGGAGATGCTTGTCCCACACTCTGATTTGACCGAAAACAATCACCAACCCATGGAAGGTATTTATCGTTTCGTCTTTATTTTGATCCGTGGCGAAACCCCAATTTGTTATCTTTGATACGATCTAATCAAATTGTTCAAAGAGTTCAGAAAACCTGTTTATGCATTAATTGGGTTGCCAATGATAGAAAGTGAGAAAGAGAGAACTGAGTGAAAATTGGTCTGAGTATTCTAGGTTTTCCATGATCATTTTCCTGACAAAAAGTGATTCTTTATTAGTTTGCATTTCGTATTTTATTTATTTTCAATGCATTTGTTGATTATCTAATTGCTTTTAATCATATTCTTTGGGAAACAAATGCAAGGTCTAGTTCAGTTTTGATTACTCTCTCTCTCTCTCTCTCTCTCTCTGTCTTTCATTTTAGCTTTCAAATCGTGGTAGACTGGATAGGTAATTTTTCTTTTTATTTCCTTTACAAATCATTAGTAGTACCTCAACCTGAAACCGTCAACACTGTGGAGAGTCCGCCTGTTGAGGATCCTCCATCATCGAGATTCACATGGAGAATTGACAACTTTTCTAGGCTGAATACAAAAAAGCTATATTCAGAAATATTCGTTGTTGGCGGTTATAAATGGTATTGTGCTTACACATTTGCTAACTTGATTCTTGATGTACAATTTTCTTAAATATACTTCACTGTGTGTACTTATCTTCAGTTATCTCTTTTCCTAAGCCTTGATTTGTGCTGGGCAGGCGAGTTCTTATTTTTCCGAAAGGGAACAATGTGGATTATTTATCCATGTATTTGGATGTTGCGGATTCGTCTACTTTGCCCTATGGGTGGAGTAGATATGCACAATTTAGCTTGGCAGTAGTAAATCAAATGCATAATAAGTACTCCGTGAGAAAAGGTATTTTATTCTATTTGATCTTTTTACTTATTACAAGGTGAAGTAGAATAGTCATGCCTGTTCAATGTTACATAGAAAAGAGCATCTCTGGAGTTGAAAAAGTAAAGAATGTGGCAAGATGTTTGTTGCAATTTGTGGAAGTTCATTTAATACTTGAAGAACTTAAATTGATCTAATGTTAGATTTTACATGGAGAAGCCCAAGTGAGTGTGGTAGAGTTTTTTCTCCAGTTCCCCTTAACATTTCTTCTCTACTTTGCATACTTGTCACTATTTTATTTCTTTTGAAGTAGTTGATTACTGAGATGTCCTGCACATGTACTCAAGGTTTTCAAGATCGAGATCTTATGTAAGATTGATCAAGGGACTAAGGATTGAATCGGATTCTCTAATTGAGAATTGGAAGATCCTACCTGTAATGAATAAAATAATAAATTATACATAAAAAGGTACAAAAAAGCATAATGCAATTAGGATTACTTACTTGCTCAAAAAAATTGATTATAAATAAGACTCAAAGCAATTACAAGAAGGAATAGCTATATTAGGTTTAAAAATATGCAAGTAATGAAGGATGAAGAGTTAAACCCTACTTCCTGTTAGCTTCCCTTCTTTCCTGCCTATATGCCCTTTGCTGCACCTAGGATCCTCACTGGGAGCGGGAGGCTGTAAATGTATAGTAGCACCAAGGATTTGGGCCATTCTTGTGATTTTCTTGCTATCCCACCTTGCCCAAACTTTTAGAAACCAAGCAACAAAGAATAAAAAGCCCTAAATCCTAAATGTTACATGATTGGTAAGATCTTAAGATTGTGGCATTTAAATTGAGATCCTCTCCATATTCAGGAACAGGATTCAGATTTAAATCTCGACAACCTTGCATGTACTAAGGTTCTTGGACACTGCATACTTTTACAGACCGAACAAAACTGTTTTAAATACCTGTTACTGAGTAATGTCTTTCTTTTCATATGTTACTCTCTTTACCATTCCACTTCTACTCTATTAAATTTTATTAAAATTGAAACTACCACTTGAACATATATTCTTGTACTTCTAATTTCAGATTTTAATTTGATATGGAATATCTGGTCCATATGGCTGATATTCATTTGTCTTATAAGAGTCATGTGAAGCGGAATTTTTTTATAAATTTGGGATCTTTATTAATGCATTATGGTTTTATGTTTCAAGAGCGCAGACAAATATGCTTTTTTTTTTGTTTTCAATGTACACTGATATTAGATGTGGTTGATTTGCTAAATTGCTCTCCACATGTCCATGATCCATGTGTTTTACCTTTGGCTTTGTGCTACCATGTTAGTCTAGGCCAGGGGAGTTAAGATATATACAATTTTTTTCTTAGTATTTAGTTGTATAATTTTTTGATTCTTACTAGTCTTTTCATTCCCATCTTTTTTATGAATGGAATTAAGTTTAAAGTATTGATAGCTGTTCTTCTTACCTCTCTTTTATTGTCTATTGGCTGTTGGAATTTACTTATACACTTGTTACAAACATTGGTATTGGGGTGGGTCCACTCACTGGCACCTTGTTTAGAAGATTGGTATAGGGTGAGATAATGGGTTTCAAACAAGTTAGATGAACTTATTATTACCTTTTCAAATTAAAAAAAGGGAAGAAAAGAGAGAAAAGAAGCAAACATATATAGAAGCTTTGAGCTTCTCCATGGATATTGTTGTAACTTTATTTATACTATGCAGACACACAACACCAATTCAATGCACGAGAAAGTGATTGGGGTTTCACGTCCTTCATGCCTCTGGGTGAATTGTATGATCCTAGTAGAGGGTATCTTGTAAATGATACTCTTGTAGTTGAAGCGGAGGTTCTTGTTCGTAGGATTGTTGATTACTGGTCATATGACTCAAAGAAGGAGACTGGCTATGTTGGGCTTAAGAACCAAGGAGCTACTTGTTATATGAATTCTCTTCTCCAAACTCTGTACCATATTCCTTATTTTAGAAAGGTTTGCATTTTTGGCCATATTTTCTCTTCTAGCTGAGTTCGCTTGTTTGATTGGATAATGATGGGGAAGCTGTCCCTGCATATCATATTTCAGGCTGTGTACCATATGCCAACAACAGAGAATGATATGCCCTCTGGAAGCATTCCTTTGGCCCTACAAAGTTTATTTTACAAGCTCCAGTATAGTGACACCAGCGTTGCAACAAAGGAGCTTACTAAGTCTTTTGGATGGGATACGTATGATTCTTTCATGCAGCATGATGTTCAAGAATTAAATAGGGTCCTCTGTGAAAAACTTGAAGACAAAATGAAGGTAAAATAAGACATTTGGGATGTTTGTACTTGAGTTCTTTGGGATGTTCTTATTGCACGAAACCTGTTTAATTTTTTTTTGTCACTAGGGAACTGTTGTTGAGGGAACTATACAGAAGTTATTTGAAGGGCACCATATGAACTACATTGAGTGCATCAATGTGGATTACAAGTCAACTAGAAAGGAATCATTTTATGGTACTTTCTTGTGCATGTTAAATTTAATTATCTGTTTATGTGTGGCTTGTCACATAATGCTAATTTGAGTTTACATGTGCATGTTAGACCTTCAGCTTGATGTCAAAGGCTGTCGAGATGTTTATGCTTCTTTTGATAAGTATGTTGAAGTTGAACGCCTTGAGGGAGACAATAAATATCACGCTGAGCAGTATGGTTTGCAGGTTAGTTGCAATCATAAGTGCTGTAGTGACTCTTAATGTAGTAATTTTGGATAGATTAACCCCCTTGTATTTATGAGCAATTGCCATCTTATTTGGATAAAAGAAAAGAAATTGTGGCTGTTTCCCTTAGGTATTTAGCATCAATGCTTACTGGTTGGCTGTTGCTGTAATGTACCAAAATGTGATTCATCTTTCTATGTAATTGCTGGGACCGAGCAAGTAGTAGAATCTTGAGACTTGTGTAAATTTGATGGTATGTTCTTCTGCATGTTGCGTTAAATCCTGAAAATGACAATGTTTGTGGAAAAGTTGAATGTGTAGCAATTATTTTGGGGGTACTGAAAACTTCACTAGTAAGAGATTACGAAAGCCTGGATTTCTCTGCTAAATGTAGATGACATTTATTATCTCCTATCATCTTCCTTCTCTGCCTTTAAATGCTCTTTTTCTCCCTTTCTTCTCTGTGTCTGCCTCAATTTGATATTCACATCCATGTAAATTAAGAAGTGAGCCGCAATACTTTTTTTAGATCTACTGATTTATTATATATGCATATGTCTAGGATGTCTCAATGTAAGTGATGACTGTTGCAACTGTGATGATTATAATAAAACACATGACTGATTGTTCAATTAGGATTTTATGAGGTTTGATGGTTTTTTCCTATGAACTGTTGGACATCTGTCAATAACTCACTGGCTAGTTTCTTTGTAGTACAAATATTTTGCTTTTATGGAAAGTTGTACTTTTACACATCTTCTGCCAACTTTAGAGTCAATTGCATGCAGACAATCTGGATTATAGAATCTTCCACATTGGAAAAATTATGAAATTTGCTTGGAGCAGTTTGACGCATCAACTGATGTTTTCTGATTATGAAACATTGTTATTTCAGGATGCTAAGAAGGGTGTCCTATTTATTGACTTTCCCCCAGTCCTTCAGCTTCAACTAAAAAGATTTGAATATGACTTTATGCGGGATACCATGGTCAAGGTTGGTAGATATATATATACACATTGCTCTGACATATTTCCTTCTCTTAGTTTTTATTTGTTGGCATGTGATGAAGTGAACTTCAACTACTTAGAGCCTTGGTTTTGTGTTGCAATTAGTGTTGTTGTGTTGGTTATAGGCCACTGTAAGGTACATTTGTTGTGCTTTATCTTTAGTATGAAGTGCTTCTGAAGATTATTTGTGGTTACATTAAACTAATTAGTTGTGCTTGACGATGTGTAATTGGTCATTGACATGGTATTGAGTCTTGCAGCACTCATTCTTAATGGCTAAATTAAATTGCAGCACAAGGTTCAATAGGCATGTGCTTTGTTCACACTTAAATTCCAAATGACTTTTGCATGAAGGGGTGCCTTCACCTAATAGTGTAAGCTTTCAGGATGAAATGGTTTTGACGATACCATGTCAAGGACCAGTTTTACATGAAAGCCTATTTGGTATTGATGTACTGTTTTTCTAGGTTATATTCCTGTCGGCATTGTGATTGTGTGTTGTATGCATGCATAGTTTAATACTGACACATGGACAGAAGATTGTCTCCAAGAGGGTGCATGGGCATTGGCTATCATCATCTTGATGAAGATGACACTCTTTTATAGACATGGATGGATAATTTTCTCTTTTTGTTGTCATGATGTAGATTAATGACCGTTATGAGTTTCCCTTGCAACTTGATCTTGATCGTGAGAATGGCAAGTATTTATCACCTGAGGCTGACAGAAGTGTTCGCAATCTTTACACACTTCATAGGTATAAGTGAATGATGTTATGTTAGTGATAGTGGTATTTGTTGCAGATTGCATGGATTTATTACATGGGCTATTACCTTTATGATTTGTGCTGGGATTTTTTTTTTGGTTCATTGATTGGTTTCTTTGTTATATTTTATTTGGTGGTTGATGATTGGGTACATGATGCCAAACTTTTTATTTGATCAATTCAAAACATGATATAATTTGCTGAAACGTGGGAAGTTTGGAAACCTTATTCATTGTAGATTTATTTTCCATATGTTTGTATCTTCTGCAACAAAGTAATGATTTTTTTATATGAATGAAATGAATTATGTTTATTCATTTTTTTTCTTTTCTAACGTAAATTTTATTTATATTTGGATTGGACCCTTAGAACTTGGTTAATTAAGCATCTTAGTTGTACGTGGAATAGATATATTAGAAGGTACCACCTTGGGCAGTACCTATCAATAAATATATGATTTATTTTTTAGAAAGAATTCGAAAAAGCCACAAAAGAAATGTGACAAGTCACAAGTGCAGACAGTGCCTAAGAACAAAGTGAATCACATATTCACATGGGATCTGCTAGTTTCTACTTGCTATTGAGGTGTTTTATATGCTTTATTTTAATGGGTTCCATTCGTTGGTAAATGGGTCTGTGGTTGGATCTCTGAATTTTTTTTGGGCAATGGAGAAGATTGTTTTTGAAATAAATTTGGAGTAAATTGTGCAAGTCTTCTTTGAAGTTAGGTGAAATTCTGCAGATGTCTCTCTCCCTCCTATTTTGATATAATACTTGAAAATCTAGTTGTATTGAGGGTAACCTATTTTACTTTTCCCTTTATGAATAAATAATGGAATCACATGCAAAATGTAATTTTTAATCTAATTCCCCATGCTGAAGTTTTTTTTTTTTAAATCATGGTGCTATTGGTTTATGCATTTCTTTGTCTGTGATGTTTGGTACTTAATGTATTTGACTTCTTTTTTCCCAGTGTTTTGGTTCACAGTGGCGGTGTGCATGGTGGACATTATTATGCTTTTATCAGGCCAACTCTCTCCGATCAGTGGTAGGTATTATAGTGTTCACAGATCTGTACTGTCCACTGGCTTTTGAGCTGGCATGTGCTTGTGTATGTATATGGTGGGGGCAGGGGACCATATTCTCTTTAAATTCTAATGTGTTGCATTCTTTGAATGTGTTTATGGTACTTGAAAGTTCCATAGTAGAGCATCAGCATCCATAAGTAATAAAACTAGCCGCACAGTGATACTTTGGTGAGTATGGGCGTTAAGTCTTCAGATCACAGTTTATGTTCTTCTAGTTATCATTTTATAAATGGGTAACAATTTGTTACGGGAGGGACGGTGAGCCAGTAGGTAGTGTGTGTGAATAGAGTTGAGAAATATAGCATCTCTATGGTATTATGCATAATATGATTGGCTAACTATGTTCGTTTGGGATGATTGTTTATCCTCCATTTTTATGTTGTTTCCTCTTCTCGTCAATTTATACTTTTTTTAAAAAGTAATATATTAGTAAATAGGATATGACATCATTTTATGAACCTTACATTGTTATAAAGTGTGTAACTACTTTTGTGCACATGCCAGGTAAGTTGTAAGATAAATTTCCAGGTTTTTCTTTATTCTTTATATCATAATTTTCAATGATGCACCATTGAACAATTTTTTTAAGTCAAACTTATTTGATATGCTTCTCTTTATAGATGGGGGAAGTGAAGAGTACTTTATTACAAACTTTTTAGTTACCTTCACTTTATGTAGTACTAGTGGCATGCTTGAGTACTGCCTAGCTGCTTCTTTTATAAGGAGTACAAACTGAGCATATTGAGTTCCTTTATGTCTCTGCAAGCTGATTGAGGATACTTGACTATTGTGTGTGTTTTATCATAACAAAATGTCTAGTTATCTGTGTTATATTTACATGAAGCTTACGCTAGTGATATTTGGATTGAGGCTATTGCAGCCGGAGACAATTGAAAGGTTGACCTGTTCCTTTGGAACTTCTTGTTAGATTTGGCGAACTATAATTTTAATTACAGTTGTAATAGATCATGGGGTTTACATGCAATATGCCTGGAGCCACTTTTCTCTTTCTGTTGTTTTTGAATTGCTCTACCTCCTGGTGGTGACAATTGTAGCCATTCATTGTTTTGTGTGATTGAAAGTCTGACTGGTTCTCAGGTACAAATTTGATGATGAGAGGGTAACAAAAGAAGACACAAAACGGGCATTAGAGGAGCAATATGGTGGTGAGGAGGAGGTAATTATTTTGTTGCCATTGGCGATGGCATATGATCCTTTGAACCATTGAATATTTCTATGTGAATGATTCAACTTCTTGTGTTTTAACAGTTACCGCAGACAAATCCTGGATTCAATAACACTCCTTTTAAATTCACCAAATATTCAAATGCTTATATGCTGGTGTACATACGTGAAAGTGACAAGGACAAAATAATATGCAATGTGGATGAGAAAGACATTGCTGAACATTTAAGGGTAAGTTGTTATTCATATCCGCAATTATGGCTCAAAATGAAGTAAAACTAGTCGAATAACTACTTGTCATTTTCTTGCGAGTTTAACTTCCCAGTAAAGTTTAGCTGGCTACTATGTTTTCTTGGAGGAAACCCAAGAGGTGCTGCTTTTTGGGATCCTGTGGTGCAAAAAGTAATAGTGTCTAGATACCTAGAAAGGCTCCTTTTTTTCTCTTTTGGAGCTCATACTACTCTCATTTAATTTTATCTTTCTAGTATTCCACTTTATTATGTTTCCCTCTTTCAAATTTGTTTGGTGGTTGCAATAGGGATGGAAAGATTTTGCAAGATTTTCTTTGGGTGGGTAAGGGTGAAATAAAAAGGGGTCATCTAGTTAATTGGGAAATTTATTGTAGACTGAGGAGCAAGGGGGGATTTCTTTGACAAGAAAATGGGCAATGGCTATGGCGTTTTTCTCTTAAAACCTATGAAGCACGGACACTTTATTTTGGAGTGTGTCAACGTGTCGGATACTCTATAGACACCGACACTCCTCAAATACTCTTGGGACATGTGTCCAACCCGTGTCCCGTGTTCAACCTTTTTTTTTTTTTTTAAAAAAAGACTCATGTTGGACATTTTTGAACATGTCCTACACTTATTTTAGACGACGACAACAACAACAACTAAGCATTTTCCCACTAGGTGGGGTCGGCTACATGGATCAAACGGCGCCATAGTGGCCTATCATGGATGAGATCAATAGATAAGTTATTAACTATTAAATCATTTTTAATAGTTTCACTTATTGTTTTCTTTGGCCTCCCTCTACCTCTAATTATTGGACTATTCTCCATCCGATTTACTCTTCTCACTAGGGCTTCTGTAGGTCTTCTCCATACATGGCCAAACCACCTTAAGCGAGATTTAACCATCTTCTCTACAATAGGTGCTATCCCAACTTTCTCTCTAATGTATTCATTTCTAATCATATCTCTTTTGGTATGTCCACACATCCCGCACAACATTTTCATCTCTGCAACGTTGAGTTTATCTTCATGTTGTCTTTTAACTGCCCAACATTCAGTACCATACAATATAGCAGGTCTTATAGTCGTACGGTAGAATTTTCCTTTAACTTTGAGCAGCACTTTTTTATTACAAATGACACTCGAAACTTTCCTCCATTTCATCCATCCAGCTTGAATCCTATGGTTTACGTCCTCCTTTATTTCGCCGTCATTTTGTATAATGGACCCAAAATATTTAAAACTTGTAACTTGTTTTAATATATAGTTTCCAAGTTTCACGTCTACATTCGTATTTGTTCGTCTCTTACTAAAAATACATTTCATATATTCTGTTTTATTTCTACTTATCCGAAAACCATGTGTTTCTAAAACTTATCTGCATGACTCTAACTTCATATTTATTTCCTCTTTCAATTCACCAATTAAGACTATATCATCTGTAAAAATCATGCATTTAGGCCCCAACTCTTGTATATGTTCAGTAACTGCGTCCAAAATCAAATTAAAAAGATACGGACTCAGAGAAGTCCCTTGATGTAGTCCAATAGTTGTGGGAAAATCTTTTGTATCCCCATTTTGTGTTCTCACGCAAGTCGTTATCCCGTCGTACGTGTCATTGATTGCTCGAATATACGCAATACGTACTCCTTTCTTTTCTAAAACCTTCCATAAAATCTCTCTTAACACTCTGTCATATGCCTTTTTCAGATCAATAAAAATCATATGCAAATCTTTCTGTCTGCTTTGATACATTTCCATCAATCTCCGTAGTAACTACACTTATTTTAGATATTTAGGCATAAATCCTCTATCCTCTTAAAGTTTTCATTTGATGTTCAAACCCTTGCATCTCCTCTATCCAACACTGGTTATCGTAGCTTACATTCGGTAATCACAACACGTCTTCTCCGTTGAAGTTGGATCCCATTGTATCTTCTCTATCCAGCACTGATGATCATCGCTACTCCTCTTCTCCATTGAAGTTGGGTCTCTATCATTCATCATAGTTTGCATCCCGACCATTGCATCTCTATTGCTTGTTTTTGTTGATAATTGAGAGTAAGTTCTTCTATTTTCTCTTGTTGGATTTGTCTGTGAGTACGGCCGTGTGCATATTTCCTTTCAGTAACAGTCTTCGAAGTTCATTAATTATTTTGTTCTTATGCAAGCATTGTTCTTTTTGTTGACCATTGAGAGTAAGTTCCTCTATTTCCTCTTATTAGATTTTTCTGTACATGTGGCCATGTACATATTTTCTTTTAGTAAGAGTGTTTGAAGTTCATTAATTATTTCGTTCTTATGCAAGCACATATACCTATTCAAAAGTTTGCTTTTGGGGTTCAAACTTCTTTATGGAGGAAAAGGAAGTTAAATTCTTCTGATTTTTGTGTTGTCTCTTAATGTATTATATAAACGCAGTGGCAAAGAACATAGATATCTTTTGTCTATGGTGAGGGAGTTGATGTTGGAGTTTTATCAATTGCAAATCTATCTGTGGATGAATTAGAATTAGAAAGAGTTTTTACAGATGAAGGGAATGACAACAATAGCGATTATAAAGAATATATTGAAGAAGAATGAATGTTGATTGTATTATAAATTTATAATAATTTTTTTGAGATTAAGTTGTAATGTGGGTTGTAACTCATTCTATGTTATTATTTTTTGGTTGTATATATGTATAAAATCTTTGTTTTTTAGTTCACGTGTCTTCAACGTGTTGTGTCCTATATTTTTAAAAAAATTTACGTGTCCTGTGTCTGAGTTGTGCCTCGTGTCCGTGTTTGTACTTTATAGCTTAAAACTATTTTGTGGCATTAGTTTATTCGGAGCAATTGTTTTGGATCAAAACGGGTGGGATTCCAACCCAGCGATCACTGCTCCTCATGCTAGCCTGTGGAAAATTTTCTTTCTCAGTGTTATAGTTCTTTTAGAACTTGTCTGTGGAGATTGGTGATGGTTGTCATATGTGGGTAGGGAATAATCCTTTTTGTCAAGCTTTTCCGAATCTCTGTCCTTTTTTTTTTCTGTATAATGCCCTGGTTCTGAACTTCTTTTCAATTTAGGGAACCATGCAATCCTGGAATTTTGGATTTTTAAGGGATCTTACTGATAGAGTTGTAAAGGAATTAGAAACTCTTTTGCATCTGCTTAACATTGTTCATTTGCCCACGACCAAGGATAGGAGATTTTGGAATTTAGATTCTTAAGAATGTATACTTGTAAATCTTACTTTCATTTCCTTCTTGAAAAAGCCATTTGGGAAATAAAAGATCCTTCAAAAGTCAAATATTTTATTTGGATAACAGTGTTCAATGGAATTGACACAAATGACATGTTGTAGATTCATAGACCTAACATGTTATTGTCTCCTAACATTCATATTACTTGCATGAATAGTGTAGAGGCTGGAGTTCATTTATTTCTACATTTTTGAGTGGCCACCTGTGGAATAGTTTATTTGGGGTTTTGATGAGAACTGGGTTTGCCATGGGATTTAGGGTAGTTTCTCCATATACAGGTCAAAGGTTTCTGCATAACAAAGGAGGGTAGAACTTTGTAGAATGTGCGATTTTTGGTCTTTTGGAATATTTAGTTGGAGCAGAATACTCATGCTCTCAGGTTGTCTCCTTATCTTTAGATGCCCTATGGATGAATCTGTTTGGGTCTTCTATGTGGTGTTTGGCTCAATTTATTTATTTTTTAAGGGAGTGTCTGTTTTAGATCTGCAAAGGGATTGGGCAACTTTGCTGCATTTTTGTTTAGTTTAGGTCTTGGACCTTTTTTCTAGGAGGATACCCTATTATATTCATTTGTATCTTCTGTCTATCTTATTATATTTTTTTTATTCTATTGAAAAAAAAATATTCTGCAATAGATCTAAGAAAGCATGTCACATCTATTACAATAAGCTTGCTGAATGTTGTCAACTGAGCTATTTAATAATATTTTTGCCATTTTTTTCTCCTTTAACTCTGAATAGAACAATGAATTTTGATTTGTTTCTCTTAAGAAGTGCCTTGTGAATATGTGGACCTAAAATCAAGCCAAGCTCAATTTGCTGTTGTCCTTTGCTATTGACTATTTCATTATTGTTGGGAAATCCGAGGTGAGTTTGTACCATGGACTATTGCAGGAGAGGTTGAAGAAAGAACAGGAAGAAAAAGAGCACAAAAAGAAAGAAAAGGCAGAGGCCCACCTTTATACCATTATAAAGGTTCTTAGTTCCCTACCTGGATTCTTTTAAAAGGAATTGTTCTTTTACTTTGCAAGAATTCTTTGAGTTGCCCAATAAATTTGTATCCAGATATTACTGGCTGCATATAATGCGTCATGGCTTCACAGGTGGCACGGGATGAAGATCTTGCCGAGCAGATTGGAAAGGATATATATTTTGATCTTGTAGACCATGATAAAGTGAGGAGTTTCCGTGTCCAGAAGCAGATGTTTTTTAACATTTTCAAGGTATCATAACCAAAATTATCTTTTTGACTGCAAGAACTTTTTTGACTTGGCATGTTGTCCTAGCTAGTTTTGGTCTTTCTACCATGACTTGTTAATTGCTTGCTTTGGTCTTGAAAGTAATATCCCCTTCCAAACCATTGTTTTTTTTATTGATGGAAATTGAATTATGAATATTGTCATCATTCTGACATAGGCTGCTTTAAACTATTCATTTAATAGACAAGTGTGAGATGATGTAAAATTTTCATAGACAGGGCAGATGGGGGGGAACATTATTTGGATTTTGGTCACATTTATGACCCAACTGGGACATTGTGGGTGGAAAAATTCAAGGCGCATCTGACTGTTAAATGGTACAACCGACTGCAGGACTGTGCTGGTTGAGAATTTGTGAAAGGAAAAACGCAGGATTCAGAATACTATGGTATACCAGTTAGGATTTTGCAGATGAAGAACAAAGCACACTAGATATCAAGTTATACAAAACACCAGTAATGTTTTCAAGTAATTAATCTTAAGAACAACAAATAAACAATTTTCATCTGTACACAAAAACTCAGATCAACAGATTATTTTAGATTTTTTTTTCAATTAATTCCAGTTTGGTGATATCTGCTTCCTGAACCATAGATGTTTAGTCTTGAAGTCATATGGTGATGGGGCAGAGAAAGAAAGAAATAGGAATATAAATTTGAATGTTCACATTAGAAAGAGGCAAGTCTTGAAAGAGATAGAGATTGACGCTGGGGGATGGTAGGAATGGGTCTGATCTCTCAGGAAGAAAGTGCAAAAACAGAAGGGGAGAGAAGTGAGGGCAAAACGTTTAGTGTTGGATCTGAAAAGAGAGAAGTAAGAAAAGAGGAATTTGTCCATACTATTGGCGTAGGGGTAGTGTTGGATCTCAACTCCTTTCTCTCTGTTTGAGTTACGCTAATGGGTTTGATGTCCTCCAATAGGAATTTGGAATATTTGGATGGTGCAAGCTCTTGGAATAGCATTTTTTGTCATAGTTGTCCTGCAAATTGAATCACAAGTTGGAGGTTAAATTTTGGATCATAAATCCAATTTATGACTAAATTTTAAAAAAGTGTAAAATGACGGTTAGAAATGTTTCAACCCATTTTGACGCTTCCTGAAACATTTTCACCAGATAAAATCCCCATGAAAAATTGGGGGACATGGAGGCAAGTGTGCAGGGCATGTATCCTTATCCCATGTGTTCGTGACAGATAAATCTGCAAAATGCATGTTCTGGTGCTTCTTAGATTCTTATAAGAGCTAATTAATACTGATGTTGCATCCAGAGGGAGATATTTCAGACATAGAACAGCTCTATAAGCTGGAAATTATGATGCTTAGGTTGATGATAATATATATATATATATATATATATATAGCTTGAACCTCTGCTGTCACAAATTTTTGGTTTATCATCTTTAGCATTATGTTGTAGGGGATGATTGCTCACAGTTCTTATAGAGCATTTGCTTAGTCCTTTTTCTTATGTCTTTATCAATCTGTAAAATGCAGGAAGAGGTTGCTAAAGAGTTTGGTATACCAGTGCAATTTCAGCGCTTTTGGCTATGGGCGAAGCGTCAAAACCATACCTACCGTCCTAATAGGCCATTGACACACATAGAGGAAACGCAATCTGTAAAGTTTTCTACTTCCTCTGAGCTTTTTGTTGTTATTTCCCCTTGGTTTCTTTCTATACTTTCTTTTGTTGTGGATGGTTATGATAAGTTCCATATCTCTCTTTTTTCAATTCTAACTTTTGAGTTTCTTGGTTCAAGTAGCATGTTGGTTTTGTATAAAAGTAAGCTTCTTTTACTGAAGCTTCATCTTTTCTGGAGTATTGCTTCATGTTGTTTTGTGTCAAAAACCCTGTTATTTTTGTGATATTGCTAGCTGGAAGTATTTCTTAGATTCCATTTATGGTTATTTCACCCTGTGGTGGTTTTTCTGTTTTTATTCATTTTACTCTGCATTCTTTGGTTGGCTGTTATTTATTGAAAATGAATAAAAAATGAACCTATTTTAGCTTTATTTAGATTAATTCTTTTGGATCCCATGGTAATTGTTTGTTCTGTAAGGGCTGTCAATTACTTGTAATTGTCTGTCATTTATTTATGCTCTGCCATGCATCAGCATCTCTAGGATCTGAAGTTCATCATTACTTTATCTCAATTAATTCACCACATTGCAGGTTGGACAATTGAGAGAAGTTTCAAACAAAGTTCACAATGCCGAACTAAAGTTGTTTTTAGAAGTGGAGCTGGGGCTGGTAATATCTATATTATTGAAGTTGCTTACTATTTGATGTCTCCAAACACAGTGCTTTTGACAGTTTGCATTATTATTTAGGATTTACGTCCCATTGCACCACCTGACAAGACAAAGGATGATATATTGCTTTTCTTCAAGCTATATGATCCTGAAAAAGAGGAGCTACGGTATTGAGTAATTTTTTTTTTAAACATTTTTTGGGGTGTAAGACCTGTTGTTGACATCAAATCTATTTTCCTATGATGGCAGTTATGTTGGAAGGCTCTTTGTGAAGAGTACTGGTAAGCCGTCAGAAATACTAACAAGGTTAAATGAAATGGCTGGTTATGATCCTGAGGAAGAGATTGGACTTTATGAGGTTGGTTTGTATTGTCTCGTTAATTTTTTTTTTGGTTAGTTTTAGCTTGCAAATTTTACGAACAAGGGTTTTCATCCTTGTATGTTGGAAACAATAAAAGCCTTATTCCAACTATGGTGGGGTTTGGGCATGCTAACATGCTATCAGGTCAATTCTTAGAAACTCAAACAACTGGACTTGGTGTTGTTTGGGAAGGTTGGGAAGGTCATTCAAATCTTGAGTTTTGTAATTTTGGCTATTTATGGAGAACTGAATCTTTGTTTGTGAAATTCTGGCATTAGAGCTGTGTATCACCTTAATTAATTTTTCAAGTCTCTTCCTTCACTTCATTGTCTTCTGTTTTAGGATTATTGAATCTTATAATTTCTTGCGTTTCATTTTCAACATTTAGACATAAGAATTGCAGTATATAATTTCCAATATATACAAATATAGCTGAGTTGTCACTTGTATGATTACTGCCTTGTAATCCCCTTTTTATGAAGTAGAGGTGACTTGTGCTGGGTTCTTTTGTTTCTCTTATTAATGCTTTCAAATCAACTCATGTAGCCCTGTACCTTGAGTAATAAAGAACTGGTACTGAAAAAATGGGGCCGTACCTGTACCAGGTAGGTATGGGCTACCGATACTGCAGGGGTATGGCAAAATACATCCCATATGTACCCCACTTTGTGTGTTGAAGGGAGAAGGAAACTTGTCCAAAGTCAATCTAACTCTGTATCCTCAATTAAGTAGGAGGAGGAAATAGAAAAGCTACCAATTTTTTTTTCAATCTTTTCCTATAAATTGCAAATCGGCTAGCCTCATCTCTCCATTGGAAGTCTCCATTGTTCTTCTCCAGGCTTCAGCTATTGTCTTCTCAGGCTACATCGCTCATTGCATCTCACTCTGCTTCTCTGCTCCATCACGTTCCTCTCTCTAAATGCAGAAGCTCTGCTCCCTCTCTCTAAACAATGCTCTGTCCTTGGGTAATGCCTTAATGGAAGTGGAACTACTTGGGTAATGTGGGTAATGGGTAAAATGTGTCTTCTGGTTGGGAACTTGGGGGAAAACGTGGCTGGCTGCTAATGGTGTTTTACTGTTTTTTTTTTCAATATTAAATATTTTAATGATTTTCAATTTTTAATAATTTTTATTAATATACATAATTATATAGTAGCTTTCAATTTAATTTTTTTTTTAATTTGAACAATTTGAATTTTTTTTTAGTGAAGATGTCTTCTCTCCCTTATAAAAATTACATTATAAAATATTTATTATTTTTTATTATTGATTAAGATATCATATATTATATATCTTTATTATTTTATATAAATATGTCTTGTCATATTTGTACCCTATATTTTTTTTTAAAATTGCTGTACCTCATTCTCATATGCACCTATGCAACATAGTGGAGTAATGATGAGAATGTGTGCTATGCAAGCCCAAACACTCGGTAGTCTTTCTTCTCATTATAATTATATATTCAAATCCAAAAGTAAAATGGTCTCAAAAGCCATCTGCTGTTTATACCTGCTTAAGCACGTATAATCTGTCATGGTTTTTGTAGTTTAGCCACTGAACTTGCTTGTGATTCGTAAGATATATATTTATCTCGTTCTTTGGGTAATTCCATTCAGAAGGGGGGAGGACCTTCAGTTGTAATGACATTTGGTTCTGTTCTGGATGAGGTACTTTTTTCATGTTACATTAGTGAATTGACTTTTCCTATGTTGTGCTTTGTGCAGGAAATTAAGTTTGAACCAAATGTCATGTGTGAACCTATTGACAAGAAACTAACATTCCGGGCAAGCCAGGTGAATTGTTTTCAAAATTGATGCACAGTGAGTTATTATTTCTTGTGTTGCCATATTGACTTGTTTTCTATACTTGCAGCTAGAAGATGGAGATATTATATGCTTTCAGAAAGCACCCTCAATTGATAGTGATGAACATGTTCGCTATCCAGATGTGCCTTCATATCTAGAATATGTGCATAATCGTCAGGTATTTTCTGCATTGTGATGTGGCCTGGCAGATTTGGAATAAGTTGTTCGGTATCTGTAATCTGCAGTGGGTTTGTCCACCTACTCTGGAGCTATTATTAGCTATTAAGCGTACTGGCTTTGGGAATAAGAAAGAACAGAAGTTCTTTAGCAATGTGCAGTTTTTTTGGTTTTGTGGTGTCTTTGGATGGAGCGAATGCAAAGGTCTTCAGTCAAAAGTTTCTTCTGTCACCTTTTCTGGGGGGAGGATTTTTTTTTTTTTTTTTTGGCTTCTTTCTGGGACTCTGCTCATGGCTTTTTTAGGGGGTTTCTCTGGTAGATTTACAAAGGGATCAGCAAGATCTTTTGAGATGTTAATTGTTCAGTTTTTTGCTTTCTATTTTTGAGGGCTATTTGTCCTCTTTGGTTGTACTTTTCTTCTCTCTTTTTATCAATAAAATTTCTTTTTTCTATGAAAAGAATCATCAGGTATTTTATTTGCTGAGTTCATTTCATGTAATTTGTGTGCCTTTATGTCATCTGGACACAAAACCTACCCAGATCTCTATTCAGTCTTTCTATGTATCTTCATACTTTCCTCCCATCCTTTGTGTGTGTGTAATCAATAATCCTTGCAAATTTCTTTATATATTAAAAACAAGATTTCCTGTCCTTGTTTTTTGTGAGTTTTTTAACTTCACCTGTAAATGTAAGAATGGTTTGTCAGCTGCTGATATTGCTTATCTGTTATTGATGCATCTTAGGTTGTTCACTTTCGATCACTTGATAAACCTAAGGAAGATGACTTCTGCCTAGAGATGTAAGCACTTTGGAATTTATTGAATATGAGTTATTATATTTTACTACTGATATATTCTACTTGATATTATAGATTTTGTTTACCGTTACATCCTTATATTCTATATATATTGATTTCTAGGTCAAGGCTTTATACATATGATGATGTGGTGGAGAGAGTAGCTCAACAACTTGGTTTGGATGACCCATCCAAAATTAGGCTTACTCCACACAATTGTTACTCTCAACAACCAAAGCCACAGCCTATCAAGTACCGAGGGGTGGAACATTTGTCTGATATGCTGGTTCACTACAACC
Source organism: Gleditsia sinensis (assembly GCA_037074535.1). Taxonomy (NCBI): domain Eukaryota; kingdom Viridiplantae; phylum Streptophyta; class Magnoliopsida; order Fabales; family Fabaceae; genus Gleditsia; species Gleditsia sinensis. Next base: position 24,627,842 of record CM073472.1, read on the forward strand.
AGGTAATAGTAGTTCAATGCTTGGGAATATCTGTTATTGAAACACACAAAAGCCTTATTTATTTTTTTAAACATTTTTATGTCAGACTTCGGATATATTATACTATGAAGTACTTGACATCCCGCTGCCAGAATTACAAGGTCTGAAAACTCTGAAAGTTGCATTTCATCATGCTACTAAGGATGAGGTCAGTATGGAAACCTGATTCTTGCCTGGCTTTCATCTTTGATTCTTTCCATAACCATTTTGTTATCATTCTTAAAATTGTTATAATCAGGTGGTTATTCATACTATCAGACTCCCAAAGCAGAGCACTGTGGGGGATGTCCTTGATCATCTTAAAACAAAGGTGACTTTACCTTATTTATACATTTTTTTTTATTAACATACTTGCATTGTATGTGCAAATAGAAGAGTTGTGATACACACACGACACTGCTTACACTTGTGTATGCAGCTGGAACACATTGGTTGATCAGAGTTTAACTGGAACAAAAAAATTAAGTGGGCTTTGTAAACTCGGTGGAGCTAGTTGTAACTGTTTTGTGCAGTTGACTACGTGTCCTCCTAATACTGTGCTTTTGTTGCTCACACTTAAGATTTTATGCACAAACACATATTTTTTAAATACTTATCTCATGCTCACAATCTATTATTGGACAGGTGGAGTTGTCTCATCCTAATGCGGAGCTTAGGTTGCTTGAAGTCTTCTATCACAAGATATACAAGGTGTGGAGTTACATCTGTGTTGACTTCGACTGATATTAATGTTCTTAATTAATTTTTGCTGACTAAGTTATTGGGGAATCAGGAAAAAGAATCTAAATTTAGGGTTCATTTGTGATCCTCCAATTGCATGTGCTGCTGCAAATGCTGTTGAGTACCGGGCAGAATTTCAAATTGTTATTATCAATATATGTTTATCCAGTCCTTGCTTTGCCTTGCATGTGTCTCTGCAGGTTTTTCCATCCAATGAAAAGATTGAAAACATAAATGATCAATACTGGACATTACGAGCAGAAGAGGTAGGGATCTCTCTCTCTGTGTGTTGGGGAGGGGACAGGCTGAAGTCTATGAAGTATTACCGCTGTTATTTTGCAAATGATAACACCAGCAGATTAAGTGTTATAAAAGATAATCAACTATTTTAATTTTTAATTTTTAATTTTTAATTCTTTTGAATCACTCGTTTTCTGGTTATCTTCCAATGTTACAGATTCCTGAAGAAGAGAAAAATCTTGCTCCTCATGATCGTCTGATTCATGTGTACCATTTTACCAAGGACACAGCTCAAAACCAAATGGTAAATAGATTTATCTGATTCATTTTTATATATGCTGTCTTTGATACTTCATATTGACATAGATATTATGTCAAAACTTTCAAACCTTTGGTTTCCATCTGAAATGCACAGCAAATTCAGAACTTTGGGGAACCATTCTTTCTGGTCATACATGAAGGTGAGACTTTGGCCGAGATTAAAGTGCGAATACAGAACAAACTTCAAGTTCCAGATGAGGAGTTTGCCAAGGTATGTTTTTCTTATACCCTTCTTTTCCTTGTATGCCAGACTTCCTTACTATATGGTTTGGTTGATGGAATATTTTTTGACTAAATATTGGTTAGTATATTTGATGTTACTTAACTTTTATTTTAATATTTTCCTTTGGCCAGTGGAAGTTTGCATTTCTTTCTCTAGGGCGTCCTGAGTATCTTCAGGACTCTGACATTGTATCTAGTCGTTTTCAGGTGCATCCATTGAAACTTAACTCTAATTATATGTATTTGCTTGAATTGATATTTACCACTATTGAATTGTTTGCTTGAATTGATATTTACTGTCTTTTTATTTTATCTTGTGATAGAGAAGGGATGTATATGGTGCTTGGGAGCAATATCTTGGCTTGGAGCATACTGACAATGCTCCTAAAAGAGCTTATACTGTCAATCAGGTTAGTCACTTTGCTGGAAAGGGCGGATTTCCTATGTACATTTTGGTCATTGGTTGTTTGGTGTCGGTCATTACTGCTGGTGCAATCAGTTTTTAATAGAGGTTGAAACCTGGTTTGGTTACTCTATTTAAAATTAGATTGGTTTTATTTTTCAGAATCGCCACACATTTGAGAAGCCAGTTAAGATTTATAACTAGGAAATCAATATTGATGAGTTCTCTTCTTGCGTGGGATGAATTTGGCCTTCAGAACCTATGGGCTTGTAAAGACCGGGATCATAGCAAAAGGCTACTCTGTATAGGCAGCTAATGAAGTCAACACTTGAGGTGGTGTCTGCAGGGTTTTATTTTAGTTTTGTAGTATGTAATTCTTTCTGTCGATGGAGTGACATTGCTCCCAACACTTTGTATCTGCCCACTGCAGCCCCTTGAGCTTTTACTACCGTTTTTATGGAGGTTCTTCACGTTGAGGTCATTGATCATCATCACTGCACTGTATCAGTACATAAGATTTTTGGATTAGTGAGTGTATACAGGGTATAGTTGGTTGACTTTTTGCCATTTTCTTGGTTTGCTTCCTTGATTTTGTTCAGTTAGAAGTGTTTAAAGCGTTAAGCCAAGTGATGAGGGCTGCATGATGGTGTAGCAGACAGACAAGTTTCTATAATGTTGTAAAAGGGGCTTGTCAGCCTCAGCATTAACTCTTATTAGCATAAAATTTTAATCTGGTCTTCTCAAATCTTCTTAACACCATTTCTTGTGGCTGTTTTACATTGTTCTGTCACCTTGCTTTGCCTGGAACTGGAAGGGCATGAGATGAGAGTAAAGGAAGGGAAAAGGATGCAGAGGAAATTGTATTTGGGTTCACCAGCCCTTCGTGCTCCTTCCTGCTGACTCCCATACACTCACTTGACATATAATACTGTGAGTGAAAGAAATAGACAAATTAATTTCAAAATGACTAAAGAAAAGAAAAACGTGCTTCTCTCCTCACATGATTATCATATCATATGAAAGGATCAAAATTCTTCCAATGTGCCAAAACTGTTCAACACCAGTAAAGGGCTTGGGTGAAGAGCTTATCTAACAAGGAAGAATTGAGATTTCTTAAGTTCTTAAAAGAATTTTACAAAGTAAAGCTAAAGTGAGAGATACAACTTGTGACATTTATATTTGAATTAATAGATTTTATTTACTCATTAAATAACAATTTTATCAATACGTATATTTTTCTTTTCAATTTTATTTTTTAAAGTATTTTAGAGAATTCAAATCCAGCAAGGCAGGTGTTAGACTTGTTAATTTTTAGAATTTGAAATTTGACAAAATTTTATGTAAAATAAAGATTGAATCTTAGTGCGCAATCGGATCTACTTTTTTTTTTTGACAGATCAATCGGGTCTAATTGGAAAGATTTAGTTTGTCTTTACTTGGCCTACGTTTGTTTCGTATGTTCCTGAGTTGCACAGTGGGATGGAATTTTGCTCTAATATTCAAGCATCCTCTAAACTGATCAGCAGAGAAGGGGAATGGCCCATTGTTTAGCTCTTATGTTAGGTTTGGATTGTGTAATTTAAAATTAAATAGAATTTTAAATGCAAAAGTTTGAATTGCTGCAATTGAAATTATTTGCATTTGAAATTTCTTGTTTGGATAAGACTTAAATTTCTTGAAGCTAGAAGTACTTGAACATGAGGGACCGACTGCTTTGGACTAGTACGGAGGTACGGAGGTCCCTCTTTTCTTGTAGGAGTTCAAGAGAATTTTGTTAACGCCATTCTTGCTGTTCTTGCAATGGTGCTTTGAGTTAGGTCAAGAAGTTGGGGGCATCTAAGTGCCGATTCAGAGCTCTTCAACTGTGTCACTTTTGTGGTGCATGTCTCCAATCCATTTGTTGAATTTGGAGCTGCCCTCGAGGCACTTGATGGAGGAAACTATACCGGAATAGTGTGCGAAGGGCGATGAGAGCAGAGATAATAGGGGCAGAGTAGGGAGAAATAGGAATGAGTATTAGTGGGATTGAATTATAAACTGAACTGAACTAAATAATATTTTCATTATTGAAAAAATTTCAGATTATTTAAAAAATTTAAATTATGTCAGATTGGTCAAATTAATTTTAATTTGAGAAAATTACTGAATTTTACTAAGTAAAGGAGAATTTTTTTTTTTGTATGTTTGGTTGGATTTGAACATATTTTAAAATTTTACACTTAAATCTATTTGAATTAACTTAAAATTAATTTAAAAATTCACTTGTATCTGATTTAATCTATTTGAAATGATTTTTTTATTATTGAGTTCGGTGAATTTAAGCGAGTTTTTTAGATTATAGTCAGGAAGAAAGAATTTTACAATTTCACCTATGGAAATTCAAATTCTTGTTAAAATAACTTAATTAAATTACCTCAGTTTTTAAATTCTTTCATTGTTAATCAAATAAGAAATTTCATAATGAGTTCATTTAAATACCCTGAAACATTACTTTTCCTCCTTAATTTACCTCATCCAAACACAACTACTGTTTGCTTCAATTTTTTTTTTCAACCAAATAAAATTCATGTTTACTCTCAACATAATCAAGCGTGAAATGAAATGATTAACCATTGATCCGACAATTTAGTAATTTTGGTTTGACTCATTGCTAATTCACTAACAACAAGGAGCAATACTACAAATTGTTAAAACATGTAGTGAATATTGTAGCCAACCCTAAGCAAGTGTAGTACCTGTAGTTCAAGAATTTTATTCTAATACAACAGAAAGATAGAACCATTTGGCCTGTGTGAGAGGAAAACATGTATTATACACCCCATAGGTAATCAACGCCTTTTATGGACTTCTTGATATTGAGCCAAATGAGTATACCACCTTCTGCCAAGGTGAGATTAATTTGAGTGTAGTCATTGAGACACTATACACCCCTAGAGCCAGGTGGAAGAATACCAACAGTCATGATCCTAGCCATTTTGATAGAAGCGCATTAAACAGACATGCCAAGACTTGATACTACTTTGTATAAGCACGTTTCATGCTTGTTACACACAAAAGTAATGTTAGAAGGAAGAATGCATTATTAATTTTTACCCTAATGAAATGTAGGCCACATGATTCATATGTCTATCCAGCAATGCATCTACTTTAAGGTAGGGAGTATTTGTCCCTGGCATCATTACAACATTATGTGCCTAAGCTGGTATTCAGTGGGAACCTAGAGCGGTTTTGGTGCATCCTATGAAACTCATCACTGCATTTGATATAGAGAGATATAAGGGACGAGAAAACATCCTAGAGCCAGCACCTGTAGCATCGGGAACCAGCTTAGCACCATCCAGGTGCATAGCTCATCACCATGAAATGGCTGAACAGCTTACCATTATAGATCTATGGGAGGAACATCAACTACTAGGCAGGAATATAACATCGATAACTGAGTTTTATATTAGTAGTCTTACAGCTATCGCTCAACATAATGCCAACTGCCACATATCTATTATTCAGTACTTCTACCAGTGTGCAAGCTACATGTGTGATCCATCAGCTCCACTACCTTCACCACCAGCTGTGCCTCCACCACCCCACTTTAGGATGCATGACCCTGGCAAAGATGACAATGAAGATGAAGATGAAGACCAGTAAAAAGGGAAGTCCTGCACATTATCTTTATATATATATATATATATATATATATATATATATATATATATATATATATATATATATATTTTATGACTATTTAACTCTTTGACATTAAAGACACTGTCAAATTCTAAGCTTGGGGATAGATACAAATTTTGAGTGCTTATAATGAATAAGAATGAATGTTCCAAATATTGAATGAACCCCATTAAAATCATGTGAGATTTATGTGAATGTATGCTTGGAATTAAGTGATATTGATGGCTGATGATTAGAATGAATTTGAAATCAATGACCTCTGAAAATTTGATAATATTATAAATATGTATAAAGTTAACTCCTATGTAATGCATATTTTTTCACAAAATCTTGAAGAGCTTTAGCACCAAATCCTTGGGTATTTAATTAGTTAAGCATTTAGAGAAGAATTATTTATTCAAATAATATATATGATTTCATAGGAATCTAAAACTTATTGGATTGTTACTTGAGGTGAAATCCTAGTCTAACACTTTAGTTAAGAGATGATTTAGGGATTTTTTTTTTATAAATTGATCTTTTTCAAGCCTATCTATACATTTTTACTTTTAGTCTCCCTACTTTGAGTATAATTGAACATTTTCTTTGATACCTATGTTATTAACCGAGCTAAGAAAAAAATATGATATCTTTTATCCTATCTTGAAAAAAGAGAGAGAAAGATTTGTAAAAGAAAAAGAAATTGTAATGAAGGAAAAAAGAAAAGGAAAAGAAAATTGAAAAATATGAATGAAGTAATGGAATGAAAATGAAGTTGAAAATAAGTTTGGGGGAAATTCCTTATAAATTTTAGATACTCTATAACAGAATTTAGAATGATCATGTGTATTTGGGTGATTTAAGCCAAATATGATATCTTTTATCCTATCTTGAACTTAAGTCACATTACAAGCTTACGAAAATCTTATTGATTCTAGATGTGATATTTAGCTTACATTAGTGGAGAGTAACAAGAAAAATAAGTTTATGAATTTCTAAAGCATCATCTATTGAGAGATCTACACTAATATCTTTTGAATTACATAAACTTATCTGGGTGCTAATGATTAAATCTCTAAGGATCACTCTCAGACACATTCAGGATTTGAATGGTGAAATATAAATTAGGTGGCATTTGGTTTCTGAAATATTTTATTTCCAATAAAATTATATTTCTAGGAATGAGATTTCTAGAAATAAGATAGATGAAAAAGTTGAAAAAATATGTTTGGTTGTCATTTTGCTTTCTTAGGAATAATTTACTGTATTACCATTAAATTTTATTTTTATATTTGATTCACATAAAATATTTTTAAAAATATAATTATTTTTTCAAAAATACCCTTGAAGAAAAACTTTCAAAATAAAAGGAATGATAAAATAAAGAAAAAAAGAGTAAATAAAGAAATAAGATTTTTTATTTGAAATTTAGAGGTTAGGGTTTAAGATTTAGGGTTTAGAGTTTAGGATTAAAGGGTTGGGGTTTAAAATTTAGGAGTTAAGGTTTAGGGATTAGGGTTTAGAAATTAAGGGTTAGGATTTAGGGTTCAGGGTTTTGAGTTTAAATTTAAGATTTAGGGTTTAGGGGTTAGGGTTTAAGTTTTAGAGGTTAGGATTTAGGGTTTAGAGTTTAAGAATTAAAGTTTAAGGTTTAAGGTTTAGAATTTAGGGACTCAGGTTTAGGGTTTTGGGATTAAGTTTAGAATTTATGATTTATAGATTAAAATTTAGGGTTTAAGGTTTATGGTTTAGAGTTTAGGGTTTAAGGTTTATAAGTTAGGCTTAAGGTTTAAGGATAATTTGATCATTTTGTATAGAAATTTTTTTTCATTCCCATGAAATTTTTTTATTCCCACCCTTAAGGTGGGAATAAAAAAGTGAGAATCTTCATAATTTTTTATTCCCGAGCAAAAAAGATTTTCGGGAATAAATTTTTATATCTGATATCAAACATGGAAAAAAATTCCTGTCTCACTTTCTTAAGAATCTTAAAAGATTTATAGTACCAAACACTACCTTACATTTGAGATAAAGATGTGCATAACCATAGTTTTTGAAGATTTCTTAAGTTAGTGATTATTGAAATATTTGAGGCAAAATCTTGAGTCATAACAACTTGATATTTAATAATTACTATTTTGCTTGAGGACAAGTAAAAAATTAAATTTGAGGGTATTTGATAAGTGAGTGTCTAACTTAGGAATTAGAGATTCTTAAATTAAATTTTGGACTAATTTAGAGTAAATTATCTAGAAAATTGTGTAATATTGTGTTGAATTTATGCAAATAAGGAAAAAGTTAAGAAAAAGGGAAAAAAATGAAAGAAAGACAGTAAAGAAACTAAAATTTTGAGCCCATAATGAAGAACTCTTATGAAGCCCAATGTCGCGACCCCAACGAATTAGAGTTGCGACGCTAGGACCTTGGCATTGCAAACCTAACAATATAGAGTCGCAATGCCAAGCCAAAAAATTCAAAATTTGAATTGTAGTTATCCAATTGCATTTGAGAGCTCTTTAAAAAGGGATTTAGGGCAAGAAAAATCAACAACTCTAGAGAGATAGAAGAGAGTGAAAAAGATCTTTGACTTAGAAGAGGAAGATCAGAATTTCAATTCTATCACCAATTCTCTCTTTCATCTCTTTCTATTACTTAAATGCTTTATTTTTATTTTGAGATGATTTCATATTTTAATATGAACTAATTTTATTTTTTAGAGCTACGATGTAGCCTAATTATAAAATTTTGTATTATTTAGTCAATTTAATAAATGTGTTATTTTCTTAATTGAGTTTTTACACTATGTATAATATTTCTAATCAACTGACCACTAATAAGATGATTTATTAATTATAATGAAACTAAGAGGAGATTTATGTGTTTAGAGTAGTGTGTAGGAACTATATATTATTTGTAATATATAAATATACTTGCATAGTCTATGTAGTCTTAAGTGAGAGCCACTAATCTTAATAAATATTTGCTTGTTATAATTCACATAGAAACATAGTGAGTTAACATTTAAAAGATGTTTCTATTAAACTTTGAGATAGACTATTGAATGTTTAGTGTATATCGACTGTCAATTATATTATAATTTTTAAGTTAAAAAGAATAAGATTGCAAAAGAGATTAATTAAGGTAAAATTAAAAACCTTAGAACTTTGCTTAATTAAATTTTTCTCGTAACACTCACTTTCAGTTATCTTTGCTATTTCTATTTTCTTTTTCTTTTTTTTAAAAAATTAATTTTTTGAATTATTCAGTTAAAGTTAAAATTGATATAAGGATGATAATTAATAATCAAAATTTTTGTGTGAACGATACTCATACCTTATAATTTATCACTTGATAATAATAATGTACGTTTACAATTAATGAATATCTAATTCGTACGTATTAAATGTGTTCTTATATTTACTCATAATTGTGATAAATATTGAAATTGTGATAAGATTAGATTATTACTTCATTATTGAGTCATTAATTAAATTGATTGAACTCATTATTTATAATAAAAAAATAATATATAATTTAAAGTAATTAAATATAATATATTTAAAAAAGTGATATTAATTAATATAATATAATTTGTTTAGTAAATAATATGTAAATATAAATTTACATAAAAATTATTATCAATTTATAAAAATTATAATATAAAATTAATTTTATAAAAATAAAATTTAAGTCTAATCTATTTAATTATTTTGATTTGCCAATTCAACTTTAAGTCGTTTTAAACATATTTAATTCAATTATAAAAATAGTGTGATTATTAAAATTAAATTGATTTGATAATTGATTAGGTTGACTAATGTTGTTATTTTAATTAAAATTCGTAAGCGCACGAATCTATTAGGGGGCGTTTGGTACATGGTAACATTTTTCATTCTTAAGAATCATCTTTCCTGATAAACATGTTTTTTGGGAATGATGATTATTGGTAATGTACAAAATACGTTTGGTTGACTTTAAATATTTATCTGGGAATATTTTATTACTACGTTTGGTTATAATAGAATTTTCCTGAGAATTGTAGTACTTTTCCAAAAATATCTTTATTTATGTTAAAATGAGAAAGAGAAAGTAAGTGCAAAAATGATAAAGAAAGTAATAGAAAAAAGAAAAAAATTATGAGAAAGAAAGTAAGAGAGAAAGGCATGAGAGAGAAAGTATGGGTGAGAGAGAGAGAGAGAGATGTGTGAGAGAGAGATAAAAAAATGACAAAATGGAGGACATTATTGTCTTTTTATATTTAAAAAGATTTTCATGGCATGGAAAACTTGGATTCCCACCCCTCTACATGGGAAACTTTTGGTGGGAATCCTTATAAAAAATCATTCTCAGGAATCCAGAATTCTTGAGAATCCTGTTTTAAAATTCAGAAACCAAACATAGGAATTAAACTTTCCCAAGTTCAATTTCCCAGGAATCCAAAAAAAATCCCTCTACCAAACACCCCCTTAGAGTATAGATTTAGTGGTATGTAAAGTCAATCCCACGAAAATTACCAATTAAGAGAAAATTTAATTCAGATTCAAAATAAATATTTCTAATTTAATTGTCAAAATATTTCTTTGTGAGAAGAGTACTAAATATAATATACAAAGAACTAAAATACTAAAATTAAATAGGAACGTATTCAAAATAAAGAAACATGTTAAGGTTAGGGGATCAACTCTTGGTACATAAAATAAAAATAATTTTTAATTCTTTTATTACTCAAATAGAATCTTCACATAAATGAGATTTCATTTGAAATATATGTTACATTAAATGCGCTTTGGTTTACAAATAAAGTGTATTTACCTTTTTATTATTATATTACTAATAATAAATAACTCTTGTAAAATATATTCAAGTATACACCGTGCCAATCATTATATTGTTTATAATAAATTAAGAATGATTCAAGTATTTATTGTGTCAAAAATTATCTACAATGTATAAAAATTCGTACTTTACAAAATAAAAAATATAAAAGAAAGAAAAATATAACAACAGAAAAGAGACAGAATCAATAATAATAATATAAAATAGGCGATAAAACAAACCATTAAGAAATAAAATAATAGAGGGGTAACAAAAACATCTTCTAAGAAAATAAAATAACAGAGAAACAACAAAACCATCATTTAAAAAAATAAATAACAAGAAAATAAATAACAGAGGTACAAAAAATAAATAATAGATGGGTAACAAAACCATCTTCTAAAAGAATAAATAACAAAGGGGCAACAAAGTTATACTTTTAAAAAGTAAATAACAGAGTGGCAACAAAACACTCCTCTAAAAAAATAAATAACAAAAAAATAAATAATAGAAGGACAACAAAGCCATTATCTAAGAAAATAAATAACAAGAAAATAAATTCAAAAATCAAATATAAATATTGAAATTAAAAGTTAGATAAATTATTATTCTCATACCAAGAGTTTCACCCTTTCACCTTAACATTAGGAGATTAGTTCTCCATAATTAAGGTAAGAAAGTAAAATAAAAGATAAAGAAACATGATAAATTTTATAAAAGAAATTAAAGATACAAAATGTCTTAAGAGAAAAAAATATTACAAACACTTAGAATTCCAACAAAAATCTTTCAAGCTCGCTCTTCAGCCTTTCTCCTATTTTTAGCATACAAGATGTCTCTATTTATAGACAAAATAAAAGGAGTAGGTGACAAAGATAGTGAATAGCAAATTGTACTAAAGTTGACAAGTTGTGTTGCATTATATGTCCCAAAAGTCCTTGTGGTATATCTCCTTAATAGCTACCGAATCTTCTGCAACAAGGTTAAGCTATACTGCAATAGCAAACATGATCTGTTCTAACCAAATTTTTATCCTTTTAATATCCGAATTTGTTGATAATTTGAATATGAAAGTTGTAGAAAATTGTATATGATATGTACCTACTAAATTTTGTATCAATTGAATATATATTTTCTGAAATATGGCCCAAATACTATAATAAAATTGGGCTAGATTGCAACAGAAAATATGTTCTTTTCTAACCCAATTTTGGTCCTTTGAATATTTGAATTTACTGATCACATAAACATAAAATTTGTATAAAATTATGTCAGCTATTCATCTACCAAATTTTATACATAATATATACATATTTTTTAAGATACGGCTAAAATATTGCAATAAGATAAAGTTGAAAAGCAAGCAGTAAATATATTTTTAACATTGAGTGTTTTCCTTGAATCTTTATGTTTCAATTCTTTTATAGATGTGGTCATAAATCAAGATTAAATTGATACATATATCTATTAGGATGCGTTTCAGGAAGTAAAAAGATAATGCTTCTTATTCAGTCATTTTTAATAAATTTATTTTATCTACTTGATTTATAGACATTATTTTTAAAGAACTACAATTTAATTTTGATTGCTCTAATTAAGTCTATTTTTTATTCTTCTCTTCATCTATAAAAAATACACAAAATTAAAGATAAATAAGAGAGATAAATACTCAATTAAGACAAAAAGATAAGATAAAAAAATTTAATTTATAAGTATAAAACTCACTCGTAAACTAAATCCATGTCTTAAAATTTAGAAATGTTCACGGTTCGATTCAGTTTATTTTTTAGGCTCAACCAAACTGAACTAATTATGTAGAGTTTAGCAAGAAAAAAAAAACCTTATCAGTTTAATTAAGATATGTAAAACCGAACTAGTTAAAAGTAGTTTTGTTTAGCTTGATTTTTTAATTTTTTTTTTTTGTCCATTTCGGTAAGACCATCTTTTAGTACTTCCACTGTAAAGTAAATGATGAAACATGACAACGAGGCTTTCAACTTTTCACTAATATGTTTTCATAAAAGGATTGATAACTTCAATATAAAAGAGATATCGTTGAACATGTAATAAAGATATGAATTTTTATAAAAATGCAATACCTTTCAGTTTCTAGTCCGGGGTACTTTGCAGCTTTTGACTACTTCATTAAGCAAAATTCTTTTTCAGTTTTCTACTGTTAATTTATTCCTATTGTTTTTTTTTAAATTCAATTGTTGTCCAGTAATTTAATTCAAAATATCTTAATAAAAAAATTAATTGAAACAAATTATTAACTGCCAATGCAACACAGCCCACGTAAAAAATCCCTTTATAAATACATTCAAAATATCTTTTTGAATGTGCTTAATTCACTCAGCTCCTAATTTTTGATCAAATTTTATAATTCAAAATATCTCACTAAAAATTAATTAAAATAAATTAAATTATGTAGACTACTTGCTACCAATACAATGCTTAATTCACCCCTCTAATTATGTAACATGCAAGAAGGAAATAATAATTCTATTGTATATAGTAATAATTTCATAATACTACCAACAGAAGTCTATAAAACATAATAATTCTATAATTTCTATATTCTATCATTCTTTATATGTGAGGAGTTTCTCTAAGACTAAGATTTCTATAACCAAGCACATAACCTGTTAAAATATAACAATAATTAAAATATAATTAGTACAATTTAAATGTATTGGATAAAATACATAAATAATTTATTTGATTAAATATAATGCTTATACCACTCAAAGCATATTCATTTACAAATCTAAATTTGATCTTGATTCAGCCAATAGACTAACTTCATCTAATAATTGAATATATATATATATATATATATATATATATATATATATATATATATATATATATATTAAGTCAAGAAAAAAATTATTACAAACCCTTTTAAGTACAAAAAATTTATTAAAAAAATACTATTTGAAATAAAAATAATATTATTTATCTCAACCTTATCAATATCATCTGCTTGCTCTTCCATGTCAATAGATAAATGAGTAGACCGAAACTAATTTTGTGCACAAATAAGAGTCTCTACTGATCTTAAAAATAAATAACTCCAATATTGATCAAGAACTCGGTCCCCTATATTAAAAACTAATTCAAAAGCAACTATTGACATTGGTATAACCAATACATCCCTAACAATTTGAGCAAAAATAAGAAATCTAATATAATTCACATTCCACCAACTAAGAATATCAAAATTTGGTGACATATTTTTTGGAACATCCGTTAAATATGTTTCCAACTTAGATTTATGATCTACAATATCATTCTCACTCATATCCATATCAAATTCCATAACAAAAAAATCTTTTGCATCTACTAAAATTTTCACTTATCTACTTTAGTGGGAATATTGACCAACATCTTCTGATTTTCTAACACCATAAAAAGATTTATATTTATCATGCATACCATTGAGTACTTTCTTTACTTTTTCAACCATAAAACTAGCCAAGTTTTGATCAAAGAGTTTTGAAATGCTCCACTCAACAAATTTTAACTTGTATCTTTGATCAAGAATTATGGCAACAAAAATAAACATGTTAATGTTTTTTAAACTCTCCCAATATTTGTCATATTTATCTTTCATTCTAATATTCATATTCTTTAATAGTGCATCATCATCACTCTTACACCAACCTTTCAAAGTCTTCACAATAAGACAATATTTATGAAAATATTGAGATGAAATCACATGCAAAGAGCTTGAAACATTTTTAATTGCATCAAAAAAAATATTCAAAAACTTCACAAAATGCCTTGCATTAAGCCAATTCTCTGTGTTTGGGGGACCAAGTGGAGAATCTAAAAGAAATTGAGTATCCTACTCTTCCAACCTACAAAATGCCCTTTGAAACTTCAAGGCACTCTCAAGTATAAGGAATGTGGAGTTTTACTTTGTTGGAACATCTAATTGAATCATGCTCTTATTTTGTATCTTAACAAACTCTATACATTTTTAAAATTTTTACATTCATGCGGGAGAAGCACGCATATATTTGCAAGCATATCTAATTTTACTTATTGAATTATGCATTTTTTTCAAACCATCAGTAACAATAAGATTCAAAATGTGAGCACAACATCTAACATGCATATATTCTCTCTTCATCATACTTACATTCTACTAATTTATTTGCCTTGGCAAGTATGCTATGACAACATCATTTGAGCTAATATTATCAACTGTTATGGTGAAAACTCGTTCAATTCTCCAATTAGTAAGACATTTTTGTGTGATTTGACCAATTACTTCTTCTCTATGACTACCAATTGGACAAAGTTCAAAATTTTCTTATGCAATTTCCATTTAGCATCAATAAAATGTACACTAAGACAAAGATAATTCAAATTTTGTATAGAAGTCCAACAATCAATAATCAAACAAATACTTTGAGATTTCAAAGATAACACATTTTTCAATTTTTTTTTCTCATATAAAAAAAGCCTGTAGCAATCCTTAACCATTGTAACACGAGATGGAATATGAAATAATAGCTGAACAATACTCATGAAATGTAATAGCCGTAAAGTTAACGAGAAAGTTCAACTAAAGGAATTTAGAATAAAAGAGATAATTTTGGAAAATAGAGATTTTAATTAAGGAAAATTTGGAATTAAAACAGAGGATTTCAAAAATGGAATTAGGACTCGGTGAAAATAAGTTATTATTTACATGGATTAAAGAATTAAAAAAAAATGTTAAGAATTTACGTTTCGGGGCAAAAATGCAATTTCTTAAAAGTTTCGGGGTTAAAATATAAATAAGAAAAATTTGCAAGGACATCCCGCTAAAAGTGAAATTTTGCAGAAAGGTTCCCCGAGATATTTTAAGGGCCTCAATCACTTCGGAAGCAATCATTCGCAGATTTCTCCATCTCTCTTCAGAAAAACTCTCCCCGAAAATCCTCTAACTTCTCTCTAAGATTTCTTCGCCTACGGACCTCGGATTTCGACACCACCACCACCAACGGACTCAGGACGAAGAGTTCTTCGAATCCATCCGATTGGTTTCTGGAGAATTGGCCGGAAATTGGTCGGAAAATTGAAGGGAAAAACGGCCAAAAAGGTAACCTCCGAAACTCCTACTTTTAGTTCTCAAACGCAAAAACTAACACCGTAGATCGATCCAGAAGGCACCGAAACCTTTGGATCTCAAATTTCAGGCCGATCCACCACCGCACGCGCCCCCACGCGCCGAATCTCCCTCGGAGAGTGACGCCCACGCGCAGCTCCTCGGGCGGCGCGTGTAGCGCGTGGCAGCCGGACCTCCTCGCGTTGACCTGCGTTGACCGAGCTCCCGGAGGCCAAATTTCGCAAATCCGGAGTCGTTTTCAAGGTTTTCGGACGTTCCGGACTCAATTTTGGGGTTTATTTCACTGAATTCGGATCAGAAAATAGGATTTTAAGGGTGTTCAATTTTGTGCTTCAAAGTGGTGAGTAGATGATTCTTTCTATGGCTTGTTTTTACTCTTCTTGAACTTTACATTGATAAATGAGTATGATTACATGTTATTTATACTTCCATATGTTCTTGAAATGGTTTGAAAATGTCTGAAATATTTAATATATGATATGTAGTTCAAGAAGAGTTTGATTTTGCAATAAGTTTTGAAACACATTAAGCATGTGATTTTTACACGTATTTCGCATGACATGGCAAAGAAAATATGTTATACATGTAACATTGATTTTATAGTGATATGTTTGCCTTGGATATGGGCATGTATACATGTTTCCCCTGAATGGGAAGTTTTGACATATGAGTGTTTTGAGACTGAAAGTCTGTATTATAATGAGAATTTATACTGGATTATATGGCATATGTGCATATGGTATTTTTCTGTGGAGGAATCCTATTGGAAACACTGTCTGCTAACAGCAGGTGATGTTAGCCTTGGTGCGCACCTTGATTGCCTCAGCTAGCAGGGGAGGTGGTGCTAGCCTCGTGTGAGGGCCAACACACGGGAGATTATATGTGAAGGAGAGCGGAATGCCTCCTATATATGGGCGAGATGCCAGTTATATGAGATGTTATTTTGCCTTCCCTTGCTGTGTGCTTGGGAAAGACCCATACAGAGTTCCTTCGCGTGTCCTCTTGAATGGTAGTAGGGCAAACCTCAGCGGGATGCTGAGTTTAGGCAAATCCTATACCACCAAAGTACGGAAGGGGTCAAACTCTTATGGTGGTTCTGATATGGGATCCTCCGAATATTTTAACAGAAATGTTTTGATGCATAGCATAATTTGATTAATAATTTTACAGTATTGAATATGATTTTGAACTTGATATGAGCATTGTTTATACAGTATCGCATACAGTTTGAAAGACCTGATTATGATTTTTGGACAGAGAATATTTGAAAATGCGGGTCCCATAAGAATGTACTTGTGAACGGTATATTTTGATATGATAAATTTTACAATATGAGTACATCCTTATGTTGACCTGAGAAGTCATAGGAGGTGTTATCTGCTCACTGAGTTGTAAAACTCACTACACGTGGTTGACATATTTTTCAGATAAAGACCCAGAATTTGGTCCCGCAGCTACTTGACCGACTAGGTGTCGTGCCTCAGTGGTGAGCCTAACTTGTTTCTAGGCTCTCAGTGTATTATATTGTAATATATTTGTACTCTAGTGTTGCTCTGAAAGTCACAGGCAGGATCCTTGTTTCCGCTGTAAACTTGATGTATATAGATTTGGCATGTATAATTATTGGTTTTGTAAACTTGAGAACGTTGAATAATACTTGAATATGTGTTATCGTGAGATCATTTGCACATGTGGAATGAAAAGTTTTTCGGATAGTAATGGTATTCACGTTCGTAAAGTACGGACGTGACAAGTTGGTATCAGAGCATTAGGTTTCCCTGTGACAATCAGAGCAAGGGATTCTTTAGTAGGACCTTTAGTATCGATATGAGCCGGACATATTTATACTTCAGGTGCTGCTGAGAGAATCTATAGGATATTCACTTCCTTTCCAAGTGTCTTTAAATTCCTTGAGTAAAGTTTGAATACATGTGTCTTAAAGAGGTGTTTTATTCTGTATAGTTAATGATACCGCCAAGAACTAGAGCGGTCACTAGAGAAGAAGCTGTAGATCGTGCACCCTCTACAGAAGAGTTTGCACAATCTACAATACCAGTACAAAGAGGCCGTGGTAGAGGCCGACCTAGAGGAAGAGGAAGAGGTAGAGGTAGAGGACGTGCACGGGGTTTGAGAACCCCAAGACAAGGAGAACAGACTCCTGTACCTGATAGAGTTCCTGAGGAAAGAGTATAAACCCCTCAGGAGCCACCTGATAGAAACGCTGATATGATTGCTGGTATCCATAGAAGTTTAGAAACATTGGCTGGATTTATAGTGGAACAGGGTAGAAGGGAAGGCCAGCCAGCAGAACATGATCCTGAAGTGCATGAACTGGGAAGAACAGCTGACCAAGAGGATAAGCTGAGAGGGATTGAGGTGTCATTACCGCAATTCCTTAAGTTAAAACCTCCGACTTTTTCTGGGTCAGATGTTCAGGAAGACCTACAGATCTTTATTGATGCTGTGGAACGAATTTTCAGAGCCTTGGGGTGCTCTAGTAGAAGATCCGTGGAGTTGGTGTCTTTTCAACTATCTGATGTGGCCCAAGTTTGGTTTGAGACATTTGTACAAGGACGGGCAGCTGTTTTACCACCAATGGAGTGGAATGAATTTAAGGAAGTATTTATGAATCGCTTTCTACCAACAAGTGAAAGAGACAAGAGGGCCAGAGAGTTTGAGGAATTGAAACAAACACCAAACATGTCAGTTTCTGAATATGACATTCGTTTTACCCGATTGTCCAGATATGCACCATACCTGGTCCCAACTGAAAAGGATAGAATTAAGAGGTTTGTTTTAGGATTGATACGCCCATTGTTTAAGTCAGTGGGTCCTCAGATGGATCATTTCTCAACTTATTCAGCAGCTGTGAACTGTGCTAGAATGATGGAAACACGAGAGCAAACTGACATAGAAAGTCTTAAGAGAAGGAAAAGAGATCGAGATAGTAATGCCCAGACTAGATCTAATCCTACTGTTAGTGGGTCAAGATTTCAAAATCCACAGCGTTTTAATCAAACAGGAGCTGGTAGTTCTAACCAGCCATCAGTTAACATTAATAAGCAGAGAATGTTCCAAAGAGATATGAGACCCCCGAGTCAGCAAGATTCAAGATCAATGCCACTATGTCCACATTGTGGTAGGTCCCATACTGGACAGTGTCGCAGAGAAACTGGTGCATGTTTTAAGTGTGGACAAATGGGTCATCTAATGAGGAATTGTCCACAACTGCGAAGTTTTAGTCAAGCAACAGTGCAACCAGCTTTACCCCCTGCATCTGTGCCAGCACGACCTATTCGAGCAGCCTCGGTCCAAGCAAGTAGTGGTGGTCCTGGTAGAGGATCAGGAAATCGAGGCCGAGAACCAGCTCGAGTTTTTGCCTTGACACGACAGGATGCTCAGGCCTCAAATGCAGTTATGACAGGTACATTATCAGTATGTTCCCATAAAGCATATGTTCTGTTCGATCCTGGTTCTACTCAGTCTTATATATCACCATGCTTTGCTAAGAACTTAGATAGAGATCCTGTTAGTTTGCATTGTTCTTTCATGGTTGCTACTCCTATGGGAGAACTTCTAGTAGTAAATGATGTGTATAAATCATGTGAGATTTCGATAGAAGGCAAGGAGACTCTTATAGATTTGATAGTTCTAAATATGATAGACTTTGACGTGATTTTGGGAATGGATTGGTTGGCATCATGCCATGCCATTCTAGACTGTCATAATAAGGTGATTAAGTTTAATGTACCTGGAGAATCCTCCTTTATGATACAAGGAGATTGTAGTAAGAAGTCTAGTAATTTAATTTCAGCCTTAACAGCTCATAAACTGTTACGAAGAGGGTGTCAGGGATATCTGGCAATAGTCAAGGATGTTGATATAAAGTATACAAGTTTAGAGCAAGTTCCAGTAGTTAAAGAATTTCCTGATGTGTTTCCTGAAGAGTTGCCAGGATTACCACCAGACCGAGAGATTGAGTTTAGTATTGACCTTCTCCCTGAAACACAACCAATATCCATACCTCCTTATCGGATGGCACCTGCAGAACTTAAGGAATTAAAAGAACAATTACAAGATTTATTAGATAAAGGTTTTATTCGACCCAGTACATCTCCCTGGGGTGCTCCTGTTCTCTTCGTGAAGAAAAAGGATGGATCTTTACGTCTATGTATTGACTATAGGCAGTTGAACAAAGTGACTATACGAAATAAATATCCTCTACCCAGAATAGATGATCTGTTTGACCAGTTACAAGGTGCTCAATGTTTTTCAAAAATTGATCTGAGATCCGGGTATCATCAATTGAAAATAAAGAAGGAAGATATTTCAAAAACTGCCTTTAGGACTCGGTATGGGCACTACGAGTTTTTAGTAATGCCATTTGGTTTAACGAACGCCCCAGCTGCATTTATGGACTTAATGAATAGGGTATTTAAACCTTTCCTGGACCAGTTTATTATTGTATTTATCGATGATATTCTGGTGTATTCAACGAGTTCAGAGGAGCATGAGCGACATTTAAGGATAGCTTTGCAAACCCTAAGAGAACATCAATTGTATGCTAAGTTTTCAAAGTGTGAATTTTGGCTTAGTAATGTTACATTCCTAGGGCATGTGGTTACCAAAGAGGGTATTCATGTTGATCCCAAAAAGATAGAAGCAGTACAGCAATGGCCACGCCCCACGACAGTTACAGAGATTCGTAGCTTTCTTGGGTTAGCAGGCTATTATCGTAGATTTGTTAAAGATTTTTCAAAGATAGCTGCTCCTTTGACCAGGTTGACTAGGAAAAGAATAAAATTTGAGTGGTCTGATGCTTGTGAAAAGAGTTTTCAGAAATTAAAGGAGTGCTTAACTACAGCCCCAATCCTTACCATTCCTACGGATACAGGAGATTACGTAGTATACTGTGATGCATCTAGAGTGGGCTTAGGCTGTGTGTTAATGCAAAATGGAAGAGTAGTTGCTTATGCATCTAGACAGTTGAAGACGCATGAACAAAATTATCCCACCCATGATTTAGAGATGGCAGCTGTAGTATTTGCTCTAAAGATTTGGAGACATTACCTGTATGGAAGAACTTGTGAGATTTATACAGATCACAAGAGCCTCAAGTATATTTTTCAACAGAAGGATCTTAATTTGAGGCAAAGAAGATGGATGGAGCTACTGAAAGACTATGACTGTACGATTTTGTATCATCCAGGTAAAGCAAATGTAGTAGCTGATGCTCTAAGCAGAAAGTCAATGGGAAGTTTGGCTCATATAGCAGAGGTGCGACGACCATTGTTAGAAGACATCCATAAGTTAGAAAGTAAGGGAATAATGTTTGAAATAAAAGAACCGGGAATATTATTGGCTCATGTGCAGCTCCAATCTTCCTTAGTTGAGCAAATCAAAGCCGATCAAGACAAGGATGCTAATTTGCTCAAGATTAAGAGTGAAATGAAGGATAGTAAGGATTCTGAATTCTCGGTGGATACTGAAGGGATATTAAGATACGGTAGACGATTGTGTGTTCCAAATGTTCATGATTTGAGAAAACAAGTTTTGGAGGAAGCACATCGATCTACATATACCATACACCCAGGAATGACAAAGATGTACCAAGACATAAAGGAATTGTATTGGTGGGATGGTATGAAGAGGGATATTGCGGAATATGTTTCCCATTGTTTGACGTGCCAGCAGGTAAAAGCTGAACATCAACGGCCTGCAGGTTTACATCAGCGAATAGAGATACCAGAATGGAAGTGGGAGATAATTACTATGGATTTTATCACTGGATTACCAAGAACTTCCAAGGGAAATGATTCTATCTGGGTCATTATAGACCGCATGACGAAGTCAGCACACTTTCTGCCTGTGAAAACAACCTACAATGTAGCTCAGTATGCCAGGCTCTATTTAAATGAAATAGTTAGGCTACATGGAGTTCCAATATCAATTATATCTTATCGAGGGCCGCAGTTCACGGCACGATTTTGGAAAGCTTTTCAAGAAACATTAGGAACGAGATTGGACTTGAGCACAGCTTTTCATCCGCAAACTGATGGTCAGTCTGAGCGTACGATTCAGATTTTAGAAGACATGCTTCGAGCCTGTATTTTTGATTTTGGTGGAAGTTGGGATATGTATTTGCCTTTGGCTGAATTTGCATATAATAATAGCTACCAGACTAGTATACAGATGGCCCCATTTGAAGCTTTGTATGGTAGACGGTGCAGATCTCCCATTGGATGGTTCGAAGTGGGCGAGGCTAAACTTATAGGGCCAGATCTTGTACAAGAAGCATTGAACAATGTAAAGCTGATTAGAGAAAGGCTGCAGGCAGCTCAGAGCAGACAAAAGGCATATGTTGACAATAGACGAAGGAAGTTAGAATTTTCAGTGGGTGAACAAGTATTCCTGAAAGTCTCACCCATGAAAGGAGTGATGAGATTTGGAAAGAAAGGGAAGTTAAGCCCTTGGTATATAGGCCCTTTTGAAATATTGGACAGAATAGGTGCAGTGGCATATCGCATAGCTCTGCCACCAGAACTGAATGTTCATTCAGTATTTCATGTGTCTATGTTACGGAAATACTTACCGGATCCTACTCATGTCATTCAACCCCAGGAAATTCAATTAGATAAGAATTTAACCTATGAGGAAAAGCCGATGTCTATTGCTGATCGACAAGTGAAAAAGTTGCGGTCACGAGATATTCCAATGGTTAAGGTGATATGGCAAAATCACTCATTTGAGGAAGCTACGTGGGAAAAAGAAGATGACATCCGCGCCCGATATCCGCATTTGTTTGAACAATGAGGTTAGTATCTATCTGCTACTATGGTGATAAAATTCGGGGACCGAATTTCTTTAAGGGGGGAAGAATGTAATAGCCGTAAAGTTAACGAGAAAGTTCAACTAAAGGAATTTAGAATAAAAGAGATAATTTTGGAAAATAGAGATTTTAATTAAGGAAAATTTGGAATTAAAACAGAGGATTTCAAAAATGGAATTAGGACTCGGTGAAAATAAGTTATTATTTACATGGATTAAAGAATTAAAAAAAAATGTTAAGAATTTACGTTTCGGGGCAAAAATGCAATTTCTTAAAAGTTTCGGGGTTAAAATATAAATAAGAAAAATTTGCAAGGACATCCCGCTAAAAGTGAAATTTTGCAGAAAGGTTCCCCGAGATATTTTAAGGGCCTCAATCACTTCGGAAGCAATCATTCGCAGATTTCTCCATCTCTCTTCAGAAAAACTCTCCCCGAAAATCCTCTAACTTCTCTCTAAGATTTCTTCGCCTACGGACCTCGGATTTCGACACCACCACCACCAACGGACTCAGGACGAAGAGTTCTTCGAATCCATCCGATTGGTTTCTGGAGAATTGGCCGGAAATTGGTCGGAAAATTGAAGGGAAAAACGGCCAAAAAGGTAACCTCCGAAACTCCTACTTTTAGTTCTCAAACGCAAAAACTAACACCGTAGATCGATCCAGAAGGCACCGAAACCTTTGGATCTCAAATTTCAGGCCGATCCACCACCGCACGCGCCCCCACGCGCCGAATCTCCCTCGGAGAGTGACGCCCACGCGCAGCTCCTCGGGCGGCGCGTGTAGCGCGTGGCAGCCGGACCTCCTCGCGTTGACCTGCGTTGACCGAGCTCCCGGAGGCCAAATTTCGCAAATCCGGAGTCGTTTTCAAGGTTTTCGGACGTTCCGGACTCAATTTTGGGGTTTATTTCACTGAATTCGGATCAGAAAATAGGATTTTAAGGGTGTTCAATTTTGTGCTTCAAAGTGGTGAGTAGATGATTCTTTCTATGGCTTGTTTTTACTCTTCTTGAACTTTACATTGATAAATGAGTATGATTACATGTTATTTATACTTCCATATGTTCTTGAAATGGTTTGGAAATGTCTGAAATATTTAATATATGATATGTAGTTCAAGAAGAGTTTGATTTTGCAATAAGTTTTGAAACACATTAAGCATGTGATTTTTACACGTATTTCGCATGACATGGCAAAGAAAATATGTTATACATGTAACATTGATTTTATAGTGATATGTTTGCCTTGGATATGGGCATGTATACATGTTTCCCCTGAATGGGAAGTTTTGACATATGAGTGTTTTGAGACTGAAAGTCTGTATTATAATGAGAATTTATACTGGATTATATGGCATATGTGCATATGGTATTTTTCTGTGGAGGAATCCTATTGGAAACACTGTCTGCTAACAGCAGGTGATGTTAGCCTTGGTGCGCACCTTGATTGCCTCAGCTAGCAGGGGAGGTGGTGCTAGCCTCGTGTGAGGGCCAACACACGGGAGATTATATGTGAAGGAGAGCGGAATGCCTCCTATATATGGGCGAGATGCCAGTTATATGAGATGTTATTTTGCCTTCCCTTGCTGTGTGCTTGGGAAAGACCCATACAGAGTTCCTTCGCGTGTCCTCTTGAATGGTAGTAGGGCAAACCTCAGCGGGATGCTGAGTTTAGGCAAATCCTATACCACCAAAGTACGGAAGGGGTCAAACTCTTATGGTGGTTCTGATATGGGATCCTCCGAATATTTTAACAGAAATGTTTTGATGCATAGCATAATTTGATTAATAATTTTACAGTATTGAATATGATTTTGAACTTGATATGAGCATTGTTTATACAGTATCGCATACAGTTTGAAAGACCTGATTATGATTTTTGGACAGAGAATATTTGAAAATGCGGGTCCCATAAGAATGTACTTGTGAACGGTATATTTTGATATGATAAATTTTACAATATGAGTACATCCTTATGTTGACCTGAGAAGTCATAGGAGGTGTTATCTGCTCACTGAGTTGTAAAACTCACTACACGTGGTTGACATATTTTTCAGATAAAGACTCAGAATTTGGTCCCGCAGCTACTTGACCGACTAGGTGTCGTGCCTCAGTGGTGAGCCTAACTTGTTTCTAGGCTCTCAGTGTATTATATTGTAATATATTTGTACTCTAGTGTTGCTCTGAAAGTCACAGGCAGGATCCTTGTTTCCGCTGTAAACTTGATGTATATAGATTTGGCATGTATAATTATTGGTTTTGTAAACTTGAGAACGTTGAATAATACTTGAATATGTGTTATCGTGAGATCATTTGCACATGTGGAATGAAAAGTTTTTCGGATAGTAATGGTATTCACGTTCGTAAAGTACGGACGTGACATGAAATATCGAAACCTTTTACCTTTAACAAACTTGAAGGGTAATTCATCAACAATAGTCATTTTAGTTAGAGCTTGCCTACATGCATGAAGATAATAACTAGCCGCTAATAAATTACTCACAATCTCTTCCCCTTGCTCTTTTCTTTTTGGTTGGAAAGAAAGAATAGCTTGTTTAGGGTCTAATAATTCTTTGAAGAATTTTTTACATTAATTTTTTAAATGATAAGCCATGTTAGAAGTTCAATTTCTTTTTTTTTTATAGGAAGCATAGCTAGCCTCACACCAATTACATGAAGCTTTAGGCCAATTTAGATCACGACCTTTAATATCAGTAAAATGTTGTCATACCAAAGATTCAGGTGTAGTATGTTTTCTCTTACCTTCTCGAATGTTATCCTCTTTGTTGTTTTGTTCTTCTTGTACTTTTTTTTTCTTCGAAACCAACGTATTAATCTCTTTATTTCTTTTGGAAGGTACTGAAACTACTTCATGCACACTTGGAGTTGGAGATCTTGATCCTTCAGTAACATTTGCATCTTCAAAATTTTTTTGTTGTATTTCTTTTGACTTAGTCATCTTTAACTACTCTTTGTCTCTAACTTTTTTGCCTAAAAACATAAAAAAAGCATGATATAGGAATCCCAACAAACATGAGGCTGTAACAACAACTTAAATGTATTTAATTTTTAAACATAACATCATGTGTAAGATTCAAGAATAAACAAAATCTTTTAACTGTCTTAGAGTAATATAGCTTTTCTTGAACAAAATAACATCAATCAAGACCGAACATTACATTATTTCTACAAAGATGAAATGATCATGACTCAACATAGTACACAAGCCAACTAACTGAATATCATAGCATAACTTGGACAAAGATTTGACCAAAATATCACAGCATCATGATAAAGCGTTGGAAGAACTAAAACAAATTGATATAGAGGCAAAAAAAACTCAATTGAAGAACAGAAAAAAAACCAAGATTTGACCAAAATATCACAGCATCATGATAAAGCGTTGGAAGAACTAAAACAAATTGATATAGAGGCAAAAAAAACTCAATTGAAGAACAGAAAAAAAACCAAGATTTGACCAAAATATCACAGCATCATGATAAAGCGTTGGAAGAACTAAAACAAATTGATATAGAGGCAAAAAAAACTCAATTGAAGAACAGAAAAAAAACCAAACACTAACAGTAGCCAAAGCCAATCCATAATCTCACAAAGCAAACATATGTAGCACAAGGTTAGCCAAAAATATTGACAAGCAAACTCTCTTTCATATAATCCCATTCACACCATTTTAGGGCCAGTCAGCACAGTTCGCAGGGGGTAGAATATTGACAAGTAATCTCTCTTTCAAATGAAAACAAAGCCTTGAAATTGCTGGTATAAATTATGGGAAAGAATAACTTTTACCTGGGCACTATCATGAGTGAAGGAAGTGATGAAGCAGACCAATGAATCAGTTTAGAGGCCAAAATGGGATAAGTCAGGTTTTAGGAAAGTTGAGGGACAGCATGTTATATAAATCAGTAAAGAAAAATTTTTAAAATGTAAAATGAAAGCGGGAGTCTTGAATAAAATGACATATTAAATCTTGTTGAACTATCTCAGGCACAAGAAGAAACCGGCGGTCAACTAGCTTGGCACCAGCAAAGGTCACAACGACGAACAATGAGTGGCCTAGGGATTTTTAAGATTTGAATATTTGGGGGAAGGAAGTGCGCCGGAAAACAAAAGAAACACGGGACACGACAATGCGAGATAAGTATGAAAAAAAAATATAAAATATAATAAAAAATAAATTTAATAATATAAATTTAATATATTTAAAAATAAATTAATCGATTTAATTCAATTTGATAAAAAAAAAAATTTCAACTGATAATTAAATTTAATTGATCGATTTTTCAATAAAAAAATTAAATTAAATTAAATTATTCAAAATTAATTTTTTAATTTTATTTTTTAATGTTTTAATTTGATTTAGTCGATGAACGAGTTTAGGTTGATTTTGTACATCCTTACTAAAATTATAGATCATTAAATGTTAATCGTACTCCAGTTAATTTATGAACATACTATTCTTCTCTCCCCTTCGTCTAATTAGATATAGGTACATAATACTTTATGTATCATAGGTAATAAAAATATATTTATATATCAAGAGCTTATTTTTTTTTTTTTCATGAACTAAGAAATTAGTACAATTAAAATAAAATAATAATATATAAAAAATAGTTAATAAATACAAATTTTTTAAAATACTCTGCAAATAGATTTTTTTGAACAAAACTAACTTTTCAAACAGTTAAAACATATTTTTTAAATATTTAAATATAAAAAATATTTATATTATATACGACTTAAATAATATTAAATAAATTAATTTATATATTTTATATTTAAATTTTTTATATAAAAAATTAAAATACATATATATTAATATTTTAAATATTAGACTAATTATTAAATTTATAAAAAGAATGATTTTCTATTTATTAATTTAATCGTGCACAAACTACAATTGAATCAATAATAAAATATATAATTTGTTTAATTTACCATAATATAAAATGTGATATATTAGATTTTAAATATATAAATTTAATTAAATAAATAATTTAAAGTAAAAATAATCAAAAATATTTTATAGTAATAGATTTGAAATTTAATCAATAACTTTATTATATATAAAAAATTCACACTTTTATATGATTCAATACTTAATAATATAAATCAAATCAACCTGATTCACCATTCACAAAAAAAAAAAAAAAAGGGTCATCATGGTCACGTAGAGAAGTGAAAGGCCATCTGCCAGCTATGGTCACATAGAAAAGTGGTGGAGCATGGAGAAAGCGGAGCCTTGTTTTTGTTTTTGTCGATGGCTACTCTCTCTTACTGCACTCTTCATCCTCTGTCTTCCCTCACACTATCTTCTTCTTCAACCTCTGTTTACCTCTGTCCCTGCTCTTCCATAACTTCACAGTCTCTTCCGCAACCGTCTCCATCGAAATTCGAATTCCCCTTACTGGCCTGCTTTCCGTCTAAGTCCAAACCCAAATCAACACACCCAGAAAAGCTCTTGATGATCATTAATCCTATTTTTCTGTTTAACGGCGTGGGTATTACTTTGAATTTTGATACGCAAACTGTTCTTTCCACCGTCAGTGTTTTAGCCGCCATTGCTCTCTCTCTATTTCTTGGTCTCAAGGTAACAATTTATGCTTGCTTTCTGTTTCTTCAATTCTGGGTTTCTGTTTGTTTTGATAAAAATTACCTTTTTGTTTAAATGCTACACTTAACACACATCCATCCCTTTACCTTATCCAGAAAATGTACAGAACCTACTTGCATATATTCATTCGATTGTGCTTCCGGAAATGTATTAATTGAGTAACACTGTGAGTCAAGTTTGATATTATATTTTTCTTTATTGGTAATAAGTACTGGGGTTTTGCAGGGTGATCCCGTGCCTTGTGAGCGTTGTGGTGGCAACGGTAATTATCTTTCTGCATTTGGTGTTCTTGTTTATGTGCTTTTGTTCACAATGGTCTACTCTATTACCGTGTTAAATTTTATCGAAATTAGAAATGATTTACCTGAAGGATGAGAAACGTTTTAGAATAAGATATCACAACTTTTGTGACAAACAGTTGAAAGTATGACTTGTAGAAATGTGACAAACGGGGTTGATATAAAAAAAAAAAAAAGTGATTTGGAAAACTGTAGTTGAAGGTGGCTTGAGGGTTTTTTTCTTTGGTGGATCAAGAGGCAGGGTTACTTGGATTTAGGATACTGAGGTGTTCGACGGCCTAGACCACAGTTTAGGCTCTCTGGCAATTGTGGATTGCATGGAATCCAAGACATATGAGCTCTCCTTGTAGTTTTTCAGTTAAAATGTTTATTGGAAAGTAAACATGCTTGAATCAATACATTCTAAACTCTAATTAAATTGTATCTAACTACCACCAAAAGAACATGCTGATGTTGTCAACAGTGCATTTAATTTTATTTACATTTCTCGAGAACAATGTGGACTATGTGGGTACTAGATCACTGCATCGCGATGTTGCTGCTCTAGATCTTGCCTTCACACATTTGATATGGCGCCCTCTTTCTATGTATCATCAGTTTTCTCTCTGTTCTTCTGTATTACAGGTCTTATCTGCTTTTCTAGTTTCCCTTCATCTTTTTTCCCAAACTAGATTGAGAGAGGATGAAAATTGAAATGAAAGCAAGCCAAAAGGGGAGCCGGTAGCAGGGGAAGTGTATTTTTGTTTCTTTGCTAAAGAAACTGAAAGTAGAAAACCTTACAAAGAGAGATTATGTTTGTAGATAAGCAATAATGTCCAAATTTTAGCTTCATGAAATGTGGTGTTGTATTTCCTAGCCAAGTTGAAATAATGAAGTATATGGCTTCAACCAGTTCCATTTTGCTAGAGATGATTATCCACTGTATCCTGCTAATTATTGGTTTTTTTTTTTTTACCTTACCCCTTGCCACCTGGAGGTGAGTTTTGACTCAACGGTAAGGTTTAAGTTTTGAAAACAGTCTCTCCGCTTGCGGAGATAAGGCCGTGTACATTTATCTTCCCCCGACCCCACCAGATGAAAGCCTCGTGCATTGTGCCGCTCTCTTTATACCCCTTGCCACCTGGGTTTTAAGTTATAATCCAGTATGTAAATATATAGTATAGCAATGGGTTTCTAGACTTGTTCTGCAAGTGTACCTTCCTTAAGTTGCCCTGATGCTATCTGTTTTATAAACCAAAGAAAGTTGCAATTTGTAATATTGTTGTTGACAAGCAGGTGGGACAAAATGCGTTTTTTGCAACAATGGCAAGATGAAGAAAGATATGGGGTTAGTTGACTGTAAAGTATGCAAGGGTGCAGGTATCACTTTCTGATAGAATGTACTTTTTTTTTTTCAGAAAAAGAAATTTAATTAAGAAGGAAGAAAAAAAAATAAATGAATGGAGGATGAAGTGCCTCTTAAGATAAAGTACTAGAATCAAAAGAAGAATAAGAAAGAATAATATATAGAAACTTAATCATGTAGAAAAACTGCCCAATCCCTTTGCATATCTAAAAGGTAACTTCATTAAAAAAGCCATGAGCCGAAGACCAAAGAGAGACCTCAAAAGTTATTTTATCTCATAATATATCTAAGGACAGAGAGACACTCCTCAATACAAGCATTTTTTTCCAACCAAAATTTCCAAATCACAGCAAAAACCAAGCACTACTACAATGTTTTCCCCTCCTTTTTCTGTCTGAGACCTTTTAACCGAATAAGGAGGAAATGCTTTGAAAATCTATTGATATTGTCTTTATCTTGCATTCTTCAATTAGCATGAATGATTTTCGGTGCTTCCTTTTACCCCGTTTAAGAGTATGTGTTTAGCCTTTGCTATGTGGAAGTCAACCAGGGATTGCTAAGTAATGGCAATGAAATTTTTATTTCTAACCATGTTTTGGCATTTATTATATTATATGATTAATACCTAGCTGATTACCTTAATATAAAGTTACAATTAATATTTCTTTCCAATTATGAAGACTACAGTAGAAAACAATGAAGATTATTATATATTTATAAGGAGGAAATGCTTTGAAAATCTATTGTTATTGTCTTTATCTTGCATTCTCCAATTAGCATGAATGATTTTGGGCGCTTCCTTTTACCCCCTATAAGAGTATGTGTTTAGCCTTTGGTATGCGGAGGTCAACCAGGGATTGCTAAGTAAAAGCGATGATATTTTTATTTCTCACTATGTTTTGGCCTTTATTATATTATACGATTAATACCTATCTGATTACCTTAAGATAAAATTACAATTAATATTTCTTTCTAATTTTGAAGACCACAGTAGAAAATAATGAAGATTATTATATATTTACCTTGATCGTGGAATCACTTGGTTTAAGTAAGATAAGGTTTTTTGCATTAATTATATTTAGCCTTACATTTCTTTCTGCTTATCTCTCTGTGCTTTATTTTCCCTTTGTAGGATTGATATTCTGCAAGAAATGTGGAGGTTCTGGCTATTCCAGAAGACTATGAGCTGTGAGTTCTCTGTTATTACTAAGCACCATGTGTTAAGAAATCTGTAATATCCTGTAACAATCTGTTCCTAGTTTCTTTTTATATGAACCATTTTAAGTTATATTCCCTTCCTTCTCTGATGTACTAGCTATTGCATAAAATTGAAGCATTAGGAATCAGTCAAATCTTAATTGCATGTAATATTTCCATTTTAGCTATTAACATAGCACTACAATTTTGTACTCTCCTTTGGTGTCATGTTTAAAGACGATGCAATAATTTTTCTGACGTAAATTGTTGTTTTGATTCTCGAAAGATACATGGTTTAGGTATGTTCAAGGTTAAAATCTGTTAGGTAACCACTGTGGTCTCTTAACCAAGAACTTATTTAGGTAAGAACATTGATTAAATATGCCCTTGGTTTGGCCAGCAAAATATTAAATATCCGTTAATTAGATGGATTTGTTTTAAAAAATAAACAAATTTAATTGAAGGATAAATCATCATTTTGGCTCCAAAAAAAAATTAGTGCCACCAGTTTGGTCATTTATTTAAAAAGATATACCAGTTTCCAACAAATTTATTTATGTAAACTAATTTTGTCTAATATGGATTGCCTATTGGGATTAAAACATAGATAAAAGAAAGATATATCATTCTTTTAATAAAACTATAGCCGATTTTTCATAAAATAGATCTCAATTTGTGGCAAATTTATTAAAAAAATTGGTGTATTTTCCTTCTATTTAAGTTTTAACAATCTACATTAGTAACTAGCATTTCACATTGAACAAAATTAGTCTAGGACAACTTTATTAACATTTTCTTAGTATACTTATCATCAAGGAATAAAATGATATACTTTTAAAAAAATTAGAACTAAAATGTAACAATTATTTCTAAAAGACCAAACTGAGGACAGTGGTTTCTTTTAAAGACTAAAATGATAGTTTACTCTTATTCTCAATTTTTTAATGTTCCAAACACACTTGTAAAATATGCATTTTAACCATGAATGTTTGATCAGGATCACATCAACGACAGATCAAGATTCAAGTTGATAAATGAATTAAATATAGTAATTGATGTTTAAATAGTTAAAGGAACAATTAGATCCTGCCATCTTTACATGGATCCTCACAGCTATATAAAGACAATGCTATCTTAAATAATGAATCAATTGATTCAGTAATATTGAAGAGAATAAAAAATTTGACTTTAAAAGTCAAGCGAACCAAAAAAAAAAAAAACCATTATAATGAGGCAATAATCATTCATTGCGCTTGCATATTCAAATGCTTCCTATGCAGCAATGTTAAATTGCTTAGTTATTTATCTCCTTCCTGATATTATGTACATATTTCAGCATCCTCCTAAAAGAGTGTTTCGCAGTCATTTAGCAAGGGCCAATGGGTCACTAGTTTGATCCTTCGGGGCAAAAAGAAAGTAACAAGATATTAGAAATTTAGAAATTATTTAGGGTAAATCTGTGAAGAACTCAATCTCTCATATGTTGAACTTTTTGGATCGTGTTGATTTTGTTGAGATTTGTGCGTATCTATAAATATGCACAAATTTAAACACGACTATTCAACGCATCCATGGAGATTCAGCCCTTCATAGTTTTACCCAATTATCTAATCTAACAACAAAAAGACTAGCAAGCTACCATAACCCCAATATTGGCCTTCAAATTATCCAGTATCATGCCACTATGGTCATTTTCTTGAAATCTAATACCAATGGGTCAGAAACATTCAGTGAAGGATGGAACTGAGACTGCTAATTCTTATCAGTAGAGTTAAGCAGGGAGGAGGAGGATGATGATGATGAACCGATTTGTTTGCTTGGCGCCGGCGTGTTTAGCCGAGACTGACGTTTTGTTTGGACAAGCACTGGCTCCTGTCCCAAGTCTTCAGTAATTTCCTCACTGTCGCTGTCATCTTCCTTAAAAACTGGGTAGAAGTATGCGTTCTGGAGGAAGTCTTTCAAGTTCAGGTTTGGCTCTCTTGCTCGCTCCAATGTATCTTTCATCATTGCTTCCTTAAATACACACCAATTGACAAAAATGAAACAGGAAATATTTTATCATTGCTCTCACGTTAAGCAATTCCGACAAGGATCTCATTAACAAGAAAAACTGTCATCCAAAGTGACATTTTATTCTATTTTGATTTAATTAAACTTTTAATTTATCTATTTTTTAAAATAATTCAATTTAGTTCTTTCATTTTAATACACAAAAATTGAACCCTAACCTTATGAAATGCTACAAACAAGTCTCTTTATTAAGAATCTATTTATAAATAAACAAATAAAAAAAAATTAAATATTTTTTTTATAAAATTAATTACATAAATTAAACGACATTTCAACAATAAAAATTTTAATAATCACATTATCAAAATTTATCAATGTAAATAGATTCCGAAGAGGCGTTCTTTGTAACATTTAACAAACCCTTAAAGATTAAATTGGTACTTGCTAAAATGAAAAAAAAAAAAAAAAAATCAAATTGAATCGTTTCTTAGAAAAGAAGAAAGTATGCTTTCTAATTTATTCTTATCTATCCAAAGAGAGAAAAAACAGTATGCCAAATAGCAAGATCAGACAAACCTGTAATGGATATTTAGCAAAAGCAGGTTCGTAACTGGCCTTGCAAAAGCGATGAAACCAAATGGTCAAAACTGGGAGAGTAATGAGCAATGGAGTTGAGTGAGCGGCTTCTTTTGTACTCAACAGTCCCATTAACAGCAGCTGTGACACAACCAATGCAACTACAATACGACCGTGAACATCTGGCCAGAATGCTGCACAACTCTCGTACTCTTGGTTGTACACATTTATAATCTGCATAACTATATCATTTCAGTAATGCAAGAAAGGTACAAAATTATCAAAAATTCTAAAATCGATTCAATATATTAATAAGACAAAAACAGCATTTTTACGCTGATCTTTGTCTCTAATTATAATCTCTCCCTCTTCTTCGTCTTTTAATTTTTGTAATTAACTATCTACTCTATATGTCCTATTGTAAAAGGTACAGAATTGTCAAAAATTCAAAAATTGATTCAATATATTAATAAGAAAAAGATTAAGAGTACGTTTGTTTTTTATTTTTAAAAATATTTTTTATTTTCAATTTTTTTTTAAAACAAAAAAAATTATTTAAAATTTAAAATTTATTTTTATTTTAAAAACAAATTTTACAAATAAATTATTTTTAAAACAAAAACAATGGATAATTGTTTTTTATTTCTATTTTTGTTCCTAAAACATTTAAAATAAAAAATACATTTTTAAAATAATTTATCAAACGAATTTTTATTGATTTATTTTGTTGAACAATTTTTAAATATTATTTTTTAAAATAATTTTTAAAAACAAAAACAAAAAAATCAAATCAAATAAGCCCTAACATTTTTTCATGCTCATCTTTATCCTTAATTGCAATCTTTTCTCCCCTCCCCAATCTTTTAATTTTTGTAATTGAATCTCTAATCTATGTGTCATGTTGAACTTTTTTTTAAGGTCTAAATTAAATGTTAATCTATATAAAATTATCAAAATATTCTTCTTATAAAGATAAGGACAAAATGGGCAATCAAACAAATATCCTCTTCAGTCTTCTAATTTTTATAATTGACTTTCTAATTTATATGATCCATTGTATTTTACCTCTTACAATATAAATTAAATGTCAAGTTTAACGGTATCTATCTAAAATTTGAAAGAGTGTTTTATAATTTCACATAACTATCGCTGAAATTAACATTTAATTTAGAATGTTCGAGGCAAAGTCTAAATTACACTGATAACTAAGAGTTAATTCTCAAAGTTAATAAATTAGGAAGAAAAATGCAATCGGTTACTAAAATAAAGATAAAAAAGGTGTAATTTTCCATATTAATAATAAAAAAGGGTCACAACATTTATTATCTACATAATCATATACTTTCAGTGACGCATAACAGGAATGAAATTCTCAAAATTTAAATATGGATTCAGTATATCAATAACAAAAGGGGCAGTTATTCAATATCAATAACAGGAATGAAATAATTAAATAGAAGTTTGTTAATAGTTTTTATAATAATTTCTAACATATCCTTTTTCAATATAGACAATGCACATTTAGAGCTGCAAAGATTAAACTATTAACTATTTGATTATAAAAGTTTTAATACTATATTAAAAATTACTTAAATTCTATATCTAAGAGTGCATCTATGAACTTTATATATATATATATATATATATATATATATATATATATATATATATATATATATATATATATATATAAATTTTTTAAACTTCATATTTAGTGAACTACTTTAAAAAAAAAAACAACCACCATTATCCTATATTCTACCTAAAACTAATTTTTTTAAAAAACATCTACTAAATAAAAATATGTTAAACATGTTATTCATACAAAAAAAAAAACTTACGAAATACATTCTTATCTCATCAAGATGCAATTTCTAGTATCTTATTCTATATTTTAGTCATTTTTTTTGGAGTCAGCTATATTCAAGTCAAGTTTGACATGTATCCGAATAATTTTTTTTTTAACTAGGACACATTGTACACATCTCACGACGGTGTTAGTGTCGGTGTCAAATACGCGTCCAACACATTTTAGAATAGATGTGTCCGTACTTTATAGGTAGGTAGGCATGTAAAAGCAGTGACTAAAAGCATAAAAAACAGAAGACCTTACTTAAGCCAAAACTTGTTACCTGATGACGATAGACGACAAAAGCCAAGCCAAAGAACACTATAATGAATGGAAGCAGAAGTGGCGTCACCACAGCATAAACAAGGCCAAGTAAAAAATAAAGTTGTATTTGAGGTTCCCCCGTGTTGAAACCAAGAGTCCCTGGTTCCATTGCTTCTTTGCGATCCTTTACTGTCTTCACTAATAAGAAATTCTTCAAGTGATAAAATATCAGAGGCTTCAACCTTAGAATCTCCCCAGCACATCCAGCCCACCCATCAACCATTATGTATGTGATGAAGAAAGTTGCTTTCATCGGAATTGAGACACCAATTGTTATTGGGATTCTGCATGCATAGCACGACTTAATATTAATAAAGAGAAAAAGGTACTTGAGATTTGATTTTAAAATTAAATTATAAATGGAATAACATGCTTGAAAATATGAATACTAAAAGGCACTCAAATCCTTGGAAATTGTTTCAATCATACTCATTTTTTTTTAATATCAATTTTTACTTTATTTTTAGTACTTATACTCAGCAATAAATTGAATCTTTCTTCTCAGTTCTGACCCTATATTTTACTTTCTATAAATGAATTATAAATCATCATTACCAGAGCTACCAACCTTGATTGTACAATAGTAACAATACTAACTTTACTTGATATTTGCAATGATTGGTAAATGACAACAGTATTATCTTGATTAAACTGAAGTTTTAGAATAAAGTATTCCAATATGGTGTGCGTGTTTGGCTGAATAGTAAAGCTGGTGCTCCTCCCAAGAAAGTGACGCAGTTTCCAATCTCTCTGACTCCTAAATTAGAAAAAAAAATTAGCTCTGAATTTAAGCCTAAAAGACTCTTGAGTGAAAGGGCATGTTAGAGATATTACTATCTCTAACAAGTGTTCCTACGTCAAGTTGGTTAGTTGCCTAAGAAGACAAATAAGTAACAAGCTTGCTAGTCATGATTCCAGTTTAGTCAATAAGTGCCTCTTAAGGGGGTCTTGGGGTTAAGAAGTTCAAAGGCTATTTGGGTGCATTATAAAGTTAAGGGACCCCGAGGTGCCAGTTACATGCTTAAGTAAGTGCCTTCTGGAGAGATATTAGAGTTAAGTGACTCATGACACAGTTTGAGTGCCTTGTTAAGGGCCGGTGGGCATGCTTATTTTTAGAGGAGAATAAGTTAAATATGTGCCCTATGAGAGTACACAGCTCCCAGTATACCCTTAAGAAGCCAAGCGCTCAGTAAGTCCATGTTTCTAAGTAATCAATCAGTCTTAGAAGCATTAACACTTTAAGTAAGACTGAGGTTAAGAAGAAGAGTTGAACTGGGATAAGAACTTGAGGCTCGCCCTTTAAGTTGAGGGTTGAAAGAGCTTAAGTACGAAGGTTACTCACACTACCTAAAGAAGGGCTTTTTGGGTAGGTTTGGTACAGACCATAGGTGCCAACATAGAGTGCCCTAGAGTAGACAAAGCTAGGAGCACTCACGAGTAAGTATCCCTTCATCTTAGGAATTAGTTAGTAGAAGTGGCTTGGTAGGCTTAAGAATGAAGGTGCCTTTATGCCAATACATGACATGATCAAATAGCTTAAATGGGCATGAGTGTTGGGCTGGCTTTTAGAAGAGACTCGATGAACTAATTAGGGTGATTCCTTTGAGCATTCTCCTCAAAACTTACCCTAAGGAGACATTACTGTAGCAAAGTCTATGTGTAAGCATCATAACTGTTTCAGGGTCATTAAATGCAAGTCACACTCGAGTTTCAGTAAAAGGGTGTTTTTCTCAGAGCCCACTTGGCAGAGGGCTCAGCCTATAAATACTCCTTTTTCTTCAACCTCATTTAACACATCCATCTACCTAGTACACAAACTCTACCAAATTTTCCCTAAAAAATTTCACATTAAAGCCTTTTAAGTTTCAAGGTATCCCTCAGATAGAGATTAAGGGGGGAACTTGCCAAGTTTAAGCTAAGTGCTTCGTTCTTCCTTACTGGAGTCCTTTACTAGTTGTTTCCATATTTTACTCTAGACCTCTAGCAAAGAACCCTAAACATCCTAAACAGCAAGCTATTTGAAATATCTCAGTCTTCAGAGATATAGAAATCAAGAGAGAGTGAGAGACAACAAAGTCGTTTGCAGCCTCCTCAGGAAAAAATATGAAATTAACTGGTTTGTTGTTTCTCCTTCTTCTTGTCTCCCTCCTTACTTGATTTCTGTTGTATTCAAATGTAAACTCTTGAAACACATCCAGGAGAGAATCTAAGATAGAAAGATGCATATATATGCCACTTGCTTGCTCTATTTTATTTTATTTTATTTTTCTAAGAGAAAAAGGACAAATCTTGCACTAGAATCAGGGGAAATGCCAATTAACTTCTTACCCTACTGCATACCTCTAAATCTTTAGTTTCAAGATATGTTCGATTACAAAGTCATACTCCAAAAGATTTCTGAACAACAAATTTTTACCCAATGAACCTTGGTTAAATAATTTATTTTGAAGGTAACGAATTCCAAACATTGTTTCTGTGAACCAAACTGCCAACACAGATAAACATTTACTGGAAAAATCAATAACTGATGTTCAATTTCAAAGTCACACTCAACAGTAGAAGATGCTTAATAATCATTAATGCTGGTGCATAAATGAGAAGGACTTACTCATTTGCAGACTGGTGGATGAATTTATCTAGTTGTTGGAATGCAGTCCCAGTAATTATGCTCCCAAGAAATACATTAATGAATTGGAAAATATAATATCTTGAGGCTGATCTCCTTTCTAGAGAAGAAAGGCTTATGAATCCTTCAAACTTGGACATACGCATCAATATTGAGGGTAGAAAAATGAGGAATATCTTTAAAGCAATCCCAGGAAGGAAACCTTGTATAAAAGATTTTATGACTTTTCTGCAAGGAAAATAGGACATAATATTATCTTCCACCATGGACAGTTCTAAAGAATCAAAGAGAGCCACACAATAGAGATTTCTTCAAAAATTTCATTCTCCATCACATAAAACTTCCAACATTTTTTGGGTTTCACATCGGCTTTGGTCATTTAGGATTTCACCCCAAAGAGTGATTCTCAAAGGAATCAAGACTACGTTGATAAGGAGAGATGTCATCTATTCTTATCAACGGAACGAACCTTTGGGTGGCATGTAATCATTCTATATTGCATTAACTAAAATACCAAAATGATTTCATAATATTCAATAATTTTGGTTTATAAAGAGTTAAAGACAACTGTAAGTAAAAATATGTAACAAAGTCAAATAAGATGGAAAAGGAAGATGGAATGGAAAAAAATAATAATGCTTACACTTCTATTATGGGCTTCAAGAAAGGGGCAGCTTTTTCAATGCCTTCAATGTTAGCAAGCGACTGTACAAATGCAATGGGAATCATGAAAAAGAAAGTCAGGAAGAAGAAACCAACAGCAATTATAAGCCTCCTTATTGAGAGTGAAACATATGGTATTGCCATGTTATCCCAATACACATCACGAGGTTCTGGAGCCCACTCAGTCAACCATACAGTTGGATTTCTAGATTGCTGCGTTTGTGCACAAACTGCTGCACCCCATCGAGTCGAAAGGAAACAAATGCTGCTGGCATTATAAATCTGGTATTCTTTGTAATCTTATCTCTCTCAAAGGCTATCTGAAAGTTAACAATTTACACAAATGTCAAATTAAATCAATATTTTTTGGAAGCCACGAGCATTTCAATAATTTCTGTCCACTAAAAATAATACAAGAACTCTGTTGAACAGAAAAGATCTCTTATTTGATTTAGGTGGTTATAAAACATAGACACTTCTTAGGTTTTAAGAAAACTATTTTAGAGAAATATGTATAATGAGGACATTAAGTATGAGATTCAAATGTCAAATATGAGAAAATAAATCTGTCCATTGAAATCATAGAAGATACACAATTTCCACCAAAATCTCTTACTTGTTTGAGGTACAACAAAATTATTTGAAAGAAGAAAATTTGCACACTTCCTTTTATATTTTTTCCAATAAAAAAATGAAATATAATTAAATTTACTTCTCAAGATTGCTATTTGATGTATTGAGAATTTAGGAAATTTTTGTAGGTTAAGAAAAGAGTTATCCAACTATGAGGTATTAAGAATGTAACAAAGTCTTCCTAGGTTAAGGAAATAGTCATTCGTAGTGCATCCGAAGTAAAGGTATATGATGAGATTTAATGTCTCAACCAGAAGTTTTTGAAAGTATT
This sequence comes from Gleditsia sinensis, assembly GCA_037074535.1. Lineage (NCBI taxonomy): Eukaryota > Viridiplantae > Streptophyta > Magnoliopsida > Fabales > Fabaceae > Gleditsia > Gleditsia sinensis. Next base: position 24,667,640 of record CM073472.1, read on the forward strand.
ACGATATTATACTCTATAAGAAAAGATAAATAGAATAACCCCCAAACTGGCTATTTGAGGGTGCCAGTAACTCACAAAATCCCAAATCCCTTTTTTTCTGTCCCCTCTTTCAAGCCCTCCTCATCTTCCTTGTATATTCAATCTCATAACTGTCCATCTATTTTGTGGGAATCCATCAGTATAAGTGCCTTACTCCTAGTGTTGTTATAGTATTAGTATAAATAGGGTTGAGAGTTAGTGTTATGAGTCCATCAATAATATATTTTGTTCAGTCTCTTCCTTTTTTCCCTAACTTTTGCTCTCCCTATTTTTCTCAACATGGTATTAGAGTCCCTCTTGATCAATAACCCTAGCTTCAAAAAAGAAAAGAAAAATACAAAAAAAAAAAAACTCAGCAACTTGAGTTATGCTTTTATCTCATCATATGCATAAACATGATAATCGCTCAACTTATAAAAAGAGCATAGAGTTCAACTTACTTCTTTTGATAATCGCTCAACTTCAGATGTATAAAAATCAATAGCATCCACAGTCTTTCCCCAAAGACCCAGATAACCAGTCTGCTAGTACAACATTAACCACTGAGAATTTGCACGGTGCAAGTTATAGTGGAAATGGAATACCTTTACAAAAATTGGCAAGAGAAAGCTAATGCTAAAGCCAACTTCAAGATGGAAGATAGTTCATATAAATCAGGTTATTGAATATGGAATACCTTCTTAGATGGCCTTGTGGTTTGATTTCTAGAATATTTAAGTTCATAAAAGTCAAGCCAATTCTGCTTTTTTTTCTTCTGAGCAACTAGGCTAGAAAGTTTTTTTGCATTGTAAACAACCTGCAAAAATATCTTTAATGTAAGCAAATCAACAATAAAACTTGGTCAAATAATAAATAATTACTATCTTATAGAATTTATGCCATGTGATAGAAGGCCAAACAGCGCGTTAAACATGATCTCTAAGTATCACTAATGATAATATCAATAGTTTTGAAAACCAGATTGACCAGTTCAATCAAAAAACTAGTGAACCAATTTGATCACCGGTACCAATGAGCCATGAATTGCACCCTTCAGTGGATCAATGACTGGTCCAATTTTTAAAACATGGATAATATCATTTGTGTTATAGTATTGTTAATGAAAATTTAAGGCCAAATTTTATCTAGATTTCTTTTCAAAATTAATTTTTCCACCTCCAAAAATAACTATTTTAAGAAGTAACTATTCAGTATTGTTTGGAACCGAAGTAGAGTTTACTGGTATGTTAAAAGGAAATAAATTGACATTTTCCCAAAAACTAATTAGTATGATTTTCTATTTAATAATGACAATTTATCTTCCATCAATAAGATCTCAGAAAAATCTTTCAAAATGCATAGGACACAAGTCCCAGGTACACAGTCATGCGTAAATGATAAAAGCACAGTTGAAAAAATAAGCTACCACTGAACAAACTTAGTCCAATCTATATTAACATTTTTCCCAAACCGATACACTCCTCTCAGCTTTTTCTTTCCCATCAATCTATTTTCAATCGGAGACACGCAACAAGTGAAGAGAAAGATTGCACAGCTTGTCAAGGACAAGTTTATTAGGTCAAGTTTCTTGCAATAAAATTTTATGCCTAATTTCTTAACTTCCTTATCCTTATTCAAGGCAAGAAGTATCCATTCAAACACCACTAATGATTAATATGAACAAGGGAGTCACAACAGAAAAAACTGCTACTTTTTCTTTTAGTTGGTACAAGTATCTCTATATTTTTTGGGTATAAGACTAATCTTGCTCAGGGTACAGAGTTTGTCTTTTTCCACAAATGTTTTTCCACAGAGAAAACTATGCTACTTTGATACATAACAAAATAGTTGAATTTGCACACAAACTTATTACAAGCTCAGAAAGAGACATACAAGTGTGGTATGTGGTAGTAAGTTAGTAACTAAAAGGATCAAACCTGATGAGTGAGATAGTGATCTGGATGGTTGACCAAAAAAAAATGTTCCACAAGCTCACTAATTGATTCATCGGGGTCTGGTGGCACATTCCTAACAAGTACCTGCACCAATATACATTAATTGCATAAAGAAGGAACAGGGGGAACCAGTGGTCTGAAAGAAGTCACTTAAGAGCATTGTGACTTTGGTATAACAGGTGAATCCACATATAATGAATCTTAAGAATAGGTAATGGTTGTCAAGAAATATTTAAATATTAGGAAAAAAATTAATCAACATATTTACCTAGGAAGACTACATTTGAACATAATATTTACCTACCTTTTATGGAGTTCATTAGATTTGGCTCCCTTAAATTATCAATGAAAGGGGGTAGTATCTGGAGAAGTTAACAACATGTTATACTTCTGATGGGTAAGTAAGCTCAAGGTTTATTGTTTATGCAGCTTTCCTCTAAAGATTTGCTTCTGGAACTTTCACAAGGATTACCTGAACTATCTAGAACAGAACCGGTGGGCCCTGCTAGTTTGGAATTTTTTTTGCCATCTCTGGTTCATCTAGTCCTCTTCACTCCCTTTTCTTCTTCCAATATTCTTTCTAATGCAGTTTGCCAAGAAAATGTTGTTTAATCAGTTATTTTCTTTGACTACATAGGTTACACCTTCCCTTGTTAGGAGGAATTTAATAATCCTTGGCTCTTTGCACATACAACCCCATCACAAGATCACACAGCAACTACGATTATCAGCATATCATACTGTAGAAATGATAAAACTTGTTCTTACTGTAAATTGGTCAGGACGGCGTTGTTCTGATGCAACAAAATACAATCTCATTGTAGCAACTATCTGATACTCTCTTTTCAAAATGTAGCATGTCCAAAAGGTAAAAGCATAAGCCATTACCAAATGAGTCCAAAATCTGAAAACATGCAAGAGTTAGTTCAAGACAAACATGTTTATATGATAAAAAATAAAGAACAATGGCAGGTACTCTAGTGAGAGAAGCAACAGTTTATGAAACTAATGATCAGTGGTTGTAATCCTTTTTTTTCAAACTCATTAAGCATATTTTCATGGACTTGCACAGAGGTGTAAAATGCTGAACACTGTTAATTACCTTTGAATAGTAATTTTCTCACTCACCCGGAAAAAAATATCATGTACATGTGATTTATATTTATGTATTCTTCTTTCAAATGAATACATCCAGAATTTATCTTAATAGAAACTTCTTATGAAATGAAAAAATATATAATCAGCCAAAAAGAAAGGTAAAAATGAACAAAAATCCTACCATTGCAAAAAAAAAAAAAAAATTGCATACCTATCTGATCGAAGCGGAATGTTTGAGATAGAAAGCTTATCAATGTTACTGTAAGTCACATTTTTTAAACCATCCAAGGTGGCATTGGTCCAATTAACAGGCACCGTGACAGAAAATGCTAAGAATGCAATAGGGATAAATATTTTTAGCCTGCACTTCAATTGGGTAAGACGATTAGTTAGTCCAAAAGGATAGACATAATCAAAGTAATCTTGGAACAATGAAAGCATAAGTTGAAATATGGTTGTCAGAAAACATTAAATCATAATCCCCAAGGCCAGATGACAGAGACAATATATATGTGGTTATGAAGACATTATATTGCTCATAACTATCTGTTCTGTGCTGAGTGCTGATAAGTTCTTCACATTGTTAATATTTCCAGAAGCTGCAACTAAAGATTAGCCACAACTTGATACTAACTGATAATTACTTTCAGCAATTGGACAAATGATCTTAGATAATTTACAACACAATGTTTCCATACACATTCAAACTTCGTTGTCACAAAGTTGTATCAGACTAACTGACTAACAGTTAACACCATGCTGTCAAAGTGAGATCTTGTTATTCAAATTCTCCCACTTATTGCGTCTTCTCTATTTTCCTAAATAAGCAGGCAGAATGCACAGGAGTTGTCATCTTATTGCCTGTCCTTATCAGAATCTGGAACTCAATTAGATTAACACAGAAAGCTCAAACGGACAAGTTACTCCTAATTGACTGCATTTTATTCAAGTCTTGTTTATATTGCAGTATAGAATGAATGAACGTCATGTGGCCCAAAATAAAGTAACCAAATGTCATTCATATGAAGAAAACAGATTAATTCTTTTAAAACAAGAATTAGACTCACAAAGCGACACTCAACTAGAGTTTCAGGAAAGCCAATATCGAGACTCCTCTATGATAAGGAAACCTTTTTCTTTTGTTTGTCGTGATTATGTAGGACTAGGTCAATAGAACTCAAATACTCAATAGATATTTTCATTCTCTCTTTATCTTGAATTGTTGTTGACAACTTTCTTATTTCTTTATATGTTGTTAAGGATAACCAAGATAGAGTAACTCTAGTAGGGTGTATAACAAAATCCTTCCAAATTCAACTAATTTAATCAGCATAAAGTGTCCGAGTAATGATATAAACTAATAGCACTGCCCTTAATAGCAAGAGACTTATCTGGCCTTCTGCTCGCTCAAAGAAACCATATCAATAGAAATCCTTAGTGCCAAGAATGGTCAGTTCTCCATGTAAATTCTATAAGCTCTCTAAAACGAAAAAAAAAAGGCCATATTCATGGACACTTTACTTCAGTGCTAAGAAACTGTCAAAAGAAAGCGAACATAAAGAATACTGCAAAGAATGTCAATAGTAAGATTATGTTAGATACCGTGCAAGCCTTTGCTAGGTTGTCAAATGTTAAATGTCAACGGTACGTTTATGTTAGATGCCCAACAACAAATACTGCAAAGAATGATTTAGTAGAGCATACCCAAGCAAGTAGATCCTCAAGTAAACAGCAGAATCCAACCCCGCGTGGTCAATTAGTTCAGGTTCTGGCATTTGCAATGCTTCAGGCATCCAGTTCAAGAACCTTACATATGACCTGAAGTCCAGATTGACAAACCTGCTCACAAGTACTCCTGCATTCAGTGGACTGCTCCTTAAACCCTTCAGATACCACTTTGGAAAGTACACCCTGTCGTTTATAGGTTGGATCCGAAGTACGGCAAATGCCACAAAGAAAGCACATGCACTAAGAACGTTTATAACTGCTGCCAATCCTATATCACCAAGCGTAGCCATATCCCCACCTCAACTGATAAATAATAGGCTACCTCCTGCAAAATAATTAAATAAAATGGTTCACAATACATTCTCCTTTTGGATAAAGACTGAAGTGATAGGTAGAAAACAAAATCAGATCATAACATGACAGTAATCAACTAGCTTGAGAGCTGATGAAATTTCCTGTAAATATAGTCCACTCTTTCTCCCATCATATTCTCAGTGGCCAAACCATAATCCAAGTCTGTTGATTCATACCCAATAATAAAATGCGAAACTAGAAAGAGACTTTATTTTTCGTTTGGTTCATACCCAATAATAAATCCAATTCTACATTCTCAGAGAGGAACGAATTTTTCAAAAAGAAAAGAGGTTTCAAATTTCATAACGTGTTCTGTTTCTCCGATCATCTTAGCCGTCAATAAGACAAATAAACTTCTGCAAACAAAATCCAAAGAAACACAAATAAAGCACAAATGAAAACTAAGAAAAACTCTTCATTGCCCCAGCACCCCAAATTTGTGTGTAAAAAAACTTCTATGATCAACATTCATCAGATCTACTGCCCTGGGTATATTTCCTTTTCTCCTCCAATAATTCTCGGCTGATAAACACATTACCTCAGCAACAAACAAGAACCCCAAAAAGACAACGCAGGTTGCTTCTGCTACCCAATTGAAACTATCGCACTGTTAGTTCAACCATCCACCAAGAAACCCAGAAGCCAAAAAGTCAGCAATCACAGCAGTTACAGACTTTGTGCCCTTTTTTTCAAAGTGAAATACTCGTAAGGAATTGCTGCGCGTTGTCTCTGTCAGGTGAAGTAAGACGTGTGCCCGCCGCATATACTGAGCGTGTAGGCCGTTTCCACGTATAAATAGTGAGAGAAAGAGAAAGAAAAGGACAAAAAATGTCAGAACGGGTGAGAAAATATTATTGGGGATGCATGAAGTAAGAGTCAAATGAGGTGGCAGTCGGCAACGAAGAGTCTAGTACCGTTACTATTCTAAACGATTAAAAACAAAGAGCAATGAGTCTGTGTGTCGTAACTGAAAAAGAATTAATGAATAATTAATTCTCTTAAGAGTTTTAAAATCTCAAAGGCCTGTAGGGTTTGGTTGTCGGCATGTGGAATGGAGTGGGGTTGGCAAGATAGGAGGAACTTGAAGATAGTGTCCCTGTCCCTTTCTCTTTCCTTTCTCTAACGGCTATTTTTTATTATAAAAGTTAAAAACAAAAAGTGTAGGCTTTTGACCAAAAACATGAAGAAATAATATGATATAAGGAAATATAATTAATAAATTTTTTACCCCAAATATATATATAATTGAAAAGTTTTTGTTAATAATTTAAGTTTGAATTCTGATTTGTGGATAGAAAGAGTTTGAGATGAAGTGAGTAAAGTAATTTTCTGGAGCATTTAATTTTTTAAGAGGTAGAAATTTTTACAAAAGAAATATTTTTGAGATTTACACTACAATTTTTAAATATATTTTAAAATGGAGAATTTTTTTTGTTTTTTGTTGACAAAGGTAGTCTTATTTCATTCATCAAAATGAAAAATGGAATATGAATCCCATGAAATAAAATGGTAAAGAGTATACTTTAACTACTCTTAGTAGATGTTCAATTAAAATTAAAAATATAAAACTTAATATAGTTGAATAATAAAATACACCAAAAAAATTCCTTCAAAGGTACTGAAGAAGAGGGGTAACAAGTTTTAACCATTTATTATCTCCATTTATATTTATTACCGTAGCCACAAGCCTCTTTTCACTATTTCACCATAGACAGTGGGGAAGGGTTGTGGACATGTATTTAACATAATATTGATTTGTTAGATATTACCTATATTATTGTAAAAGACAGCTTCACAGTGTTTCTGTGCACAAGATAAAAAACCGATAACGGCCAAATTACCAAGAAAATAATTAAAGATAACAGCACCATAATTTGCAGAATAGGAGAAAACCCTTTTAAAAGTTAAACATTTTATAAAATTATTTAAGATATCTCTTTGCAAAAAAAAAAAAAAATTTAGTCGCCAATTTATGTGTGCATTTTCTTATATATAGTTTTTTAAATGCTTATTATTAAGTTTTAATTTATAAAAAAAACATAACATGTGAAATTCAAAGGGTTGAATTAATGTTAAAGATGAGTATGCATGTCATGTATAGTTAGATAATAAGTTTAAATTTTATAGATGAATGGGATGTTTGTTCTAATAACAAACTCTTAAAAAATTACGTAAAATTTTTGTTCTATTTCTTATTGTGCAATTGAGAAAAAAAAATTAAAAAAAAAATTCCCTTCTTTGTGAATAAGAGGGTTAGAGTACATTTAGTTTGTAAAAATATTTTCAATTTTTATTCTTTATTTTTATTGGTTAAAATATATTTTTATTTTTATTTTTCATTATTTAAAATATACGTATGTTTTATGAAATTAAAAATTTATTTATTTTTATTTTCAAATTTAATTGACTTAAATGGCTATAAATCTTACTTAATTTTTAAGTTTAAACTTCTATAATTATGCTATTATTTAAATTTTATTGAATAATTATGATAACCTCTTTTTTAAAATTATAAAAATACCACCGATTATATTTTAAAAACACTGAAAATATTTTTTACATTTTTCTTATTTTCACCTTCAAATATATTTGGTTCTGACAACAAAAATTAAATATAAATTTTTTAAGTAAAATATTTTAATTTTTATTAATTAAATCACCTTTAATTAAGTGACGGACCATTTAGAGAGAGAGAGAGAGAGAGAGAGAGAGAGAGAGAGAGGGGGGGGGGGGAGAGAGAGTGATGATTTGACTTAAATTTACGAACATTTTCAACAGATAAGTTCAGCGACATAAGAAATCCCTGTTCAACGTATGAACGCATGTCAAAGCGTGCGGGGACATGCTCAGAAAGTTTGTCTCTCAGTTCTATCCACCCATTTGAATAAACAAAATGCATTTCGGTATGCACAAAAGAAAAACAAAATCTGTTAAACTAGATGCAAATTAACTTTGAGAAAAATTATATATATATTTTTTCTTTTTTATAAATAAATTATTTTTTAATTTAATCTCTCAAAAATTAATTTTTTTTTAATTTAGTTTTTCAAATATAAAAATTCTTATAATATCACTTCTCAATTATTTAAAATTTAATATTCAATTTAATTTATTGTTAAAATTATACTTTTTTATCATATTTATTTAATTTAATATATGATTTTACACTCATTTAAAATTAAATTAACATTTTTGTGACACTTTTATTTTAAAAATTTGTTTAGGAGTATTAAATTAGTATTAAAAAAGTGTTAATTCATATTTTAAGTTAGATAAATGTGATAAAAAATTATAATTTTAATAATAAGTTAAATTTAATGTAAATTTTGAATGATAATTTAATTGAAAAATGATATTACAGACATTTTTATCTTTAAAGTACTAAATTAAAAAAAAATGTGAGAGATTAAATTAAAAGTTCATCTATTTATCAGAAATTAAAATATAAATTGTTTCATTAACTTTTCATGGCAATATTAATTGATATAATTGAATCTATTCCCATTAAGAAGCAATTATTAAACTCGAAAAGGATGGCTTAGTGATCAAATAAAACATATAATGTGCAGTTAATACACTTTCATATGTTCCAATTCTAACTAAACTAATTTTTTGGAGTTGAGTATAATTAATTAGTAAGGGACAACTTCCTCATTTTGATATGCAATATAAAAGGATTAATTATACTTTTGATCTTATATTTTAAGAATACTTTAATTTATTCATATTATAATATGTAATATAATTTTTTTTAATTTTAACAAATAAATCAAAATAGTCTCTTCGTTAAATTTATTATCTATTTTATTATTAATCTATTACGAATACGCATACATATATCATTAAATAATATGTGTTATTTTTAATTACTCGAAAAAATACAATAATTTTAATTAGGTACATGAAAATTAATAGATCAAATTGATTATTTATAGACATATAAATATATAACAAATGAATTTTATATCATAATATATTAATATATTTATATGTATATTAATATATTTAATCTATTAAATTTTAGTAGTATGATCTATTTAAGAAGTTTTCTAAGAAAGAGAAAAAAAAAATTAATTGACTCTTTCTTTGATTAAAAAAATTTAGCATAAGAGAAAACTATTGAATTCTAAAGTTGCTTATAATAATATTTATATATCATCTACTAAGGATAGTGGCAAAGATTGGATCCTAGGTTAAGAGAGTAAATGCTTATAGATGGGATGCAATGTGAGAATGAATCGAGTATATTAGCTTGTAAAAGAAGTTAAAAGAGTGAAACGTGTAAGAAATAAGAGTATTTTAAAGTTTAAATGTGTATTTTATAGTGTAATAAAAAAAAGATAAAATATAAATTTAATAATAAATTAAATATAAATTTATTAATAAGTCAAATATAAATTTTAAATAAATAATAAATAATTTATTTCATAACGAATTAAACTTAAATTTAAGAAGAGTCTTTATATATATATATATATATATATATATATATATATATATATATATATATATATATATATATATATATATATATATATATATATATTAAAATTCCGGAGAGGCCTGTGCCCCCTCAAATATATGTAGCTCTGCTATTGTCAAAAAAAAAAAAACTTTCAACAAGAATCGATACGCATATTCATAAAGTAACCTCTGTTGACAATTGAGAGAGAGGGAGAGAGAGAGGGAGAGAAGGATCATATTTCAAAATGAAAGTGATAATTTTTCAACAGCGAAAGGTTCGGCGACATAAGAAATCCATTTTCAACGTATGCACATATGTCCCTTTCTTTCCTTTAGAAAAAAAATGTGGGGGATACATTTCATGCTCGAAAAGTTTGTCTCTGCAGGGCCTGATATAGAAATTTTAGTTAGCAAGAAATAATTTATAAATATTTTTATTAAAAAACTATAAATAAATATAAATAATATAAAATATAAAAGATATAACGTGATTAGATTTCAATGTTAAACTTATATTCACAAATAAAAAAATGAGAAGCAATTCATTAAGCAAAAGATGAGAGATTACAAAAGTAATTTTTACCCTCACCAAATTTTTAATTACATCAAATATTTTTCACACAAAATACATAATCTTATGACAAAAAAAAATACAAGATACCTAAGCTTTTATAAATTATAATTGCTCTCTATGCATTTTCATATTTTGAATATGTTGTATGATTTTTTCATTTTTAATACTATAAAAAAATATCACTCTTTGTGAATGTAACCAAACAATTATTCAACGATTCATCTCTCATACGATTGTGCATTCTATTCTTCACAAAATTTATTGGAAAGAAACATTTTTCAATTGTTGCAGTTGTTACAGACAAAATCAAAGTTAACTTCGTAAGTAAATAAACTATTAAATACACCATATATTTTCTAGTTTTCACCAACATTCCAGAAATATCACTTATCTTGTTTAACTTTAAAAACTGATCATTAGATCCAACATCTATGATGTAAGTTTCAAGTTGACTATCAAGCCCCATATGCTCCACAAAAAAAATTCAAATAAATAAAATTTAGCCAAACGAATCAAGTTCTCCTCATCAAATGTAAAAAATGAATCTCTTGAACTTAAACTTGTTATATAAAGAAGCAATTCAGTGTTTATCTCAGTGAATCTATTGTTAATCTCTTAAAGTTATATATCAATTACTTCATCAAATAGTTCACTTTGAAAGTGATGTAAAATTGAAACTTTTTGAACTTTACGCCTTGATCTTCCTTGTATAATAAACGCATCATTCAAATTTTGGAATGTCAATATCTTGCTTCTCACAAAATAATGATACTTCATTTAATAAATTATGACAACCATCATCTCTCATGCTTTGCGATCTTTCCTTAGACACTATAACTAATGCTATAATATTTACAATATCTTGATCAATTCTTTGTAGTGCTCGAGACAACTTGTTAGTAATTTTTAATATATTTCTCATCAAGTGCAAGTTAAAAATAAATTCAAAAGATTGCATAGATTTCAATAAATGATATACTTCGACACATTGTTCTGAGCTTATGCCATATTTTTCAACAAATTCAAGCACATCAATTATTGAAGAAAACAAAGAGATCAAGCTAAATAATGTACCATGATGTGAGCCTCATTTAGTATCTCTAGCCTGTTTCAATGTAGTTTCTCGATTCAAACAACTACTACTAGAAATTTTTTCATTATTTAATGCTTCATTAACTTTAAATATCTTAATTTCTCTAAGAATCTCTCAGCGTTTACATGAAACTCCAACAATATTAGATATATTGTTAACTAAACTAAAAAACCAACCAATTTTAACTTGCTTTTTGGCAACCGTCACAAATGCCAATTGAAGTTGGTGAACAAAGTAATGAACATAGAATGTATGACTGTTTTCTTTCAAGATCAAACTTTTAAGCTATTGAACTTACCTTGCATATTACTAGCCCTATTGTATCCTTGTCCATGCACTCTTAACAAGCTTAAACTATGTTTTGGAAATAATGACTCCAACACTAATTTTAAAGATATAACACTTGTATTTGAAACATGAACAAGACTAAGAAACTGTTCAATCACATTTTTTTTATCAACATAATGTAAAATAATAGACATTTGCTCCTTAATTGATACATCTAAATATCCATCCATTAAAATGGTAAAAAAAGCATCTCTAATATCATCAATAATTATTTTTGTGGTTTCACAAGCAGCAGCTGTCACAATATCATTTTGAATATTAAGTGCCACTAGTTTAAGATTTCTATGAGCATTTTTCAAAAACTTATCAATCTCTTTATTATGATTGGCAAGAAAATGTAGAAGCTCAAGAAAATTATCTTGATTTTTAAATGAACCAATTCATTATGACCACAAAATGCGAACTCTTGCCTCATTAGAAATCAAATACAATCAACTGTTGTAGTCAAATGAATCCTATGTTCCCTTTTGATCAACTCTAATTTTTTGCTAATAACAACTTCAATATATTGTTTTTGATTCATTAATGCTTGATATTTTCTCCAAGCTTGATTGTGAACACTATTAGAGCCTTCAACATGGGTTTTCAACCTATCTTTTTTTTCAATTTGAAAATCCTTCAGTCAAAAATGCATCACCATTGTTTTGTTATCTAATGTCAGGTCTCATGAGATAACAACATAAATAAAATACAGTATCTTTTGATACACTATATTCCAATCAATTGCTAAATTCTAAAAATCAATCAGGGTTAAACTTTCAAAAAAAGAGTCCTAATTTATCATTGTGAAAAATCATGCTCTCTTAGTTGACAATGTACTTTTAGTAAATAAACTCTTCGAATGTCATCTCAGTTATTAGGATGATATCATGATATTTTTTTCTCTCTCTCGAATCAACAAGAAGATTTTTCAAATCAATTTTTAAGAATCCTTTTTTTACGAATGAGGATGACCTTAATGATGTTGGTAAATTTTTATTTTCAATAACTTATTGATCTAGAGACTCTGATATTGATTTCCTTTTAAAATATTTTTCCATTTCTTGCACACTAAAAAATATAAAGATAATTAGATACTTAATAACTAATTGAAATTAAAACAAAACACTACATTTCTTAACTCTACGAATAATAATATATAAACTAGTCTAGCATTACAAATTTTAATCAAGTTTAAAATTTTATATGGTTAATTTGTGTATATATACATCAAACAACATGAAGTACAAGAATTTGTTAAATAAAAAATATACAGAACTACTTGAATATTAAATACAGTAAAAAAATAACAAGTAAGACAACAAAACTACTTAAATATTAAAGTAATTTGTACCTTTAGAAGCTAGAGCATGAAATATTCAAGTCTTCTTCTTCATTGGAAAATCTCAAAGTAAATCTTTGAGAAAATAATTTTTTTGTCTATTTTTTATTAATACAACAAAAAGAGAGAAATAAATAATTTTGAAAAATCAAAATACAAACAAAAGAGAAGGGATTACAAACTAAATACTAAAAGAATATAATTTTCAACTAAAAAAAACATTGGTTTGGTCTCGATTATGGAAATGGAAGAATTCATTTGAGGAAAGGAGCCACAAAAATGGAGAGATGAATCATGCAAAGTGTAGTATTACAATGGTGAAAGAGTGTTGAAAAGAGTTGAAATATTGAGTGTTGGAGAAATTGAGATGATAGTGTTGTAGTAGGGTACAACTCATTTTTAAATTCAATTTAACAAAAAAAAATTTACTAAGTGGGACACTCATCTCATATGAAAACTATAACATCCTAAATCTCTAATAATATTAGATAAATTTAAGAAAAAAAATACATATGACCAAGAATTAAATTACTTAGTTATGAAACAATAGAGTATAAAAAAATATAACATATAATTAATCATGAATCATACAAATAAAATTCTTAGGATTATAATAGATAGAAAAATGATACAAATACAATTTTAAGACATCACTAATATGAGATTAGCAATAAATTAAGGTAAGATAAAAATAATTAAGGAGCTGCCAAGTAGTACCACCAAAGGATGCCACCTTATACTTAACCATGACAAGAGGGAGATAAACATTATACTTAACCACGATAAAAGGGAGAGAGACCTTGTACCTACTCCATTATTTATACTAATTATTTCTTTGCTCTTTGACAAGGAGATAGACTTTACACCTAACCATGACAAGAGGGAGACAAAAGGGAGATGGACATTACACCTAACCATGACAATAGGGAGACAAGAGGAAGAGAGACCTTGCACCTACTATATTATTTCTATTAATTATTTCTTTACTCTATGAAGAGCATCGACAAGAGGGAGTTAAGATAAAAAGAGAGGAAGAGAGAAAGAGGGAGAGAGTGAGAGAAAAAAAAACTAGAAATTGAGATAATTCATTCTTCCTTTCTTCCTTCACTTTGTGGCAGTGAGAATGAGAATTTGACTGCTAGAAAATTGAAACCTTACTCACCATTTTTTATATAAGAACAAAGCTAGGTGTGCAAGGAAAGCCATGGAAGAAGTTAGCTGAAAAAAAAAATTGAAGGAATAGAAGTGTTTTTGCACAAGGTAAGTTTGCCTTCTTGTAAAATTCTAATTTAGAGTTTATTATGTTAACTTTAGGTTCTGCATGGACGAATTTTTGGCTAGTAATTATATAAAATCTGAAAAAATGTTCAATAAAGAAGTTGTAACCCTATGTCTTAAATTTCTATAACCTTTGGAATTATATCAATCAGATTTAATATGAGAGAGTTATGCCTCAGTAAGTGGTAAGAGATCAGAATCGGGTATGGAATTTCGAATATTGATATTAGCTTCGGTTTTTAAATTTTTGGATAGGAAATATGAAGAAATAGTTAACTTAAAAAATATAAATATATTTCTCACGGTTAAATGGCCACTGGAAACACCCAATTTGGAGTCCATATGAGTGAGCTATGGTTTAATTAGTGAGTAAAGGTCATAGAGCACAAAAGTGTTAGGTTTAAGAACACAGAAACCTTTTTGCACTTGAAAATTTGACTTGGTAAATTAAGAAAATGACCTTTAAATTCTCTAAATTTTGGTGAAAAAAATATTATAATATTGAAAATCAATTCTAGAAGTTTTTGTGATTTTTGAGAAAATGCAAATAGGCCATTTGCAATCAAAACCATGCAAAGAAAAATTTGTTGGACAGTTTAGGCTATTGATGGAAATACTAAACACTAAAGGGGTTAAATGTTGAATTTGCATATAAACATTTTATAACATGTTAAAGGAATAAAAAATAAGGTCCCTACCAAATTTGAGAAAAATCTAGGGAGTTTAAGGCATATAATAAAATATAGAAGTTATGTGGAATAGATAAAGAGTCAGAACAGACCAGAACTAGGGGTAGCCATAAAAATTGTATTATTTGAGGGGTCAAATGAATTAGTTTTTATTTGAAATTTTTATGGTGATTATATAAAATATCTAGGATTCTCCATATAAAATTTCAAAAATTTTGAAGAATTTTTACCCATCCAAAGGAATAGAAAACAGAATAGAAATGGAACTGAAATCAATCTGCACTGTTATAGATTATGGAGATACTTCTTGGAGTGAATGGAAGATTTAAGGGCTCAGAATTCACAAAATAAAATAGACATTTAAAAGAGAATTCATGACAAATTTTAGAATTTTTAGAGAACTTTTGTTATATTTAAAAAATAATCTCAAAACTTAACGGAATTATAAGACTTTTAAGGAAATGGGATCTCTAAAATTAGAGAATTAAGATTTTAGTTGCTCATATATATGCATTAACCAAAAGTTTTTATATGTTTTAATTTGAGTAGCTGATTAATTGTACTGAAATTGAGGTAGCTAACTCTTCCTTAAAACACTCTTTATGTTTATAAACTTGAATTTATCAATTTCACTGGTTGCTTGACTTTTATGCTATGATGAATTATAATGGTCTAAAGTTATGTTATGTATGCATTCTCGGGAATTAAGGGGTGTACAAAATGTGTCAAGTAAGTCCTATTTCCCCCACGGTTGGCCAATAATAGGAGATGCCCTTTGCAAGTATGAGATTGTATTGGGTAAGTAAACTAAGATTATATATATACATATGGTCAATGTTCATGTTTCAATAAAATAAATTGAGATATTTTAAAGAATGGAATGTATACCGTTTTATTTAACTATTGAAATTGTCATCTCATCTTTTTATATCCATATAATCATATTTCAGGTACTCCAGCAAGAAGTGAGCAACATGATTCTCAAAATTGACTCATGAATATAAATATGAATTGTACATTTTCTAGGGGATGTAATATATGTGTGATGGCATAGTTGAGTGTCAAGTCCCTTTTAGTCAGCACATAGTTTGATGTAAATTAAGTGATGGATTGAACACTTTTTTTTTTATAGCGTAAGAACTTTTTTGTGTGAGTAATGCATATCATACTAGTTAGTTTGATTCCCTTATCTTTAAGAAAAAAAAATTTTGGAAATGCTTGAAATAACATAAAACTCATGTATGCTTATATAAAAATAAAAATAAATAACAATATAAGTGAATGAGTAAATTTATAGACGAGACAAACATTGCAATTTATAAATAATAAAAAATATTCTACAATATAGATGTATGAAAAAGGATACTAGTTTTTAGTTGTTATAAAAACAATATCTAAATTTTTGTGGAGGCAAAAAAAAAAAATTACGACATATATTAATTAAAAAAAATTTCCTTGTGGTGGCAATTGTCTCTACACCCTTGCACGTTAATTTTTTTAAAAATTATATTTTTATTTTTGATAGATAAATTAATTTTAAATTTATTTTTTCACATTAATTTTTTATATATAAAAATTCTTACAATGCTACTTTTCAATTAAATTATTATCCAATATTTGATACTAAATTTAATTTATTGTTAAAATGACAATTTTTTGTTATATTTATCTGACTTGATTATGAATTAAAATTCACTTTAACATTAAATTGACACTTTCATGTCATTTGTAGATAAATTTTTTAATTTTAATTAAATTAACCTTGTTTAGAAATTATGTCTATAAGTGTCAAGTTATTATTAAAAATTCATATATTAAGTTATATAAATATAATTAAAAAAATTATAATTTTAATAATAAATTAAATTTAACGTCAAATTTTAGACGATAATTAAATTAAGAAAGACATTGCAGATATTTTTATCTTTAAAGCATTAAATTTTAAAAAAAGAAATCTATAAAAGAGTAAATTGCAAGGTCCATATTTGTCATCGACAAAAATATGAATTTTCTAATTAACTTTTCATAACAATATTAATTGGTATGATTGAATCAGTAATTATTAAACTCAAAAAAGTTGGTGTAGTGAGAAAATGAACATATAATGTGTCGTTAGTATACAAGTTTAAATTTTAACTAAACTAATTCGTTGAAGGCAAGTCTCGTTAGTCAGTAAGTGGCAACTTCCTCATTTTGATATGCAATATAAAAGATAAAAAGTTTAATTGCATTTTTTGTCCTCATATTTCAACAATGCTTTAATTTATTTTTTTATAATTTATAATATAAATTTTATCTCTTTAAATTTAAAAAATAAGTTAAAATAATTTTTTTTATTAAATCTATTGTCCATTCCATCATTAATTTAACATGTCAAGTATGCATAATAAAATTTATTGTTAGTATTTTTTTTTTTGACAGATTAAATATAATATGTATTAGTTAATGATACATATGTGATATATACATAATAGATTGACAGAAAAATAAATGAAATTTAATGAAATAATTATTTTGACTCATTTTTTAAAATTAGAAAAACTAAATTCATATTATAAATTATAATCAGATTAAATTGACGCATTTTAAAAAATAAGAGACTCAAAAGTATAATTAAACAAAAATAGGCTCAAAACTGATTTTTTTTTTTTAAATTAGAGTAAAAACTGTATTTCGAAATATTAATCAAAATAAATAATTGCAATTTGTCGTCTGAAAAAAATAAGACGAGAGGATGGTGCTTTTGAAGATAAAAGAGTGTCTGATCGCATTTACAAGGTGCAAAATCGGATATCAATTACTATTTTAATTAAGATATTTTTTGATTAATTTGTTAGATAAAAACTTCTATGTGTACAAGCAATATTATTTGATTTATTTGACGCTTGTTTTGATCAATTTTTTTATGGAGATCAAAATTATTTTTATAGGACAAGAGAAGATCGAACTAACAATCATTTATTAAATTTATTTATTTTATAATTTAATATAAATTATTAAATATTAAATTCACCTGAGATTAATGTTTTTGTGCAACTTTTTAGACATAAATATTGTGTCAACTTCACCATTGTATAATGTTTTCGGTTACATTGCTCACAAGTATTTCTACCAGATTTCTACATTAAAACCTTAAATGGTAATTTGAAATGAGCTTGGTTGAAACGTAATTTGAATGAGTATTTTGGATTTTCTATCAAAATAGTATTTAACAATTAATATCCAAACAATAATAGATAGTGAGTATAATTTAAATATTCAAATTAATTTTAAACTAATTTGAAGTTAATCGGCATGTATCACCTGATACTTACTATTAAATAACTATTACTCAATTTTTATGAGTTTTCAAGTATTTCAAATATCAGATATTGCGTAGGAAAATAAGAAAATTATAAAAAAAAAATTCAAATTCAAATACGAATCCAATATTGAAAAGAGTTTATTACTCGCAATTTTTATGAGTATTAAAATATTTCAAATATCAGATATTTTCTATGCAAAATAAAAATTATAAAAATAAAATAAAATAAAATTCAGATAGGGGTCCAATATTGAAAAGAATTTTGCTACTAAAAATAATAAAATATTATTATAAAAATAAACAAATAGTTATGTAAATCAAAAAGTTGAGAGCTCAAGTGCTCGGAAATCATATTGAATACATGTTTGGAATTTCAATACAGATAGCAAACAAACGATCAAATACCAACTCATTGCAACTTTTAGCGTGGAATTCCATTTCAGGCAACTTGTTCAAAGGACAAGATTCCGGGAAAGACAAACAGATTGCTTGAATGGTTGATGATGTTCCCAAGTTTCGTATGAGTTCAGAAGAAAACTGAAGTGCAGGATAAACAAATAATGACATTTCAAATTACATGTCCTTATTCTAAGCAACAGCTTACATTATCAACCATCTTATATCCAATCACTTGACCTAGCAAACAATATACCAGAAGTTTCTGCTCCGCCTTCTGTCTTCCAATCTCTCTCTCTCTCTCTCTCTCTCTCTTTCTATTTTACAATCCAGAGGCTGTTCTGCTTATACAAGTCCCTGTATGTGTAGTATATAAGAAGCAAGGGCTGTGAACATCATCTGAGTTAGCTTTTTTGATGAACTGCAATCTGGTGTATGTCCATGTCTTTCAACATCACTGAACGTCCACAAGAATCACACGGGGCAGTCCGAGACCCACAAACACTCTCATGCTCCGATAATCCCCTAATCCTATCACGGATGTCGATTGCAGAACTTCCAGCTTGGACCATATCACCGCAAAAGCGGCATGAAATTAGGCGCAAGGGGCAAACTGAAATTTGGTGTTCAACCTTTACAAGAAATAAAAGACACTCAATAAGGGTGCGTTTAGACCATTTAATGCTAACTTTCATATGAATTCAATTAGAAACCATGTAGTCTAGCATTTTTTTTCTATGATGACTCAACTATCAAGGCATAAATTGATTATTGACTGGAAACATTAACATCAACCCAGAAAAATGTTAATTGAAACCAAATAACTCTCAACGTCAAAGTTCTCTTAGATCTTTTGCATGCCTTAAATTAAGAAAACAACCCCAAATTTCTAGAAATTCATCAAACTCTAAACATTTCTATTAAAAAAAATTGAAACAAAATTGAAAATAACGTTATTGAATCTTCCACTTCTTTTAAAGGATTCTAGCCTGCTATATAGTTTAATTTCACACACCATTCAGTCAATAGTTCTTTAAATGCTTCCACTTATTTTGAAGAATTTCTTTCAATGTTCTCGATACATATTTTTTAGTATATTGCTGTCAAAGCTTCTAACATGTAATATAACACCATGACAGTCGGAAGCTCTAGTAATACATAAAAGAAGGAAAAAGAAAAGGTAAAGAAAAATCAAGTGTTACTGTACGTACATGGAACATATGGCTCCACAAAACATTGTTCAGACTTGTAAAAGATTTAAAACTTCACTCCCATTAATAGACTTCAACTTTAAAAGGATTCATCATGTCTGCTGACTGCTAGCTAGCCTCAGAAAAAAAAAATCGTTTACTCTTCTAAGTTTTCTATAAAATCGAAGAATAGTTTCCTCAATGGAGAACTTCCAACCATCATATGCAATTGCAAAGTCAAACTTGAGATCCTAATACTTTCATTATCTACCATAACAGACAATGAAAACTATCATTAACAACATAAGAGTACCCTAAAATCTTAAAAAGTGCATAACTACACAAGTAAGAATAAATTTGGACTGACTCAGTGGTACCCACAAAACACGGATAATAAATCACATATGAAGGGGGTAAAAAAAGGTGACAGAATGCAAAAGGAAAGGAGCAAGGACACATATAACTCACCATTTGTTCTTTCTCAAGGACTATTCCACAAGGGCATTGAAAAGGCTCGTGGAAAACTTTCATGTGCTTTTCCAATTCTCCCTGCTGGAAAGCTTGACTACACTTGTTGCAGTGAATGTGGTTCTTGGACTCCTCAATCCTAAGAACAACTCCACAACCAGCATGCTGACAGATAACATTATGTCTGCTACAGTAAGCTTCATGCAATGCAATAGTCCTACTGGGTATGTAATGCTTGCAATTCCTGCATTGTTCAGTATCCGTCTCCATATATGACATGGAGGATGATACTTGTTGACCCACATTTTGGTTTATGTTTTCCAGAATCTTCACCGACACTTTGTACTTGGTTGTTCCCTTAAAGCCAAATACTCCAATGCTGTAAGTCCCAGCACCCAAGTTTTTATCTTTTGAGCTAAGAATCAAAGCCTTTGAGCCAACATCATGGGAAGACCACTCATGCTGGTGTCGTGTAGGAAATATAAGAGGATGTCTTGATATGAAAAGATCAGTGTCTCCCCCATCTATCTCTGCTTCTAACTTTACCTCAATATTGGAATTCCCAGCAACAATCTTCTCCCAAGTGCCATTCTCTATTGAGAATTTGTAGTACACAAAATTTCCTTCATCTACCATTCCAGATTGTGACTTCCCATATACGAGTGGGATTAAAACATGCTGATCTGTCTTTTCTGAGGCTGTATCAGGATTAACAATGTCAACTTCAATATCTGTTTCTAAGACAGACACACTTGAAGAAGGTTTTAACTCAAGCACCCTCAATTTGTATGCAAGTTCCCCATAGTTGACTGTTAAAATGTCACCTTGAGAAAGAGTGGCATGCTGCCGAAGACTTGTTTCAAGGATAGCCTTATGATTTGGCAAATCAGAAAATCCTACTCTTTCAGGTTGAAGTTTTGCGTAAGTCCCTTTTGGAAGCCAAAAATAGCGGACTTCCACTAATGGAGACTTCGGATTGCCTTCAGCAAATAAATTATTCCGTACATGTGGAGGAAGACCTACTGAACCTTCATTAGCAGTGAATTCTAAAACTCCTGAATGAGTGATCCCTTGCTTCTCTTTATCAGTAGCTTCCATGCTTGAAGAACCCTCCTCATGAACTATAGACAACTGAAAGTACATGGGTCCCTTATCAAGGGCACCCTGATCAGACAATTCTGTGAAGCATGAAGGCGGCAATTTAATCTTGTCTCCGTTACCTTGAAATGGTACAGCTTCTAGTAAACGATAAAACACAATTCCTCTTCCAGCAAGTAAGTTTTCTTGCATCTGTTCTTCAGCCTGGAGAGAGCAAGAAAATGAAGGGAATCATAAAATGTTCACATTAAAAGTCAGACATAAAAGAAGAGATTGCGGCCACAAAATGTTGCACTGCTATGTATGTTATACACTGTTACCTATAAATTAGCAAGTTTATCTTCACAGCAGAGGGATTAAATAAAACAAGTCTTGGTTTTGATATTATGTTGAAAGGAAAAAAGCAAAAGCATTTTTCTATGAAATCAGCTTGTTGGGCTATTATCATGCTACTAAGTGCCAGAAGTAAAAGCCATTCTTGGGCCTGCATCTAACAGCTGAATTCTGGAGTTTTAGGATGAGATGGTTACTTAATCTGGTGTTGAAGACTTAAAGTCAGTGTAGTTAAAGGCGCCCCTAAGACACTGAGGTGAGGCACCAGAAGGGGTCTTTGCCTCTTGTTGACTCAGGCTCAGGTGCTTGCATTTGGCGCCTGGGGGAAGCCTCTATTTTATTCATTCATCTTATAACCAGTTTTCAGGTAATGGATCAAAATGAGAAAATAATGGTCCAAGATTATAATTTTTTGGACGGCATAACTGTTTAAGAACATTATCAGACCAACAAGAGTACAAAAAACAAAAGTACATAGAGGGTACCCATAAAAAGGAGGGAAAAAAAGAACGGAAAAATCAATGCCATTGCTGTTATGAACATCAGAAAACGTTAAAGAGTCAGGTATCTTCAACTTCCCCTAATCAGCAAGGACAATTTGGAGATATATGGGATAAGTTTGAGTCAGTAAGAAAATCATATCATCAGAGCATGATCCGAGTCATCTGACAGTCGCTGACACTCTGACCATTTAATAAGGCAGACACAGAATTAACATGATTAGGAAACAATCATAAAAAAATGGAAAATGGACAGTGAGTTGAACTGCTAGCTACTCTTAAGAACTGTGTGCGTTACGAAAGTATATTTGAAGTTCAGGCTCATAGCTGATATAGTTGCCAGTAATACTTGAACACAGACATTCATGTAGGGTAGTCAAAGGCTAGAGTTTCCATACGACGAGACCCAGTAAATCGAAGATGGGAGGGAAGGTGAAATTTCAATGTGTGAGATTCTCCAATTCTAAGTCTGCTAAAACAATCAAATTTTCAGCATTTATTGACTTACTCAAAGAGCAATGCCGCGCATTGCATCCTAAGAGGAAAAATTCCTTGACCACAAATAAAAAAAAAACAAAAAATCAAAATTATTCAAAAAGCATAGAAGTTCATCGCAAGTTATCTCAAGATCTAATTATCCAATGAAAAATTACCCTTAAAAATCGCCGACCAGTAGTTCAAACAATTTATATAGCTCATAAACTATGAAATAATATAATCAACATTAATTGATTAAGTACTAAGAAAACCACAAATAGCAATTTTAAGACCAAAATACGGAAGTACAAGAAGAAGAACATAACCGACAAAAGAACAAGATCATACAAGCAGAAGTAAATGGGGTATTGAGAAGGCTGGATTAGGTAAGAGAGGGAACCTTGTGTTGGGCTTCGGCTGCATCGATACGCCGAGATCTCTGAGCAGCTTCAATTGCTTCCCTTTGATTCTTAGCCTCTTGTTTAGCCTTCCTTTCCTTGTCCAATTTCAACCTGGCCTTCTCCTTCCTCTCCTTCTGCTCTTTCTCTAGCTTCTCTCTCGCTCTTCTCAACTCAAAATCCATCTCTCTCTCTCTCTCTCTCTCTCTCTCTCTCTCTCTCTCTCTCTCTCTCTCTCTCTCGCTCTCTGTGTTTGCTTTCAGAATCGATTCGTGTTTGTGTTGGCGACTTCGTATCGACGAAGAAAAGGAATCTGCAGAGTTCGTCTCTATTTAACGTTGTTTTAGTTCATTCCAACTTTTCAGCTTTATGTATTTATTTTGGATCAAAACTTGTTGGTTGAATTGAAAATATATATTCTAGAAAGGTCTGGGCTTTTCCTCGGGGGTCCACTACTCCAATATGGTTTCTCTGAAGCCCATGGCCTATTTAAGTACTAGAGTAAGGTTTGTTTAGTGAATATTTTAATTAGTAACAAAAATTGCATCAAAATAATAATAATAATTAGTGAAAAAAATTGAATATTTTAATTTTTTTTAAGCATTAAATATTTATCTATAAAAAAAATATAGAAGATTAACATTTTTATATTGATTATCATATATGAAACATATAAACTTATATATAGATTTCTTTTTTTGAAAAAAAAAATTTAGTGGTTGCTCGAAATTTAAGTATACAATATTGAAAATAAATTTTATTTAATTATGTTAGAATTTATTTGATCTAATTTAATTAAAATAGACTAATTTTGGTTTTCTTGATTGAATTAATTAGATAGAATTTTTCTACCACTAATTTAATTGTTGGATATTCCATTTTAAAGTCTAATCTTTAAGCTAATCAACTGGTTACTTAATTAATAATTTAAATATTTTATTTCATATTATAATTAAAATAAGATCAATAAAATTAAGCAAGGGACTCCAATTGTATAGCTTCTTTCTCAGTCGAATTTGTCCAGTAAGATAAGGAAGGGGAACTCAACCGAAAATTTTAGACAAAGAAAGTACATGCTTCTTTAGTAATTGTTTTTAAAAAAATATTTTAATATTTTTCAAAATACAAATTTTTTTTAAATTTTTTTATATTTTTTAAAAAAATTTGAAAACGCTTATTTTAAAAAAGACAAAATAAAAATAAAGGAGAATTATTTTTTGTTCTTAAAATATTTAAAAAATAAATAATAATATGTTTTAAAAACAGTTTATTAAATAATATAAAATAATTTTAAAAAATAAATAAAAATAGAATAAAATAAATTCTAAATTTAAGAAAATATAATCTATTTTCTCATTTTGTAACTTGATCTGTTGGTTGAGCAACTAGTTGAAATTTTTAAGGTCTCTTCGGCTAAGTGGTTGAGAAGTAACGTAGCAGCCCGTATGATTTTTTTTTTTTTTTCCGCAGTCTGTCGCCCATTTGTTGATTGGATTTGTGTCTGTTAACTTTTGCCTTTGCAGACTGCATCTGGGACCACAGGAGGCAGGACAGTTGGCTTGAATGATGGGAGCAAAGTTGGAAAGCGCGTTGGCATTCTTTTTACCTTTGCAACGAGCTTCATATATTTTTGCTGAACTTGTCCAACGCCTACTGTAGTAGCCAAGGAGAAGCACGCGGGTCCCTGCTGTGCCTCATAACGCAGTGCGTTTTCTTTTGTTTTTCTAATTTTTTAATATATTTTTAAATTTTTAATAAATTATTTTAAAAATTATTTCTAAAGAATTTAAAGAGAAAATAAATTTTAAAAATATTATAATTTGTTAAAAATAAAGTTTATTAAAAAATCAAATATAAGAATACTTTTAAAGATAAGATTTTTTTTAAAATAATTTGTTGAAAAAGATTAAACTTTAAAAATATATTAAAAATAAATTTAAAAATAAAAAAATGCAAGGAAGCATAATACCTTCTTATTCTTATATTTAATTTTTCAATAAAAAATTTATTTTTAACAACTTATATTTGATTTTTCAATAAATTTTTAAAGTTTTTTTAATAAAAAAATTATTTTTAACAAATTCTTATATTTTTGAAATTTATTTTCTCTTTAATTTTTTTAAAAATAATTTTTTAAATAATCTATTGAAAACAATTACAATTTTAAAATCTATTAAAAAACCAAAATATTCTTATATTTTAAAATTTTGTTTTTTTATTTAATTTTTAAAAAATACTTTTTTAAATAATTAAAATGTAAAAATATATTTTAAAAAAATAAAGAGTAGGGGATCTGTGTCCCAAAGAGAAGCACGAATAGTACTATTTTGAACAAATGAACAATTAAATACAGTAATTTACGTTTCAGATTGCAAGAGCATTAAGTGTCCGTTTTGTTGAATAAAATAAATTTTATTGAGAATGAAAAGAGAAAAAAAAATCCTTGATCTAGAATGAAATAATATATATATATATATATATATATATAATCAAAGTGTCCGTTTAATTAAATTAAATTCTTATTTTAATATAAATTAAGTTATTTTTTTATTTGAGTTCATCACTTTATTTATTTTTATAATAAAATATACTAATTTTTTATTTAATTAATTTAAAAAATCATAAAATATATAGTCTAATAATTATATTAAATTAATATAGTATAAGTTTTTTATAACAATAAAAAAAATTAAAAATTTAAATTAAGTATAAAAGAAAATACAAACAGTAAAATTTTAATTTTAATATTTTTTTAAAAGGAATGTCTTTTTTATTGTTTAATAAAAGAATAAAATATTTGATATAACGTTTTTTCCATCTAACGAAATTAGAAAATCTCAAATTTTATCTTTCTTTTTTTTTTTTTTCATTTCAATCAATCAAACGTGCCCTAAGATTTTTTTAGAAGAATGGAAATGAAACATATGCTGATGACTGGATGGCGGCTTCTACGCCCTGTGGAGTCTGTTGGATGCTGATATCATTTGACAAAATAACTTAATAATTTTTTTAAAAAAATTAAGTAATAACTTATATAGTATCAGAGTTTTTTTTATATATATCCACTTTCCTCCTTAGACCCAAAATAAAATAAAAAATGTTAGAAATTGATAATATAATTAAAAAAATATTAAAAATTAATGAATCATAATTTAATAGTTTAAATGTTTAAAATCATATAATAACTCACAAGAAATTTTTTTAAAATCTCTTCCTTTCCTGTTTCTCTCGCGCTTGAATATCAAACCTATTTTGTTACAGTTTTGAACATGAAGCATTTGAGTAGATATAGAATTATATATTATTTAAAATTTTAAATACTATTTTTGCCAAAAGATATTACTAAATATGATTTCATGCGTACTCATTCATCATCTTTAATTCGTCAATTTCCGCAGTCCCTGATGATCTATTTTTATGATATTTTATGAACACAAAGTTCTTATACAAGTCCTTGTTTTTTTTTTTTTTTGGCCTACTGCAACTTCTTGTGTGGTAGAAGTGATATACATGAGGTTGGCTTGCAATAATGACTTCAAGGTAAAACGAAAATATTTTGAAAATTAAAAAAAAATAAAAAAATTTTAAGAAACGTTTTAAATAATTTTAAATAATATTTTTTTAAAGTTTTAAAATATTTTAACATAATATTAATGATATAGATATATAAAATTATATCAAAATTAATTCGAATTAATGTTTATAATTGAATAATAAGTAAACATGCTATTACAGTAAAGATTCTGACTTAAATTCTAACCATATTTAATAATAATCTTTCTCTTACATTCATCTCTTTATCTTCTTTTTTTTTTTTTTTCGTGACATCTATATTTAAATCTCTCTCTCTTTCAACCATGATTATGTGTCTATTTTCAAGTATATTCTTCTCTCTTTGTCTTTCAATATCTTTTTTTATCATTTTTGTAATTTCTTCTTTAAAATGAAGATAATAAAAAAAAACAATGTAACGAGAATAAATAGGGAGAATAGAAAGTTAATAAAATGTGACTTGTGGAAAAAAATAACTTGGTGTTAGATATAATATGATAATATTTTTATCTACTTTTAAATTATCATTTTTTTTATTTTTCAAATTAATTTAGTACTTTTTTATCGAACAACTCAAAATAAGAGTATTTTCACTAAAATTTTTACTGAAATAAGAGTATTTCTACCAAAATATTTTGAAATATAGTAATTTCAATCGAAATAACATAATTCTTTAACAAATATTTCGTTTCGTTTTGTGTCAGTGACTTAGAAAATGAAAACGTTTCGATGGAAAAAAAAAATTTAATTCCTTGAATAACATACACAAAGAATGGTATAAGAATATTGCAAGTGTTATAGTCAAATGGTGATATGAAAAATTATTTGTAAACCATAGATGAAATCATCAACTAAGGCTCAAATTATGAATCCTCTTTATTAATTGTTGTTTCTTTTATTGTTTTAAGCCATTTCTTAAGGTTTAATTTTAGATATCAATTTTATTGTTATTTTTATTTTTAGTACATGACGTGGAGTCGATTCGACTTAATTCTAAACTCTACTCTCCTCACTAACTACTTGATCTAGTCTCAAATGACGTTATTATTCTTTTTTAATCGTTCTAAACAGTGTTTTATGCCTTAAGATATTCTTTTTAAACCTTTGGAAGCACTTAATTGTGGTCAAATTTGGTTATGCAAGGGTTCCGATATGCATGAAACTGTCGGTCAAATCTGTGTAAATCAAAATATGGAAAAATTGAGGCAATAGAATGATTTAATTTCCCACCTTAATTTTCAAGAATACTTGGAATATGATTAAACGCACATGAGGTGGTTCTGATCTGCACCAAACCGTTGGTCAATTCTGTGTAGTTGTGGAGAAATTTCCTGACAAGCCCTGTATGCGAGGGCGAGCTCTTTTGAAAAAGCAGCTTTTACCTGAGCTTTTGCTTAAAGCTACGATTAGGGAAATTAATACGTGTTTTTTCGAAGTTTCATTTTTGTCTTAGCCTTCCTTTTAAAATAACTTCCAAGTTAAGCAATAATCAGTTTGAAATGAATATACATAAAATATTCTGAAATTCTTGCAATCAACACTTGCTTTTTGTTTATTTTCTTATCTCACGAAAACTTTTGCTTTTCGAAAACCCCACCGAGGACCAGAGTCTCCACGCGTAAGCACTAGTAATTTGAATAATCGACGAAAGAGAGATGTGTGTGTGTGTCAAATTAATATGTTTTAAAAAATTATTAAATATAAATATATTAAATTATATTATCCATGTAAAATTTTTTAATTTGTTTTTAATTTATCAGTCTTGTAAAAAACCAAAAAATTGATGGATCAATGGAGAGACCACTCCATTTTAATCATTTAAATCATTCAGCCAAAAAACTAATTAAATAATTGATCAATTAGTGAAAAATCATAAAAATAGATCAAAATCGGTTAAAAACTGGAGAAACAAAACGGGTTGAATGATTTATTTTTTTCTTTCTTTTGTTATTAAAATTACATACTTTTAATTTTTTTTAAATTTAACTCAACAATGTCATTATAACTATTTTTTTACTATTAAAGATAATTATATGTATAATTTAATTTTTTTGTTATTAAAAATAATATTATAATTATTATTATTGTGTGTTAAGTATGAATTTATTTTTATATGTAATAGATTTATTAAAAAAATTTAAATATATTAATATGTAATATTTAATTATTTTTTATTTGACTTATTTAATTAATTTTATATATTTAAATTTTAATATACAATATTTTATAGTATGACAAATTAAAAATATATATTGTATATTTTACTACCAATCCAATTATAATTAGTAAATCATGAATCACTTTCTTCGCTAATTTATTGGTCGATTTAATTTTTAAAACATTATTATTCAGTCTCTATTATCTTATTTTATATTTTATTTTTATTTTTTTGAATAATTGTATCCAACTTTTGTCAAATACTTGTCAAGTCGAGCATAGTGCATGTCTAAGCCAAAAGGAAAAAAAATTATTAGACACCGCTTGAACACATCTATACTTGTTTTACATAAATTGTTGATTGGAGACCATTAGAATCTGTCATGGAAATAATCGACAAACAAATAATAAATTAGTCAAGAAATAAATGACCAATTCAATTTTTTAAAACATTGTAATTCTTCATGATGCAGTCTTTAATATCCCATTTTATATTGTGGTTTTTTTTCAAATAATGTCAAATACTTATCCAAGTTGAGCATAGCGCACATGTAAGTAAAAAAAAAAAAAAATTATTGGACACGTCGTAAAGACATCTATACTTGTGTCATGTAAATCGTGTCAATGAAATCTCTTGTGAAAGTAATTGACAAACAAATACTAAATTTATATATAAAAAAAATAGCATTTTAACAATCTACAAGATATGGAGAATATCCACCGGTAGACGAGACTGAAAAATTTGAAGTTAAAACTAACCATCCTTTCTGATTAAGGAGCTTAGTAACGTATGTATATGTCTCACTTTCTGAAGGATTTAAACTATTAATATCAGGGCAAGCTAAAATTGTTTGCTTTGTCTAAGCTTTAGATATAGCTGCACCAAGGCTTAATAGTTCACATAATAATCAAGCTGAATAAAGGCATGTTTGATAACTATTTTTAAAAATAATTTTTTGTAATCCATATAACTAACCACTATGACTTACCATATTAATATATCCTATATAAGTTAAATTTTTATAATATTTGAATTATAATTTAATAAATTAGTTCTTCGAGAATGTGTTAATTTTTAGTTTCTTCATCAAAACATCACCTAAAAGTCAAATATGAATAATCTTTCGTTTGATCCATTTATCTTTATTTTATGCATTTGTCTTTATATTATGCTTTTAGTTACGTGTATTGTTTCTATATTAAGCCATTAGGCAGGAGAGAGAGTTCTCTCTCTCTCTCTCAAAAGTCGAATATGAAGAGAGAGAGAGAGAGAGAGAGAGAGAGAATCAGGTATGCAGAAGCAAGCATCATCACAATCCCGACCATGTTGGGACCGTTTGGGAATGAACAGGTAGAATATAAAAAACAGCCGTCAGACTACCAAAAAAATCTTGGTTTTGTATTGATGCCGAAAACAGATTACGAAGTTAATAAATTTGAGTCTTCGTGCTTCTAAATAAGTCTGTCAGTGTAGAAGAGCGCAAATAACCCAAGGCAGTGTTGACTGGGAATGTTTAATTTCCTAGTGTGTTGCCTCATTTTCCTGTCTATTTCTGGTTCTTGAAGCTGCAATTTCCTGCAAGCAAATGTGAAAGTCCAGTAACAAAAACAACATAGCACATAAAGAATTAGGTAAGAAAATAACCAAGCATTTTATAAAGACAACAAACAACACAGCCACTGAATTACAAAAGGTTTCCAATTGTTCTTTCTCAAGGGAAAAAAAACATAATGCTCACATTTAAAATAATGAATTTCAAATAATATACACACAAACAATTCCTAAGGCTGCATCTCCGGCTATTTGAAAGATGATAATTAATGCAGGGAATGAAGAAAAATGTATAAAAGACAAGGGAAGCACAAAGAACATTAAAAAAAAAAAAACACAAGTGAGAAGATAACCTAGAGACTTCTCTGACCGCCTCAACACACATCAATGTATTTAGTACTGGGATAACTTTGTAGTACATAGGGAAGGTGGACCACAACACAAGGGGGTAATGGTGCCATGGCAGGTAGTGCAAACATCAAATTGTGGCACACATTATGTTAAACAATAAATACATTCAGTATAGTTCAAATTAGGAATATTATAATGTTGACCTAACTCCTAATTATATAAAGAACATAGTTTAAGCTTCCAACAAAACAACA
Source organism: Gleditsia sinensis (assembly GCA_037074535.1). NCBI lineage: Eukaryota > Viridiplantae > Streptophyta > Magnoliopsida > Fabales > Fabaceae > Gleditsia > Gleditsia sinensis. The sequence continues at coordinate 24,698,590 of CM073472.1, forward strand.
AAGGATCAGAAGATTTATTTAAATCTAAAACTATGAATTTAACCACCAACTGTTTGTATGTTTGGCAATTGAACTGAAAGCTGCAACAACAACAACAACAACTAAGCCTTTTCCCACTAAGTGGGGTCGGCAACTGAAAGCTGCAACATACAATAAAATATCAACTGAAATGAGAGTCTAGAAATAAGGGGACAGAGAGGGAAACAGAAGAGAGACAGACGAGATCTGACACTGGCCGAAAGGTTATAGCTGTCACCCTGTTACAGCCACTAGTTAGGCATATACCCAAAGTAGACAGCGGTAAAACCAAAGCAGAAGAAGTAAAAAGAAAGCCGAAGACCTTTTGAGCTGCAAGACCAAGAATCACCAATGCTTGGTCAAATTTACCCAATGTCCACTTTCTATGGTAAAAAATCAATCACCAAAAAAACCTATAAATGCGGGCTTCCTCATTATTTTTGGGCCCCTCAATATTGGGCACATTGAATTGGCACAGATAGTGCACACTATACTTGTCCAAATAAAAAAAGAAAAAAAGATAGTGCACACTATACTGTGCAAAATTGAAGGGTCATGATTACCAGTTGCACTGCAGTCTGGCTGTGCAAAATGGCATGTTGCGTGCAAGTATGTGCAATCGATAACTTGAAAGAAACGGAGGGCAAAAAGGGATCTGCCACATTTCTTTGAAGCTCAAACTTGAGATTGTTTACCATTGACGAACTCCAGATTTTTCCTCTGCCTTATAAGTTGGCAATTTGATTTCTTTATGTCACCTTTCATTGTGCTTATTTTTCTCTTTCTGTGAAAGAAATTCTTATTTGTCCTATTATCAAGCATTACCAGGGATTCCTCCACCAATACAGACATCATTCCCTCCTTATTTTTTGATTCACTTAAAATTTTTCCTTCTTTAAGGTATAGGTATCATTGAGGTGTCCTAGCATGCAGCAGAAGCCCACTTAAGTATTTTGGGCCCTCCTTGAAGGAATCTCCTGGTCCTTTGATCAGGCATAAGCAGAACAGCAAGGTACACTGTCCATTACATCTCAAAGTTTAATTGTCAGTCTAACCCTCCACTTAATCAATCTACTCCTCCATATGTCTTCCAATATTCAGTGCAGAAAGAACATTTAAGGAACACCAGTTATCAGAGAAACGTAATGAAAAAAAGTGAACTACACAGACTCTAAAGTTTAAACACGAATTGAAAGAAATCAGGCCAAGCCAAATAGCTAAAACATACAAGAAAGACCAAATTCTGTCAAATTGCCAATCAATCAGTCATTCCATTGCAGGATTGAACCTTCATATGAAGGATTAGTTGCATAGCGATTGTCCACCCACAACTAAACATTTTTTCACTAGATAAAATTGGCTATATAAATTTAACAGCGCCAAAATGACTTATTATAAATAAGATCAATAGAGAGATTATTAATTGTTAAATCATTCTTAATAATTTCACTTATTGTTCTCTTTGACCTTTCTCTCTCTAATTGCTTTCTATATGATCTATTATTCTCAGTAAGGCTTCTATAGGTCTTCTCCGTCCAAACCACCTTAAGCAAATTCCACCATCTTCTCTACAATAGGTGTTACCTCAACTTTCTTTCTAATGCACTCATTTTTAATTATATCTCTTCTAGTGTGTCAATACATCTAACGCAATATTCTCATATCTACGACATTAAATTTATCTTTACATTGTTTTTTAACCGCCCAACATTAAATACCATACAATATTGAAGGTTTTGTAGCTGTACAGTAAAATTTTTCTTTAACGTTGAGTGACACTTTTCTATCATAAATGACACTTGAAATCTTCTTCCATTTCATCTCTCCCGCTTGAATATTATGGTTTACGTCTTCCTTTACTTCTCCGTCATTTTGTACAATGGACTCAAGATATTTAAAACTTGTAACTTATTTTATAAGACAATATTTAAGTTTTACTTCTAAAATCATATTTGTTTATCTTATACTAAAATTACATTCCATATATTCTATTTCACTTTTATTTATACGAAAACCATATGTTTTTTTAAAACTTGTTTCCATAACTCTAACTTCATATTTATTTTCTCTTTCGATTCACTAATTAAGACTATATCATATGCAAAACTATATATCGAAGCCCCAATTCTTGGATATGTTCAATAACTGCACCCAAAATAAAGTTAAAATAATATAGACTCATAAATGAACTTTGATGTAGTCCTATAATTGTGAAAAAAATCATTTATATCCCCATTTTGTGTTCTATTACAAGCCGCAATCTTATTGTAAATATATTGTAAATATATTTGATTGCTCGAATATAAACAATACATACTCCTTTCTTCTCTAAGACTTTCCATAAAACCTCTCTCAACACTTTATCATAAACCTTTTCCAAATCGATAAAAAACATACGTAAATCTCTTTGATTCCTTTGATATCTCTCCATCAATCTCTATAGTAAATAAATTGCTTCTATAGTTGACCTTATTAGCATAAAACTAAATTGATTTTTTGTAACTTGAATCTTTTATCTTAATCTATGCTTAATGACCTCTTATAACTTCATAGTATAACTTATGAGCTTAATCCCTTTATAGTTAGTACAATTCTGTATGTCTCCTTTACTTTTATAAATAGAGATTAGAGTACTCCTCTATTCATTTGATATTTTTTTAGATCTCATCATCTCATTAAACAATTTAGTGAGTCAACTTATTATTTTCCTGCCTAAACCTTTCAACACCTCAATAGGTATATTATCAAGTTCTAATGCTTTATCATTATCTATTCTCTTCAAAGATTTCTCTACTTCAAACTCTTGAATTTTATGATAAAATGTATAATTTCAACCCTCTTGCAATACTTAACTTGAAAAAACTCTTCCATCGTACTTGAATATCTTGCTCTCTTATCAAGACATTACTTTTTTCATCTTTGATACATTTCAATTGGTTTAAATCTTGTCTTTCTTTCTGTACCATAAGTCTAAAAATTTTTCTTTCACCATCTTTAATTCTCAAGGATTAGTAGTCCTTCAAAAACTATAGTTCTCGCTTTACCTACAGTTTTTTTAACAACCTTATATTTTTTTCAATTTTCATTATCTTTATATAAATGCCACGCTTTATAACACTTCCTTTTAACCTTAATCCTATCTTGCATCTCTACATCCCACCACTAAGATTCTTTACCCTTTGGTCCAACGCCTCTTAATTCTTCAAGTGTCTCTTTTCCTATTTTCCTAATCTCTTTGGCCATCTCGTCCCACATATCATTAACATACTTCCTCCACCTTTCTTTAAAAACTCTTTTGTTGTTCATCCTTCAAATGCCACCACCTAATTCTTAAAATTTTTTTCTCCCTCTTTCTTTCTACTCTTCTCTTGAGTCGTACATCTATAACTAAAACTCTATGTTGAATAGTCAAACTCTCTCCAAGTATGATTTTGCAACCTATGCGATACTTTCTATCTGATTTTCTTATCAAGAAAAAATATTTGAGAGATTGCTCCCCCACTTTTGTACATGATAAGATGTTCTACCCTCTTCTTAAAACAAGTATTTGCTATTGTAAAATTAAAAGTTAAAGAAAAATTCAAGATTATTTTACCCTCTTCATTTACTTCCCCTAACCCAAAACCTCCATGTATGCCCTCATATCCTTCAGATTTACTCCTTACATGCCCATTTAGATCTCTTCCTATTAAAAGCCAAAACTCAATATCTAAAACTTACAATTTAGAAAAAAAAATGGTGACGCCTAAGAAAGATTTCACCCCATGAGACAAGGACTCAAATAAACATTAGAGATATTTGTATGCATATTAAAAGAAAGAAAACTCTGAACAATGAAAATATGTTTAGGGTAAATCTACCATTTGTTTCAACATGTCCAAGAAGAGTTCATTCTGAAACCTGAAATCATAATCAAAGAAGAATCCTTCTTGGTAATGGAGTCTGACACAAACACTACTGCTTTCTTGAAATGTTATTTCTGAATTTCAAGCATATATGTACCCAAAAAGTATATTGTCAAAATCTTAAAGCAAACAAGACAAGTAACAACACAAGATGTCATCATCACAATCATCATTAACTTTATAGACATTCAACGCATCCTGAAGCTTTCTGAAAGTAGAAAAATTACCTGAGTGCTACTTTCAACTTCAAGATTCCCCTTTGATTCTTTGTTTCTTTGGCTTTTTCATTTTTTGGACATTGTCCCAGGAAATTGCTTCACCAACTGTAGTATCTTGCTCTGGAATTAGTGATTCTCTCTCACTTTGTCTCTTCTTTGCACTTCTGTAAAGATTTTGAATACAGTTATGCACATAAATATCTCCTATACCTTAAAAAAGTCAAGCAAGTATTCTTACAGACTGGAAAAAAAAAAAAATATATATATATATATATATATATATATATTAAAAAAAGAACACCTATCACTTGGGGAAACATCTTCCAAATTCTTATCTAACCAATGAATGCTGCCCGTGTGATCTTGAATCAGGGAGCCAAAAACATGAAGTATTTCCTCATCAAAGCTGCAAAGATGAATCACTGGTGTGAATTATTTGGTGAATTGCTAACTGAAGAATCTTTGACACATTTGAAAAAAAAATAGAAGTATGATCTAGTAGTTGTAATTCCAGAAGCTAGAGAACGAATGTAACTACTAGTAGCAGATCATGTTGTAAACATGAAATAGCAGTAGATGTAACAGATCAATAAACTTAAACAAGGCCATGCTCAGTGTAGCAGTCTTTTCACAATGTAAATATCTTCTGAATGGCGACATCCATGATATAATTTAAAAATGTATGGGAAATGTAAGATATCAAGTTCTAATTAATCAACCAATAATTTATCCAGCTTCCAAGAAATATTTGATAGAACAACTTAGAGAATGAATAAATGATAAATCTAACAAAAATAATTTAATATGTTTTCCATTCTACTTCTAGATATAATAAATTAGCAATGCCAATAAGAAAACAAGAATGTATTTTCCTACAAAGTTTTCAGAAAGTAGAAAAAAAAAAGAGTGAATCAATTTGCAACCACAGATGTCAGTGCATAAACTTCAACATATGATGAAGAATTGTTTTTTGACAACTTAGAGGCATGATGGCAATCACTTAATTCTGGCACATCAATATCTATTTATAGCTTTTTGTATTCCTTAAGTTGCAGTGACAATTATTATGCTCTGATCAGGATGCCAAAGCAAAGAGTCCCTAAAGAGCAATCAGGAAGGCTTAACACAAATCTCTAATATTTCAAGACCGAGAAAATCAATTCCACTTATTTCAGTCCTTGGCTGTTAGCAAAACCCAAATTTTCTATAGTGTAGACAAAGATGCAAACATAGGCCTCTATTGAAATGGACTATAATGCAATACAAAAATGCATGGAACACATGCAGTCTTGTTTGATGCAATATAAAACTGTTACCTCTTGACTAAAAAGCGTATCATGGTTCCAACCTTTATGACATGCCGCTTGTGGGATCTGCTTGCATACACATCTTGCCCATGTTTCTATAATAACCGTGCACACGCATGTAGACTACATTAATAATAATGACTAAAATCATAATCATAACTATGAAGAGGATAGGTGCTATTGAATATCATGGTAACGTACTCACAGTTTTGTATATGAACTCTTCCCTAATGTCTTTGTCAGCTATAATTGCAGAAGAAAAACCAAGCACAATGACATGAATAGATTCCTGTGTAAGCTTGACTACCTTCCCTTCTGAAAGCAGCAATCAAAAACAAAATCAGCAAGGAAAACATAGGGGCCCTGAAAAAGGACTTTGGGATCTAATTAAACCCTATCACAATAAAAATTAATAAAATAACATAAAACAGGAAAATCTAAACAAAATTAATTTCATTCATTAATTCTATAGACTGATATAAGCGTGTAACTAGAAAATACAAGCAGTCATCACTCATGAGTTGCAATGAGAGGACTACCTAAAAGCATATTTGGCTTTGGAGAAAAAAGCAACAACTTTGCATTTAGTCTAACACCAAAATAAGGATGAACTCCAGGAAGAATTTTTGCGCATTTATCAAGAAAGTTGATATCATAAGCCAACACAACGCCATCAAAGATTTCACTGAACCTGCAAGGATGGAAAAACCAAAGTAACATTATATAAAGGAGAGTGAGTTTGTACGCATGGTTATTATCATGCTTCAACCTAAATAACTTAAGCCCATTTGCATAATTACTATATAAGTTTTTTTAGTAAATTAAAACTATGACATTTTAATGATATTAGAAAATTAAATTTAAACTCAACAGTAAGCATATGCTTCACCCTTTGTGACACACAAATATAGTTTTCTAATTCTGTAATTCACACAGATATAAAACCACACGTCTATTACACTTCTTTGTAAGATAATAGATAAAACAATGCTAAATAAAGCCAACACCCAACATTAACACAAACCTCCTTCTACACCACGAAAAATATCACCAATGAATACAATAAATAAAAATCCAACAAAACAGTCCAGCAGATTATTATATTAAACCATAAAACTTTGAGAATACAACTCAAAGATACAGAAAAATGCAAGTCAATCCACACTGCCTCCTGAGACAAAACCAGGCACAACAAAGTCCATGTTGTTATACAATGCCTCCCATCTGTTTTCCGATGTTTTCTCAGCAACAAAGTAATATAAAGAAATTTTAATGCATGCAATACAAACTAAGCTCAGTAAGTCACCTACGACAAACGAAAGCCTCATCAACACTCATATCCTTGAAACAAAACATAAACGATATCTGCATTTAATCCTAGAAATATACAAAATCAAAAAGGTGAGAAATCCTACGTGAAAAGCAAAGAACTGAGCTCATGGAGAATTGCTTGGGAAACCTTGTTACTTTTCGAAGGATGAACATATATTACTAGATTAGTATCTGAAACCTTCAACCCCTCCATTGCTACCAGCTCCAGTTCAGTGGAGCAAAATTCGATGCTACCTTAAGCGCAACAAAATCCTTCTGAGACTTCTGCAAATTTTGACAAAAAGAAAGAATAAAGGAATGGCAACAGGGATGAAACATGGGTTTGGGGTTACAATTAGGAATTATGGTGTCATCAAAGTGTGGTAAAACCCAAAAGCAACCTACATAGAAATTGAGCCAGATTCACCCAATTTTTTTACCCTCTAAAGTAGAGATGAACGGCGGGCCAGGTGAACCAGGATACACCGAGATAGGATTTGTGATTGTGAGGAATAAGTGTTTCGGTGTTTTTTCTTTTCTTTTATTTTTTCGACTTAATGAGAATGCTGCGATTCGAAGCAGGACTCGACAGACCTAACTTTCCCTCCTTACCTGACTTTGCAAAACGATGGTGATAAGCTCAACAGTCCTCGAGTGCTGAGTGGTGGATTTGGACGAAACGTCACTGAGCGGCGCAACAAAGGTGCTGGTGCTAAAAGGGGGCAAAACGAAGATTTTGGTGTTCTGCAGCTAGGTTTGTGCGAGGAATAAGTAAATTTTTTAACAATTAAAAAAATTAAAGAACCCTTTTCGAAATATTTTAAATTAAATAAGCTAAAATATATATATTAAAAATAGACAGACAAAGAAAAAGTATTTTTTAAAATATATAATATAAATTATGGATAAAGAAATATCATAAATAAAATATTTAAAATAATATATTTTTCAATAAATATAAAATGTAAAAAATATTTTTTTTTGTTTTGATCTATAAAAAAAAGTATTATTTTTTAATGTAAGCGTCGATATACAGGCAATATGATAATAAGCCAATCAATTTTTTAATAAAAAATAATTTAATTTATTGATAATAATAATTTTTTATTATTAATTATGTTTGAATTATAATATATATTAAAAATAATATTTTTTAAAATTATTTTTATTATATATTATAATTTAAATATAATTAATAAATAAAAAAATTATATTTAAATTACGTTACAATGCTCTATTCTGTGTGTTTTGTTCTCATCTTTTATTTCTTTTAGATACAACATTTTGTTCTTTTACTAGAAATAGGAATCCTTATCTTTTATTTAAAATAGCTGTAATCAATTATTATTATATCAATATTTAAAATATATTTTAATTAAAATAGTTATAATCAATAACTATTATATAAATATTTAAAAAATATTTTAATTAAAATAGAAATTTTTGTTGTACTAAAAAAGTAGGCGTAATAATACTTAATAATTTAATTAAAATAGGAATACTTGTTCTAATTAAAATAGAATTGGAGTATTCAAATATGAAATTTGTTATATAATGTTTTTTTAGAACTTATAGTTAACTAGCTTTTAAAATTAATAAATTATTTAGAGTATTTTGGCTCTGTTATTTATTTATACATATTTTATATTATATATTTAAAATAATTTTTTAATATGTTTCTGAATTGTATAATTCAAGATTTAAAAATAAACTATACAAATTCATCTCACCACAATGCACCCAATTGCCGTTGCTAAAAAAATGAGTAGAAGAGGATTTATGTACTGGTGGAAGCAGTGTGCTGATTTTTCCTTAAATAAAACTGGGGAAACTAAGCTAGAAAAATCAAGTACCATGCAAGATGATGTTTTAATGGACTACCATAGGTGCAACAGCGGCGGCATCAGCAGCAAACGCTCTGCTTCTTACTATTGTGATGATTGAGGTACTATTTAGAAATTGTCACCATTTTTCAATAATTTCTACCATCCAAGGTATATGAAAGAATCAGAATGTAAATTAAAAATAGAATAAAATATTATAATTAAAACTATGTTTAGTATGACATGAAAATAAATAAAATAAATATTAATAAAAAAATATAATTGAAAGAATAAAATTATTAAAATATTATTATTTTAATTTAAGAAATATTTAAAATATAAAATAAATTAAACTATTATTAATATAATTAAAATTGTGTTTAGTATAATATAAAAATAAACAAAATAAATACTAAAAAAAAGAATAAAATTAAGTTAAAAGAAAAAAATTAGTATTATTTTAATTTAAGAAATATTTAAAATATTTAAAATAAAAAATAAAATAAATTATTATTAATATAAAAATTTGAATTAAGTTTTGTTACATAGTAATGAAAATTTTAATTTATATATATATATATTAGTTATAAAATATATATAAATAAATAAAATAATAAATGATATTTTAATTTTTTTTTGTATTATACTGTATACTTTCTACTAATTTGTAAAAATAATACAAATTCTTTTATAAAAAGTAATCAACATTTTATAGAATTCATATTTTTTTTATCAATTTCCAATCAAATAAAAAAACAAAATTTAAGTTTTTATTCAATTACTCAAATTCTTTATTTTGTACTCAGGTGCATGTGTACTTCAAAGTCAGTCATTTTTCAATAATTCTCTTGAGTGATATGCGTCATGAATCACTTATTAGTCTTTTATTTGAGAGAAATTTTTTAAAAATACGGATTATATAATTCTTTCACGACACTTATTGTCAAACCCCTAATTTTAATGTATGTGAAACACATATTTTTACGAACATATGTTTTTTTAATATATATATAATTTACTCATTTATAAATAGATATTTCGATGTATACACAATATATATATTAAACCTATAAATATCAAAGTACAACAAAAGCAGAGATCCTGCCTATGACATTTAGAACATACTTTAAAATACAAATACAAAATAATTTAAACACTGTAAATTTTACAAGCAATGTAGGCTCACCTAGAGAGTATGAAACCTAATTGATCACGTACGTAGCTGTAGGACCAAACTTTATATCCTTATCTAAAAAAAATGTTAGTATCGTGTAGTAAATTTGACAATTCAGTGAGTAGATAATATTTCCTATGACCTCTTAGGTCAGCATATAGATATACTCATATTTTAAAATTTATCACATAGAAAATATAATTTGGAAGTACATTCATATGAGACTTACATTTCAAATATTCTCAAATCAAAAGATATTCAGATATTCAAAACCATATACTATACTGTATGATCATTAAACAAATGTTGTTATACATCAAAATATTTTACATGAAAACATTAGGAGTATCCCATATCAGAACCACCATATCAGAGTTCAAAGTCTTCCGTACTTTGGTGGTGTAAGATTTGTCTATACTTAATATCCCAGTAAAGGTTTGCCCTACCACTATTTAAGATGACACACTAAAGGACTCTAATATAGACAATTTCTCAAGCACACAGTAAGTGAGGGCAAATCACATATCATATAGTCGGCATCTCGCTCAAATATGAGGCATCTCGCTCTCCTTCATATATCATATTCTGTGTGTTGGTCGTCACATGAAGTTAGCACCACCCTTGCTAGCTGAGATGTCAAGATGCACCAAGGCTAACATCACTTACTATTAGCAATCAATGTTTTCAATAGAATTCCTCCACAAAAATCATATTTGCACATATGCCATATCATTCAAAATAGAGGTTTCAGTATAATACAGAATTTTTAGTTTCAATAAAATTCTTCTGTCAGAAATTTTCTAATCAGAGTTATCACATATACATACTATTTTTCAAGGCAATCTTATAACTTTACATATCAATGTCATGTGCACAATATATTTCATTTACTATGTTATAAGAAATACATTTAAAATCATATATTCAATGAGTTCAAAAATCGATTTTCAAAACTATACTCTTCTTGAACTATATACCAGATTGTAAATAATTCAGATAATTTAATCCATTTTAGAGACATATTAAAGTATAAATAACTTATAAACAGAATCAATTATACATTTAAAATTCAAGAAGAGCATATGATAAGTCATAGAAAAAATTATCTACTCACAAGATAAGGCTCCAAGTTGAACAGCCCCAAAATATACTTTTTCAATTCAAATTTGATCAAACAAACCTCAAAAACATATTCGGAGGGTCTAAAAACTTAACAAAAAATTTCTGGATCTTGGTCAATTGATGGGACTATTCATGGTCGAAAAAACTATTCACATCGATCAAAATCACTATTCGCGCCGGCTAAAACACTGGGAACACTACTGTTCATTTCACTGTTCACGCAGGCAGAAATACTATTCACAGTTATTATTCATTCAAGAAATGTTTCATGATTTAATGCTTCAAATCATGCTATCTAACTAGAAAATTTTGCATACAAAGACTATTCTACCTCTTAAACATGATTTTAAGGCCAAAATAACCAGAAAACACCAAGAAATTTTGAAATCTTAAACTTTACCTCATGGTTACTGTTCATCATTTATAGCAAACTTCCGACGAGTTTCTGATGAAATTGATCAGTGGGTTTTGAAATTCTCGTCATCACAAGTCCAACAGTATTCTGGTATCTTAATTGGATGCATATTTTGAAAAAAAATTTAGAGAGAAGGTAGAACTTGGAGAGAGAAAGTGAATAGGGGAAAAATTTTCACCCCCTGCTATGCTCTGCTCCTTCATGTTTTCTTTCCCCCTTTTTATTTATTTATTATTATTTAATAATTAAATATTTAAAATTTATTCTTTGATTAAATACATATAAATATTATTTTTCATCTTAAAACATCCCCAAAATCTCTCAAAATTAATATTTTTGCAAAACTTTAGTTGCAATATTAAATCATGACTTTTTTTGATAAAACTTTTAATAAAAAAACCACAATATAAAATATCTCCATGCATATTAAAAGAAAGAATATTTTTAAAAATAACAAAAAATTATTAGAGGCAAATATAATTATTTTAAGCAAAACTAAAAAATCATTTTAATTAAAAGTATATTTATTTTTAGCAAAACATAATCATTTAAAAATAAAAATATATTTGTTTATAACAAAACATTATTATTTAAAAATTACGGAATATTACACCGATACTTGATTTTTGTATCTTGGTGCAGGCTTACTAGATTCCTTTTATTAACTGTTCTTATTATATGAAACAATATCAAACTGATAATTAAATGTTAGTATTTATATACTTATTTAATTTTTAATTTTAATTTCTTTTGATTATACGAATTGGCCTTTCAAACAAGATGGAAAGTTCGATAGTTGAAAATTGCAAATCCGCCAATCTGGTGACCCCAACATTATTTTGCCATCAATTTAGTTTCGTATATTAAATGGCATAAAAAATACTTACTTGATCGAAGAAGATAGATGAAGAAAGCAATTTAGTGTTACCAATTGTGAAGACAATGACACCCAAAGAAGCAAATGCTTGTAGTGGGGAAGATAATGGCACCCAATGAAGAAATTTGGAGATTCTGATAGTGAGGAAGATGATGATGTTGACAAAGCACCTAGAGATAACAGAGGGAGGAAGATGAAGATTTGGTGATAGAAGGGAAGCATCCAAAGTGTATTTAAGCCCGAAAAAACATCTTAGGAGTTAAAAACCAAGATTCTATAGCAACTTTACAGAGAAAAGTAGGGATCAAGTTAAGAGCTACATTTTGCTTGTCTGTACAAAAAAGTGAAGATCATCTCATGTTCCATGTTGTTTGATAAGTATGTATGTTGATATACCCAAATAACTTTGCCATATAATTAATAGAATGCTCTGGTCATAAAATTAGACAAGATATACTTTTGCTAGCAGCCCCATGATTGTCGAGATTGTAAATTCAAATGATTCTTTATGTTTTACATAATTAAGTTAGAGATAGTGATGTATACATTACTTCTGAGCTAATGCAAGCAGTTCTATTAAGAGTTTGTTAAATCAAATTAAATTGGCATTATCTTATGAAAAAAGAAAGTATACATCATGTAGAACAAAATGGTTTAAACAAGAGAAGGAATTAAAAAGAAGGAAAGAAAAAAAATCCACTAGGAGTGAACGAGTAGTGGGGGATGTAGGTAGTTAGCAAGAGGGCTTAGATTCAAACCTTTGCTTTGCTATGTAACCAAAAAGGAAAAAAAAAGGAATAAAGAGAGAAAAAGCCATAGAAGAAGAAAGTGAGGCAAGATAGTGCAATTTCATGATTTGAGATTTTTATAAATTGAGATTAAGTACATAAAATAAGAAATGTGAATTATAATAATTAACAACAATAACAATCAAATTTTTTTTCATTAGGTGGAGTCGGCTATATAAATCAAATGAATAACTACTAATTTTTTTTAATAATAATTAACAATAATTAATATAAATAAGTACATAATTATATAAAAATTAAAGCTCTGATGGGTCATCCAATAGAAAGATCACCAAATTGTAAAATCCAAGGTCCACGCTTAAGATAGCGTAAAATTAGACCTTTTAAAGTGACAATATTCCTAGATTTTTGCAACCTGTAAAAATAACCTAAGAAGCATGGATATTGATATAGATATAGGATACCATATATGACATAATAAATATTTAGTGTTTATATGCAGTTTGAATTATTGTGTCCCGATACATATGTTGGACACAATATGTCTCTATCTTTTAAGTATTGAAGCTTCATAGAAAATAACTATAAATGCTTAAAGTCGTTACAAGGAGATGTTGTAACATCTTTGATTTTTTTTTTTTATGTTATTAATTGAAAAAAAAATTTCAAAGAGGAGAAAGCATTTTAGATCTTAAGAGATGATTAAATTATTTTACAATTTTACTCAAGTCAAACAAGATCTTAGGATGGTTAAAATAATATTTATGTAATTTCATTGAAATGTAATTTATGTAAATTTCTTGATATGACAATTTTGTAAATACTCTAAGATGATAGTTTTGTAAATATTTTAGGATGGTAGTTTTGTAAATAATGGAGGATGGCAAAGTTTTAAATATGGGGTGGTAGGTAAGGAAAAATCTTGATAATTATGAGGGAGAAGGAGTGTCGGTAAGAAAGAGAAAGAAAAGAAAAAAGAAGAAAAGAACGAGGAGTAAAAGAAAGAGGAAGAAGAAGGAGAAGGAAGAGGAAAAAAAAATCAAGATAAGTTTCTTGGTCATCTCTCTAATTTCATCATCTTTTCTTAAGGAATATCCTAATTTATGGTATGGATATAGGATTTTGTATGGGAGGAATTAAGCACGTAAGTTTAAAGATTTGTTTGAGATAGGCTTAACATCTATTCATGAATTTTGTACAAAATTATATATGTACTTTTAGATGAATTTAGATGTGATTTTGGATAACAATTGGTCTGTATATTTATATGGAATCCTGTTTTGGTTGCTTGGACATGCATATAGGTGCATGGGATTACATAAAAGAAAAACAAAGGAGAAGTTAGACTAAGGTGAATTTTGGAGTAATTTGGGAAGCTTCTATTTTTGAAATTATGAAAAAGTTTTACAAGGATTTTAAGGCATTAGTCAACATATGAATTGTAGATATATGTCTCACGGATCTATAGGCTTTGAAATCACTTAATTTGGAGTCCATATGAGGTACATATGGCTGATTAATTTTGCAGAGGTCAGAATTCTAGATAGTAAAAATAAGCATTTTTGTTTTTAATTTTTTGAAAATAATCGATAAGGAATATTGAAAAATAATAAACATAAAAGTTGTAGATAAGGGTTTTAACTTTTTATAGGCTTTGACATCACTTTAATTGGAGTCCATATGAGGGAGATAAAGCTCATTAATTGAATAGAGGTTAGAATCAGTCTAGAATCCAAAATGATAAAATAAGCGTTTTGGTTTTTAATTTTCTGGGAATTATATGTAATTAATTTTAAAAAATGATAAACATAAAATTTGTAGATAATTTCTTTTTATAGACTTTGAAATCACCTCAATTGGAGTTTTTATGAGGTATATATGGTTGAATAAGTGGGAATTATATGTAATTAATTTTAAAAAATGGGGTATATATGGTTGCTTCAACATGAGTAGACCATGTTTGGGGTTGTTTTTAACCATGTTTGAAGTATTTTTTAAGCATTTCTGTGTTAGTTGCTGGATTATCATATTTTTTTTTACAGTTTTCTACCTAAAGATAATCTTATTTGTTGAAAATTTTTAGAAAATATATATCCAAAAAAAATACTTTTAAAATGATGATTTTGGTATCACAAATTATCTTTTTTCTTTATTTGATTCAAAATGAATCATATTGGATATTGGTATGTGATGAATGATTATTAATTAATTATTAGGTATAAAAATATTGCATGTCATATTATGAATGTGATTAAATGGCAAGCGTAAAACTTATGGCGAGTTGCTTGATAGTTTTACATTGTAATTGATGAATAAGCATTTATGTATATACATTTATATGTATGGATGAATATCGATGGGTTGTATGGCTTGAGACGGTATCAAATAGGGGATGCCCTATTAGCTTAAATGAGTTAAGAGAGGGCCACTCTAACCAGGTGATAGAGGTAATGTGAAGAGACATATGGATGATGAACTCACATTCTCTAATCACTTATTGTGACTGTAGTCGATTGGTCACTATGCATATAGTAAATGAGTAAATTAAGTATATTGAGAGCTGTGATATGTCTAAGCATTAAAAAAGAGAGTGGATTTTCAGTGTATATATAATATGTTAATTATGCATCAACTGAAGTGATGATTTTATCTTCAAATCTTAATATTTTCTGTAACTTATATAGCTGAACATAACTTATATTTTTTTATTATATTTCATTTATGTTAAGTCTATTGGGAACCTTCATTTTCATTATTATTGTGATGTTATGTTCGGATAAAAAGAAATGAGATGCAACAGAAAATAATATTACTGATGGAGATCTCGATGTCAATACCACCTCTTCACTCTTTGTGTTTCAAGAAGGGAGTGCTGTATAAAAACTCTTATTTATGTATTGAAATGTTGTACTATATAATTATTACTTGTGTGAGGTTTGTAATATATATATATATATATATATATATATATATATATATATATATATATATATATATATATATATATATATATATATATATATAACATATATATTGTGTTTATACATATAGTGTATTTAACATGCAAAATGTAAAATAATAATAATAATAATAATAATAAAAAATTAAAAATAAAAGTAAACCGGATGTTATAGATGTGTTACCAGATTCAAGTGATGAACACATGTTAAAACCTCTAACTCAACAAGAAATTCTTTGGAAGCTTCAATTTCCATCTTCTTGATTACAATTTTCGGCATGGAAGAAATTATTTAATAGGGTTTTCAGGAATGAGCTTGAAAAGTAAAGTGGTTAATCTAAAGTGGCTATAAAATGCAAAGTTTGCATTTCTAGTCTTAAGGACATTATCATATATTTAAGAAGCACTACTTTTAACTAAAAAACCTGTACTTTTCTTAAGAAGAACTAGAAACATTGTGGATGCAATTTACTTGTTTTATTCTTTATATAGTTAAGAGAAAATTATATTTTCCCACCCTAATCTACACCCTCAATTGCTATTTTCACTGTTACAGCCCCAAATGATGGAACACATGACCGTCACGGCATAAGGGTTTCCCCCTAGCCGCAAGCCTAACACATAGCATGCACAGACATCCAGCACACAATCCAGAATACATAATAAATATAACTGGCCACATATGCCACATCCAATATCAGAAAATACTGTTTATATGTATTTATATATATCTCATGAATCCAACATCTGTGATTCAACTTGACCCATGGCCTCATAATATTCATGTGATTCAACTTGGCCCAAGGCCTCATAATACAAACATAGTTATAAAACATAAAACTGTTTTCCAAACAACACATCAAAGTACACAAGAAGCGAGAATCCTGCCTGTAAATTCATGGAGATACACTAGACATAAACTAAACTATACAACCAGTACAACGGAACCTTGTCTAAACTGAGGCTCACCAATGCTATATTCAGCCTCCAACGGAGCTGTAGCTGAATCAAAGTTTCTCTGACTCTCTGTGGGGAGGAAACAGAAGAGGGGTGAGATTACCACATCTCAGTGAATGGATAAATTACACTATAACAGAAACAGAGCAAACCAAGCACAAATGTTTCGCAATAAGTTTAATAATTGAAATCAAAGTGTAAAGCTAATAATAGAAACATTAAGCATTAAACCATAATTTATTGAAAGAAAAACTAAACAGTTCAAAAGATAAAACAGGATTAAATCAGTAACAGTAGAGCAAATCAATTATGCATGGTAAGTAATAAATGAAGTTATTTATGCAATAACAATGATGAATGAGATTGTTTAGAAATATTTAATCTTTAAGAAAAATGCAGTAGTTTATTGGAGTTCTTTCCTGACAGATCATCATCTTTCCCAAGCACATAGCAAGGGAGGGGTAATCACTGTAGGCGTAGACATAAGTCCACCCTAAATTTCCCTAAGCACATAGCAATGGGTATGGCAATCACTGTAGGCATAGACATAAGTCTACCCTAAATTTCTCAAGCACATAGCAATGGGTATGGTAATCACTGTAGGCATAGACATAAGTCTACCCTAAATCCTTGTGTCTTAGGCAGTCATATGCCCGTCACAGTATCCTAGGCCGAAGCCTTAACATGATCATGGTGCACCAGGGCTAGCACTACCTGCGGCTAGCTAACAGTGATCTAAAAGGGTCCCTCCAATAGAAAACATTTGAAATATGCTATTCAAAGAGTTTAAAGTAAAACATTTCAATAACTTTACAATAAAGCTATAATTCTCCATCTAACTCTTTTCATGCATAAAATTCCTTTCTAAAATATATCTCATCCATGAATTCCCATGGAGACCTTTATAATCATAAATTTTCCCTTTTAAATATAGATCGTCCGTAGACGTCACATAGATGCTCATCATGCATCAAATCATTTCATGGCTAACTTAGTTCATTTCTATGACTAAATTCGCATTTCTATAAATCTAGCTCAAATGGAGAATTATCAGCCTAGATGCTTGTCCTGCATACCTAGAGTTCAACTAGGATTTAAATTTATAATTTTTAACATGGTTGGAATATATTGGTTTTCAAAGCAGTAAAACAATTTAGCATATATTCCAACTAGTTAAAATCATACGAGAGAGAGAGTTATAAACCGAATTCATAAAACATGCGCTATAGTATGAAAAATCCACTCACCGGTAAGGGCTCCAGATTGGACAGCCCTAAAATCTTAGTTTCTGGTCTGAATTTGGTAAAACAGACCCCAAAATCGAGTCCGGAAGGTCCAAAAACCTTAAATGAGTCTGGTTATTGTTCACCGCCGGAAAACACTATTCACCGCCACTATTCATCGCCGGAAAACACTATTCACTGTCACAAAAATTTTACCGAATCAACAAAAAAATTTCATATCCTAATATTTATCTAGTTTCTGAATCCATCTACGGAGTCAGATTTCTAATTAGAAGTCCCTAAGTAAGGTTTTTCAGAACTTACCTTTTACCGAGATTTTCTATTTCAGATCTACGGCGATTCAACGGTTGATTTGAAAAACTGATCGGTCAAAACTGAAGTACTCTTCGTCTTGAATCCAATAATATCTTCAGTTTTGATATCGGAAGCCCTTGAACACTCCAAATCGAAAGATAAAATTTGAAATTACTATTCACTCACTATGCATGCACTACTATGCATCTTTCCGTTTTTTTTATCGATACGCAGTTGCCCCCGGTTTTCATTTTATGATTTTCTGAGTTTGTTTTTTTTTTTTTGTTTTTTATTTTAAAATATAATAATAATTAATAATAGAATTTTCTTTTATAAAATTCATATAAATTCCATTTTTCATAATAAAATATCCCAAAAATTTCTAAAAATTTCCTTTCTCATAAATCTTTAGTTAAACTCTTAAATCATAATTTTTCTTGATAAAAATCATAATAAAACAAATTTCAAAACAAATATCTTTATTCATATTAAAAGAAAGAATATTTCTAAAAATACCATAAAAATTTAATAGAGGCCGGTCTAATTATTTTAAGTAACACAATACTTCTTTTACTTAAAAATCCACTTACTTTTAACAAATCATAATCATTTCTACATAAATAAAAATATATTTACTTATAGCGCGCCAAAACATAAATTCTCATATTTCTTTTGTAATTCTTTAATCCATGTAATAAATATACATATTTTCTATGGTTTTTATCTTCATTTTCAAAATTTTCTCTTTTATTTTAAATTTTCCCTTAATTGAAATTTTCGTTAAATTTTACGGTTATTACATTCTTCCCCCCTTAAAAAAATTCGGTCCCCGAATTTCATCACCACAGTTGCAGATAAACACTAATCTCATTGTTCAAATAAATGCAAATATCTAACGCGTATATCCTCTTCTCTTTCCCAAGTAGTTTTCTCAGAAGAATAATTTTTCCATATCACTTTTACTGTAGGTATTTCTTTTGACCGTAACTTCTTTATTTGTCTGACCACTATTGCTACTGGTTATTCTTCATGGGTTCAATCTTTCTGTAACTGAATCTATGGACACTGTATAATATGTGTAGAATCCGGTAAATATTTCTGTAGCATAGACACATGTAAAACTGGATGGACATTACCCAATTTAGGAGGTAAAGCCAAATAATAAACCACTGAACCGATCTTATCAAGAATTTCAAATGGTTCTATATACCGAGGGTGTAACTTTCCTTTCTTTTCAAATCTCATTACCTCTTTCATTGGTGAGTCATTAAAGAATATGTGATCACCAACTGATAATTCCTAGTACTCAACATTCATGGTCCTTATAGACTTTTGACTAGTATTGAATTTTCAGTATTCTTTTTCTAATCAATTTCACTTTATCAATGACACCTTATAATAAATATAACTCCACTGAGTCATTTAACAGAACATTTGTATCACCCCTTACATAAGGCTTAAATCTTCTAATATCATTTTATTATAGACAAATTCTGCTAAGAAATCTCCTACCAATCTAAAAAACATATGCTTGAAGCATGCTCTCCAAGCTAGCATCATCAATTTAGATAAGTCATATTTTATCTATTGCATGTTATTCCAAATTAGATTTCCAAAGTTTAACTTTTCTCAATTTATTCACATATTAAGAAACCTATGATGTTCATGTAAAACTTCAAGTGATGCCATTGTATATTGGCATGATAATTACTGCTATGAGTAAGTTCAACTAAGGACAATTAATTTCTCCCAACTTTCACCACAATAATATAAAGATACTTAAATCATAACTTCTAATGTATAAACACATTATTTAAATTTAGTATCAGTCATACTATAATCTAATAAAGATCTTTAGACTTCCTGACTAATTCTCTTGAGATAATATATTCTATTCGTACTTGCCAACATACCCGCAAATGAAAAATTTTACTTGTATCTTCTTTTTATCATTATACTAGTACTATTTTTTTTATCTCAGTATATCTTTATTACCTCGGGTTATCCATATTTACAATCTATGACTTCTTCTGAAATCTCCTTTCTCAACAATTATCCATACGTGAATTTTCAATCTCAACATAATTTACATTCTAGATATTAGTCTCAATTTAGCAAGGTATAAATCCTTAACACAAATATCTTAATCACTTACATTATTCTCAGAGATGATTCTCAAAATATTATCCATATTTTCAAATTAAAAATTTCGAGATTAGCTTAAATCTTACTTTCCATACTTTACTCCTCAAAAACTTTAACACCGTTAACTCCTTTGATTACATTCGTCAAAGCACCATTACATCATCATCCATCTATTCTTTTTAAAATCTCTATTACTTTAATCTACTAATAAGTTGAACACCATAATAACTGAGTTCCAAAGATTAAAAATTATCTTTCCTTGCAATGAGGGAAAACAACCTTGCATTTAATGCCAACCGTTAATAAGGGAGAATGCAGTGAAACAGACGAAAAGCACAATAGAGAATGGTGCCAAAATAGAAAGTCAAAAATTTGGACAAACATTGAAAAGCATTAAAATCGGTGGCCGTAATTCTTGAAAATATATAAACAAAATCTAGCTGCTATTTCGACGAAAATCGGTGGCCGCAATCAGTGGCCGCAAATTTTGAATATATGTGCCAAAATTTAATTCAAAGATATTGTTATTCGGCGGAAGCATATCATATGGAAAAGCAATATTTCCGAGCCTATAAAGTCTGTGAATAACAAGAGCACATAGTTAACTGGTAGGATGCAGTTGGTTGCTTCAAAATATATAATCAATCAACTGCAAATAATCAGTCTAAATTAAAATTTCTCAAAATAGCTAGTCAACTTATAAACCAATAGTCGACTGGTAAAAACATTGAGAAAACAAAATAAACCATTTGATTGTTCCTTTTCAACAATGAATTGGTTTGCATTTTCATTCATTTTTTTTTCTTCTTTTTACAATGATGGCTATCACCTACAACCTTTCAAGACATCAATGCTCCATCAAAGACAACAAGAAAAAGACAGATTTCTAGTGATATCTTATCTCATGCTCTTTATGTGCTTAATATGGGTCACAGTCATAACTATTGTACATATACATGCTTGCCATTTTTTTTTACCTTTAATTTAGCTGATATTCTCCAATCACTCACATAGCTATTCTAATAATATCCGGCCTATTCGCATAGCTATTATAAATATGCCCTTCTCCGAGTTCCATAAATGCTTATATTAGTATCTTTATCTTCATACTCAAAGTTAAGGTGATAGAAATTATGGAGAGAACCGCATTCCGTCAGTTTCGAAATATCTGTGTCTTTTGTGGTTCCAGTCCTGGAAAAGATGGGGAATATGTGAAAGCAGTACAAAACCTGGGTATGGTGCTGGCCAGAAGAAAAATTCATCTAGTCTATGGTGGAGGTAACTGTGGGTTAATGGGGTGTGTGGCTACAGCTGCACATGTAGGAGGATGCTAAGTTCTAGGTATTATTCCTACAGCTCTAGCTGCATCCAGCAACATAGGGAAAACAATTGGGGAAGAATATAGAGTAGCTTCCATGCATGAACGCATGGCTAGAATGATGAGCAATGCTGACGCTTTCATTGCCTTACCAGGTGGTTTTGGTACTTTAGAGGAGATTTTCCAAATAGTCCCTTGGGCACAACTGAATATGCATCACAAACCAATAGGTTTGTTAAATGTTAATCACTTCTTTGATGGTTTGTTGTCTTTTCTAGATCAAACTGTGGAACATAAGTTTATCCCACATTTAGCACGACGAATTCTCATCTCGGCTTCAAATGCTAAGGAGTTGATTGATGCCTTACAAGCATATGTTCATGTACCTGATTCAACTATTGCTCAAATAGAATGGACGGCAGACAACCGCAGGAAGCGCAAATTGGATTTGGATCTGCATTTGTAAGTGTAGTAGAACGTAGCCATTGCTGTTCCACTTTTATTTTCTTATGGTCTATTTGGATACCATCCTGCTAGCCACATACCTTAAGAAAGTACTATTACTAAGTCAAAATTCATATTTTGAGAACTTAGCATATAGCTGATACTCCCTTGGAGTTTGTAATACTATCTTTAAATATTGCTTATGATCCTCTGAACTCTTGAAATATTCTAATAAATATAATAACAACTTGATTTAGGGATGGCTTAATTACTTATTCATTAACTCTATGAATGTAGTTAGGGAATTTGTCAATCCAAATGACATAACTATAAACTCATAGTGTCCATGCCGAATCCTGAAAACAAATTTTTTTTTTAAATATCCTCTTCTCTTATCCTTAATTGATGATATCTAAATATCAAATCAAGTTAAATTTTTTTTTTTAAAAAATGTTGAGCACTTTCTAATTGATCAAATAGATCATCTATACGAGATAATGAGTATTTATTGCACATTGTCACTTTATTCAATTGTCTTTAATATATGTATAGTCATAGTGATCCATCTTTATTTTTCACAAATAGAACTGGAGCACTCCAAGTAAAATTTCTAGGGCTTTTAAATCCCTTGTCTAACATGTCTTGTAACTACTTCTTTTTCAGTTCTTTAAGTTCAGTGGGTGCCATTCTATATGGAAATATAGACGCTGGCCAGGAAATAAATCAATACCAAATTCTATTTATTATTTCGGGGTAATCCTGACAATTCTTCAGGAATTATATCAGAAAATTCTCTAATTACTGAAACTTGATTTACAGTGGTATACTTTATATCAGCATCTCTCACCACTGCCAACTATCCTTGGCACCTTTTTGTAATCACTTATGGATTGCTAAAGTAGAGATTAGGTTACTGGGTATCTCATTAAGATTTTCTTTGTATCAAGAGAGAAAATTCTTCAAGAATATTGAATTTAATCACCTTCTAGTGACATTTCAAAATGACATGACATAATGCCAACAAATTCATTCTCAATATCACATCACAATCTACCATATCTAGACAACCGGGTATAACGGATGTCACATTCAGAAACCATCATACCAGAGTTTGACCCCTTCCGTACCTTGGTGGTATAGGATTTGCCTAAACTCAGCATTCCGCTAAGGTTTGCCCTACTACCATTCAAGAGGACACGCGAAGAAACTCTGTATGGGTCTTTTCCCAAACACATAGCAAGGGAAAGCAAATAACATCTCATATAACTGGCATCTCGCTATAAAACAGAGATAGCCCAACCGTCACTTAACCATGCCAATATAGCATACTATAAACTGACTTACTTGAACAAAAGGACAACATCCTATCGAATCCCTTTAGCAGCACCATGAGTATAAGCATGCCCGGATTCATACCCATACTCAAAGTCCTATCGAAAGGTCCATTACTCCATGAACACAAGAAAACCTAATGCTCTTATACCATATTGTCACGGCCCCAAATGATGGAACACATGACCGGCACGGCATAAGGGTTTCCCCCTAGCCGCAAGCCTAACACATAGCATGCACAGACATCCAGCACACAATTCAGAATACATAATAAATATAACTGGCCACATATGCCACATCCAATATCAGAAAATACTGTTTATATGTATTTATATATATCTCATGAATCCAACATCTGTGATTCAACTTGGCCCATGGCCTCATAATATTCATGTGATTCAACTTGGCCCAAAGCCTCATAATACAAACATAGTTGTAAAACATAAAACTGTTTTCCAAACAACACATCAAAGTACACAAGAAGCGAGAATCCTGCCTGTAAATTCATGGAGATACACTAGACATAAACTAAACTATACAACCAGTACAACGGAACCTTGTCTAAACTGAGGTTCACCAATGTTATATTCAGCCTCCAACGGAGCTATAGCTGAATCAAATTTTCTCTGACTCTCTGTGGGGAGGAAACAGAAGAGGGGTGAGATTACCACATCTCAGTGAATGGATAAATTACACTATAACATAAACAGAGCAAACCAAGCACGAATGTTTCGCAATAAGTTTAATAATTGAAATCAAAGTGTAAAGCTAATAATAGAAACATTAAGCATTTAACCATAATTTATTGAAAGAAAAGCTAAACAGTTCAAAAGATAAAACAGGATTAAATCAGTAACAGTAGAGCAAATCAATTATGCATGGTAAGTAATAAATGAAGTTATTTATGCAATAACAATGATGAATGAGATTGTTTAGAAATATTTAATCTTTAAGAAAAATGTAGTAGTTTATTGGAGTTCTTTCCTGACAGATCATCATCTTTCCCAAGCACATAGCAAGGGAGGGGTAATCACTGTAGGCGTAGACATAAGTCCACCCTAAATTTCCCCAAGCACATAGCAATGGGTATGGCAATCACTGTAGGCATAGACATAAGTCTACCCTAAATTTCTCAAGCACATAGCAATGAGTATGGTAATCACTGTAGGCATAGATATAAGTCTACCCTAAATCCTTGTGTCTTAGGCAGTCATATGCCCGTCACAGTATCCTAGGCCGAAGCCTTAACATGATCATGGTGCACCAGGGCTAGCACTACCTGCGGCTAGCTAACAGTGATCTAAAAGGGTCCCTCCAATAGAAAACATTTGAAATATGCTATTCAAAGAGTTTAAAGTAAAACATTTCAATAACTTTACAATAAAGCTATAATTTTCCATCTAGCTCTTTTCATGCATAAAATTCCGTTCTAAAATATATCTCATCAATGAATTCCCATGGAGACCTTTATAATCATAAATTTTCACTTTTAAACATAGATCGTCCGTAGACGTCACATAGATGCTCATCATGCATCAAATCATTTCATGGCTAACTTAGTTCATTTCTATGACTAAATTCGCATTTTTATAAATCTAGCTCAAATGGAGAATTATCAGCCTAGATGCTTGTCCTGCATACCTAGAGTTCAACTAGGATTTAAATTTATAATTTCTAACATGGTTGGAACATATTGGTTTTCAAAGCAGTAAAACAATTTAGCATACATTCCAACTAGTTAAAATCATACGAGAGAGAGAGTTATAAACCGAATTCATAAAACATGCGCTATAGTATGAAAAACCCACTCACCGGTAAGGGCTCCAGATTGGACAGCCCTAAAATCCTAGTTCCTGGTCTGAATTTGGTAAAACAGACCCCAAAATCGAGTCCGGAAGGTCCAAAAACCTTAAATGAGCCTGGTTATTGTTCACCGCCGGAAAACACTATTCACGCCGGGAAACACTATTCACCGCCACTATTCATCGCTGGAAAATACTATTCATTGTCACAAAAATTTTACCGAATCAATAAAAAAATTTCATATCCTAATATTTATCTAGTTTCTAAATCCATCTACGGAGTCAGATTTCTAATTAGAAGTCCCTAAGTAAGGTTTTTCAGAACTTACCTTTTACTGAGATTTTCTATTTCAGATCTACGGCGATTCAACGGTTGATTTGAAAAACTGATCGGTCAAAACTGAAGTACTCTTCGTCCTGAATCCAATAACATCTTCAGTTTTGATATCGGAAGCCCTTAAGCACTCCAAATCGAAAGATAAAATTTGAAATTACTATTCACTCACTATGCATGCACTACTATGCATCTTTCCGTTTTTTTATCGATACGCAGTTGCCCCGGTTTTCATTTTATGGTTTTCTGAGTTTGTTTTGTTTTTTTTTGTTTTTTATTTTAAAATATAATAATAATTATTAAATAATTAATAATAGAATTTTCTTTTATAAAATTCATATAAATTCCATTTTTCATCATAAAATATTTCAAAAATTTCTAAAAATTTCCTTTATCATAAATCTTTAGTTAAACTCTTAAATCATAATTTTTCTTGATAAAAATTATAATAAAACAAATTTCAAAACAAATATCTTTATTCATATTAAAAGAAAGAATATTTCTAAAAATACCATAAAAATTTAATAGAGGCCGGTCTAATTATTTTAAGTAACACAATACTTCTTTTACTTAAAAATCAACTTACTTTTAACAAATCATAATCATTTCTACATAAATAAAAATATATTTACTTATAGCGCGTCAAAACATAAATTCTCATATTTCTTTTGTAATTCTTTAATCCATGTAATAAATATACATATTTTCTATGGTTTTTATCTCCATTTTCAAAATTCTCTCTTTTATTTTAAATTTTCCCTTAATTGAAATTTTTGTTAAATTTTACGGTTATTACATTCACCATAATCTATTAATTTTTGCGCTTGGCTCTTTAATTTATTTATTTTATTACATGTAACTCTTTATTGTCTAAATTAGACATTAACTCTAATAGTAACTATGATAAATTACCAAAATACCATTCCTATAAAGATGAGAGTAAAATGGAATATCAAGAAAAATGAGGTTATTTTAGTAATTTCACATAGTTGCCGTTCAAAATAATAGGTCACTGTCATAATCAACACATAATTCAAAACCATTTTACAATTAGAGATAAATTATATGTAGTCTTACATATCCTAACATGCCAAGTTCAGAATCCTCATCATGAATCTCAATGATATGTTAAGATAAACACATTCTTGATACCATGCTTCCTTATTGATGTGAATAATTATTAACATCTCCAACCTCTTGAATCTGAAAGCATTTTAAAGTTCTAGAATTTCAACCTCACTACATAATACTTTTTTATACCTTCAATACCATGTTATATTTTTTTCACACAATGAAATTTAAATCTTCCAATTAAACATATCACCATTTTTTTAAGAAATTGGTCAAACAGTGAAGCTGGCTGTGCCAATAACTTATCATTTGTATAAAAAAAAACTTTAGATCCATTTGGTTTGCTTATTTTTTGTTTCATTTTTATTAAAAATAAAAGCATAACTGCCAATGCATTCGGTAAAGTTCAAAAGAAAATATTTTTTAAAACATTTTCTAAAGTAAGGTGTCAGTGTAAATAGAAAATGTCTTAAAGAGGTTTTTAGCATTTCCCCAAAATAACCAATGGTATTTCTATTATTTCAAGAGAGTTAAAATAATTGTTAAAGAAAGTAATCTAATAGTTATTAAATGTCAAACTTATAAATCAAGTAACATTTAGAGTCATTTATACCAATTTGAATTCACAATAAATATGAACAAATTTTTAACTTCTCAAAACAAACATATTTTTTACATAATGAATATTTGCAAATAAAATGAGATTTTAAAAAATAAAAATAGAAAATGAAAACTGAAAATGTTTTTAGAAATCAAACGCATCCTTATTTTTTTCTTTTTTCAGTTTTCTTTCTATTTTGGCACCATTATGTAACAGATCTAAAGATAAATGTGATTTTGAACCTGGCCTCTCAATTTTGCATAATATATAGTACCAAATTCACCTTGACCATTTTTATTATCCGAGCTGAAGTTATTTGTAGCCTTTCACCTTTTCTTGATATAAGAACTCCACTGATTTTCCTGACATAATGCCAGTAAGGTTAGATGTATTACCAGTAGCAAGATCAGCAGTTTCTAAAGTTTCATTTGCAGCATTGCCAAAGACTCTCCTAAAAAAGGAACAAAATTGAATGCACATGGTCATGTCCAATAAGCAATTGCATTTCAAATTCTAGGAATTTAAAAGACAAGGAAAATGTGGTCATTTGATCCATAATTCACAGCATAAAAAGCACGGACACATCTATCTTAAGATATGTTAGACAAGTGTTTGACACCAATAGTGTCACAACACACTGATGACACATGTCCAACACGCATACACATGTAGATTGAGAGACTAGCTAGAAACCTCATCTTGATGAAATAAGAAAAATTCTTTCTTAATGTCTTCTTTTGTACATGAATAATATAATTTAACATTTTGTTTAAGTAAATTTTGTTGAAAAGTATTAGTTTCAAGTAAACAGGTACTTAAAATATTAGATAATATTAATTGTGTTTTTCTTTAGAAGTAGATTACTAAATATAAAGTTTTTAAAAAAATTGAATTTAAATATGATACGTTATGTCAAGACACACACACACACACACACATGTATTGTCATGTGCTCAAATCAGTATATGTATTTCATAGTGCACAAGAGAACAAAAATCTTTATGATCAAAGCTCCAGATACAAATATATCCAACCAAATTAAAAATTGGTCATGTGGTGGAATGCCAATTAGAAGTAATATAAATGAAAAAAAATCTAGTGATACCATTGCGAGTTAAAAGCTCCATAGGATTTTCTGGTAGCAACATCATTTCACCTACCTTCTTCTTTCGGTAGTATCTAACAACATATATACAAAGTGTCAATAACAGAAGCCCAGATATTCCTCCTATGGTTCCTGTAATAACACCCCCAGCTTGACCTGCTTATATAGAAGCAAATGTAAGACCAAAGAAGCACTAAGTTGATTTCCACAATCATATTTTAAGTGAAGATCAGCTTATCATATGACCAATATTCTGAGAAGTTAGAAAGCCAAACCTCCTATGTCGCAAAAGGGAAAAGAAAAAGAAAATTGAAAATATACATCAATATCAAAATTTAATTAGAGAACCAAAGATAGAAGAATATTTAATGTTACATGCATTTATCATGCAAGGTGATAAAAGTTAGCAAGAGTACAGGGGTACATAGCCTTCATTTTGATCTGGAACGTGAAAGAAACTTTTAAGTTAAGCAAGTACTTAAAAAATTATAATCCCTTCAAAAACAAATTTCAAGAAATAATTATACTTCAGCTACCTGATGTTAAGGCAACCATATAATATTAACTTGTTGTCTAAGAACCACAAAGAAAACACCTGAACTGTAACAACATTTTTTTCTTTATTATTATACAATATTGAGTTCACATACACGTCATTAATCAAAATGTACATGCAACATATCAAACACATAGATATTTACATCTTGTTTATTTTGGTTGACCAATTCCGGAGATACAGGTGCGGGTGGTTGCACCTTCACCGGGATCTGAGCCAACTCGACCTCAAACATCTTATTTAATTCTGAGATCTGCCCAACATAAAGTAACTCGATCCAATGTGCACTAAAAGCCAGAGCCATAGAAAAAGCTGCATAACTAATTTTCTGAACATGATATGGAAATATAGTGAGAATTAAATCCCAGTAAGTTTAACAATAAATCATCATCAATATAGCTCATCAAGTCATGTTCAGCTGTATAAACTACAGAAAATATCTTTGGTCACATGAATGTATTATATCTATACACATAAGAATCATACAATAATGATATGTATGACAGGATTAACTATTTTTAGAATATCATATGATGGCCATCAACTTATTCTCATTTCAAGCTACCCCGGTCAGGGTGAATATCCTCTACTTTCCGGTACGGGCTTTTCTCGCTCCGTCCGACATGGCCCACTTTCTCTTTCTTTTCTCATTAACATGATCATAACCGTTGGTAAGGCGTCCTCTACTGGTGCACCACACGGATTGCTATGTGATCGTGCTCATTTCTTTTCTTTTCACAATGATAGCCAAAAATATGCTTTCAATAACAAGTATGTTCATCAAAATATAACTATTACCATAAATCATTGGTAATCATGCCATAAACATAACCATTTCAAATATCACTTTATAAAATATTTCCATGTCAGAATTTCACACTTAAGATGGTAAGAAGTTCATACAATGGCAATGACTATGGCATATACTAGTCATTTATTATTTTCATTTATAAGATTCGTCTTCTTTTTTAAATATTAATTTCATATCTTCATTTTCTTTATGATTGGACTTTAGTCAATTTCTTCTTATTTATATCATTTCTAACACATGTTCTTACAAATTTATAGAGCATTTTTCTCCAATTTGATTTCTACTATTACCCTATAGTTAAAGAGGTTCATCTAGGGTAGAAAAATGTTGAAAATAGGCTTCACCAGCTTCCAATACAGTCTAGCCATGTTCCAAGACACGGCCATACTTTAAAAATACTTTAAATGTACTCAAAAACAGCCCTGAACACGGCTAACCCGTGCTTGAAGCACCCAGAACACGGCCTGGCCGTGTTCTGTGACCTTTGCTCACTAATCAGAGTATAACTCCCTCATTTTAACTTCGATTGAGGTGATCTTGGTGTCTATGAAACTAAGACAATTATCTAAAACTATTATGTTAATCATATCAGCAAAATAGTAATAAATATTGGTGTTATTACTCCCTTAAATTCAATATTATTTTTTCTCGGGTAGGTTCTAACCTTTACTTACTAATCTGACTATATCTCCCACATACGAATTCTAAATTAAGTGATTCCAGTGGCTAAACATCCGTGATACATAAATATATAATTCATATGTTAACCATTTATTTTAATTCCTTATAGAATTTTCTTAGAAATTAAAACACCGAGGCTATCCTAACATATTCTTCCCTGATTAACTATTTCCTGACCTTTGTTTACTAATCAGAACATATTTACCTCATATGAACTCTAAATTGAATGATTCCAGTGGCTAAAAATCAGTGACACATATATCTTTAATTCTTATGTTAACCATTTATTTTAATTCCCTACAAATAATTCCTAGAAATTAAAACTCAAAAGCTATCCTAACATATTCTTCTCTGATGAACCATTTTTTGACCTTTGATTACTAATCGGACCATATCTGCCTCATATGGACTCCAAATTGAATGATTCTAGTGGCGAAACATCCGTGACACATATATCTTTAATTCTTATGTTAACAATTTATTTTAATTCCTTATAGATTGTTTCTAGAAATTAAAACACCGAAACTTAAAATTCTGTTACCCATAGCCATACCCATGCAGAACTATCTACACCAACCTAAGTATTCAAACATACATCACATGCAAGATCAATATGTAACATGATATAGCAACATCCATGACCAATCATCAAAGTTCTAAGATCAAAATCTCATATAAATATTATAAGTTTCAAAAGTTTTCTTCAAAAAGAAATATTGTTAAACTTACCTGGAGCACTTAGTCCCATAGACTTTTCCTTCCTCTTTCTTCCTTTCTTCCTCTTCTTTCCTCACTCTACCTTGCTTCTATTTTTCCTCTCCCTCACTTGGACGAAATTCTAATGTTGTAAGGGTGGGTTTTCTTATATAGACCACTAAATAATTCACCTTTCATGATCATGGGTCTACTTTATCACAATTAGGATACACTTTGTTGAATTTTTGGAAAACAAACAACTTATGTTCTTGTCTTCCTCTTCCTTACTCAAGATATGCATAGAAAAAAGAGATTTGTATTTTAAAAATTATGATAATATGTTCTTAAGATATGGGACAAGGTCCCTTTGATTTAAGGATTCATTTCCATTTTCTTTTGTCTTAAACAAGTATGATAGGTTTGCCTTTTTAGGTGGCAAATTTCTAGCCCTTGAATCTCCATTATTTGGTTGATATTATTTGTGTGGGATAGGAATGTTTTGTCCTAATACCATGTATTATCATACCACTTGCTAGAATTATGAGTGTAGGATATAGATGTTTTTGTCCTAAAGCCTTGTATTATCATGCCACTTGCCAAAATTATGAATGTAGAATCACGCTACTTGCTAAATTTTTGTCTTAATGCTAAATCACCTAATCTTGATTACACCATTATTCCATCACTTTATTTTTATTTTATTTTCATTTTTCCTCTTGGGTTTGGGCTCATTCTTGCCCATTTTCTTTACTTTGGTTAAAATTCTACATTTCATAATGGGCTTGGTCACATTTTCTTGATTTTTGGGCTATCGGTCCAATTTCTATATCATAGTCCAAGTCTATGTTTTATTTCTTCATTGGGCTATCCTATTGGCTTGCTAAAAATTTATGTCAAGAAGAAAAACTCTATATAAAGTGTCCATAGGTGAAAGCCAAATTTATGGGTGGAGATACTAAACTTAGTAACTTTTACTCTTAAATTAGGAAAAATCACCCTAATCCAATCTTCTTGAAATTTTAAGACTTTTACTTCACAAAAATTTATCTTCCTTACCTAAGAATTTCACCTTTCTTTAGCATGTTTATTTATAATATTTCCTCTTATATTTTCTTTCTTTACATATTCCATTAATATTAGAACATTTCTACGCATATATGTAAGGTGAAGAATTTATAAGAAAAATATCTAAAAATTACGGGATGTTACATGAACAATAAGTCAAAGTTTATTTGTTAATGTGATTGCATCCGCCACTACAAAAATAAATACCATCATCATTGAAAAATGATAAAAGTAAACTGAAGATTGGGATAAGCCATTCGTGTCTCCTGCCTTTTCTTGAATACTGAACATAATAACATAAAAATACACAAATTGCCACTAAATCATGGATATTTCCTTGCCCACATTCTTCAGATATATTTATCATTCACATTTATATATAAAAATTAAAGACTTATAGCAGTAAAACACAATGCTACTTTCATAGACCAATCGTTTAGTCAAATTCTAATTGAAACAAAGAGAAACCAGAATGTCAAGTTTGGCACTTAAATGAGCATGCCCATTGACTAAATTCTCTATGCAATACAAATACGAATACTTGATAATATTAAATTACTTGGTATCCTTCAACATTTGTAGAAAATCCATATAGATAATACATACAAGATATCATGAAGAAGTTAAAGAATACCAAAACCTAATGGCAAAACAAGAGCATACCTTTGTTGAATTATTGAGATATTAGCTATAGGTATGGGTTGCCATGCTTATGAGTTGTGTACTGATCTCAAAGGCAGAGTTTCATTCCAATATATATACCCTGTATGCATTGCTACTTCAAGAAAAAAAACATAGATCATTTCTTTCTATCTTGTGTAATTACTTCATGGTACCAGAGCATTCAAATTGGAGTAGGACGATCCGCGTTTCTCCATTGCTTGCTTGGCCTTATGAGCAAGTACCTTTGCTCTGTTTCTCATTTCCTCTACTTCTTCCCTTGCCATTCTTTTATTCACAGCCTTCACTATTGCATCCCACTTGATCCTATCCCCCACCCGTTTTGCCCATTTTTTCACACCAACAGGAACCCTAATTTTTAGTACCTCAGTCACCAACTCTTTACTGTAAAATTGCTCGGCAGCAACTAGCCAAGTCACCATGGGTACCCTTCCACAAACTGCTTCCAACGTTGAATTCCAACCGCAGTGAGTCACAAACGCTCCTATCGCTTCATGTTCAAGAATCAACAATTGAGATGAACTGTTTGCCGGCGGCTTCAAGACCCATCACAATGGACAGGAGTGATGCGTATTTTCGCAAGTGCACGAATCGTTCAAGTAATAAAGTGTACAAAAGTTTGGATATCGAACCCACAAGGAATAGCGTTACTAAGTACTAAAATTGACTAATCTTAATTTTATTTGAAAACCAAATTGTTGAAATTGTTTAAGAGGCAAATTAACTTATAAATAAATGCAAAAAACACAATTGAATGTTGTTCACAAATGATTAAAAATGCTAAGGCATTTGATTTCACTGAATCAATTCAATCTGATTTCAAGTCATGTTATATGAGAATCAAAACTAAAAGTGATGGTTGAAAAAACCAAATTTATCTAATACTCTCTCTCGAGTTATATTAGAATTACTTATCTATGATAACCAACTATATTTCTATGAAGATTTAATCACAAACAAGCACATTATGATTTATGGAATTTCTAGAATAACCACATACATCATGCATTAGGTCTCATACTCGCATTCAACATATGGTAGTTATCACAAGAAGCATTCATTACACATCTCCTCTCGGTCTCAATATAATGCAACAAATCATCTAAATCTTGGCCAGAAATTTAGAAGCATTAAGCATGGAAATAAATACTCAACTTTAAGACAATGAACTCATATAACCATAACAAAAGAAATCAAATTTTCTTGATTCAACTACATCATAGCCTTAGCAAAAATTGAATTAGTTCATTATGAAAATAAGAACAACTATTATCTCAACTGAATACATGAATACAAAATCGGAATAAACTGCAGAAAATAAAGCTAAGGAGAAGAGATGAAGAACTCTTGGAGATGAACACTTGGCAGCAACAATGGTGATGATCCTTTAAGATTGTCCAAGCTTTCTCTCCAAAATGGCTTCCTCTCCTCCAAAAATGCCTCTCCTCAGTCTATTTCGCCGTCCCCTCTTTCTCTATCTTATGGAATTTATAAATCTAGGGTTTTGGGGGAAATTTTGGAACAAAACGACATAAAAAATACGTTTTCGGACGAAACTCACCGGCGGCGCAATTATTCTCGCCGCGGCGAGCTTTCTGGAAAAAACTAAAATGTTGGATCTCCAGTTCTCGCCGACGGCGAGATGCATTTGGCCGGCGACGAAATAATCTCGCCAGCGGCTAGATTTGAATCTGTCAAAACTCGCGCTTTCGGAAAAATTATGCTGCAGCATTTTCGCCGCGGCGAGAATAGTCTCGCCGACGGCGGGAATTCTAAATCTTGAAAGTCCCTTTTCTTGATTCTCACTCAATCCCGGTCATTGAAATTTGTCCCAAACTTCTTCAAAATTATGATGTTACCTGAAATTGCACTTTAAACACGAAATACACGTGAAATGACATTTGTGGATTAAATAATCAAATAAACACAATTTTCATACAAATATCAATATTTAAATCATAACAAAAATGCAATAATTTGACTCTTATCAACAACCCCTAACCAGCTTCTTGCTAGTCTCTAGCAAGAAAAGCGATCTATGAATACATTCAAAGGAGACATTAAAAGAAAAATTTAAAGAAAATTTATTCTATTTACAAAATTACATTAAGCGTATGCAATAAGCCTTTAAACCCCTAGGCGGCCCTAGTAGGACGAGTTGTAGTCTCGTGAGGGCTTCCAGTGATGATACCCACAAACATCTTACCTAAAACTATCTTAACTGAAAACCATAAAATCACACAACAATTAATTTGCACAAATGTCTCAAAAATTGTAAATAACACACAACACATAGAATAATTAAATGTCACCTAAGCTTTAAGAAATCACAAATACCAATGTCACTTTTGTTATTGACTCTTAAACATCCATCAAACTACAAACCAATAGCCATAATGCTTGGATAATATTATGCACAACATCCACAAACTAAAAGGTGAAATCTCAAACTCCATAGGCTCACTTTTCAAACCTCTCTCCACTAATGAAGGAAAAATACACCACTTTGGATCAATAGGACTTTATGAGGCTTGTAATGTTAGGCTTAAGTATTTGGTTAAGAAAGAACGGGAAGTGTCAAAATACAAATAAGAGAACTTATTAGATTAAAAACAACCAATTAAGTAAAAGAGTAACACTATTAAACCCAAATTGTTTCTTCCGATCATATCCCATTTTTTCAAAGATAAACAAAATTCTTCCTTAATCATTCACCTCAGTACATCTATCACTAACACTCTTTTATTTACTAGAATGTGAAGGCATTTTTTTAAATAATAGATAACCCCCAACCAATTTCTTCCAATATATGTGGAAGATTTTTTTTATTCCATCCTTACTCCAATTGCTCTTGAAACGTTTGTGTTCAAAATTGAGTGCTCTTAACAAATAAGGTAGGAATTATATATATATATATATATATATATATATATATATATATATATATATATATATATATATTGGCTAAATAAAAGGTGGGATATAGAAGGGAAAAAGAAAAAAAAATAAAGCTAACAATATATTTAAATAGTCTCAAAGAGGTAACTAGTGATATAAGGATAACAAGGTAGGCTTAAAATGGCACAATCGATCCAAAAAATGGCCTACATCATATCTTAAACAGTGCAATTCCAAATTATTTCGCCTCAAGGGGTTTTCAAATTAGTTCTAGAGTTTGTTGAGATCACAAAAATGTCCATGAAAAATTCGCACATAAGACTTCTCTAAACATTTAGACTAATTAACCAAGTCATATCACATACCAAAAGAGTTGCCAACTAGGTAAAATCAACATTTAAAATTATCTTTAAACCGAAGCAAAATTTAATGTCTTCTAAAAGCTACGTGTTATCACAATCACACTATTAACATCAACGTGCAAATTAAAACAAGTAAAATGGAAATGACACAAAAAAATAAAAAATAAAAAAAAGACAATAAAAGAAATTAAATCGAAATGCAAAAAAATAAATGAAAAATCAAAATTAAACACAATTAAACACACAAACAAAATTACTAAAATTGAAGCTAAGAAAAATTTACCGTTTATCGCACCCGCACCTAAAACCTTACATTGTCCTCAATGTAAGAAAGAAAAACAACGGCGAAAATAATCCCGCTGCGGCAAGATCTCTTTTTTGCCGACGGCAAAAATGTCCTCGTCGGCGGCGAACGTGGGTTTTTTTTTAACCTTAGATGGGATGGTAGTGGCTTTAGCTCAATCTTGTTGGCTTCCTTCTTTACCACTGAGGTTGGAGTTTCATTTGTTCCCAACTCCTTAAATGTTTTATCATTGAACAAATATTCATCAAGTGCTACCAGTAATTCTGAACATTGTTTCACTCCCTCATCTTCCTCCTCAATTGTTGCAGATTTCACAAGGCAAGCTTCTAGTGGTAGCAATGGAGTTCTCTCCTCAAAAGTTTTCGAGATTAACCTGTCAAGAGTGTTAATTTGAAAACAAGAATGTACCTCACTTGAAAATTTCATTGCTTCAAAAACATCGAAAGTCACTTGTTCATCTTGCACCCTTAGAATGAGTTTTCCTTGCTGAACATCAATCAATGTTCTTCCAGTTGCAAGGAACGGTCTCCTCAATTTCAATGGTATCTTTCTATCTTCCTCCATGTCAAGCACTACAAAATCTGTAGGAAAAATAAATTTGTCAATTTTAATTAAAACATCCTCAATTACCCCTCGAAGATATTTCACCGATCGATCCGCTAATTGTAGAGAAATTGAAGTAGGCTTCACTTCTCCCAGGCCTAGTTTCCTGAAAACAGAAAGTGGTATCAAATTAATGCTTGCTCCTAAATCACATAGGACTTTATCAAAATTGCAACTTCCTATAGTACAAGGTATAGTAAAACTCCCTGAGTCTTTCAATTTCTGTGGCAGTTTTCTTTGAAGAACTGCACTGCACTCCTTATTTAGCATGACAGTTTCATAATCTCCCAACTTCCTCTTCTTTGATAGAATTTCCTTCATGAATTTTGCATACTTGGACATTTGTTCCAACATCTCTGCAAAAGGAATGTTAATATGCAATTTCTTAAAAATTTCCAAAAATTTACCAAATTGATTATTAAGCTTTTTCTTATGCAATCTTTGAGGATATGGGATAAGAGGCTCATATTTTGCATTTGGGGAAGGTTGAACATCTTGGGATATTGATGGCTTTTCTTTAGATTCTTCCATCTTTTTCTCCGATTTCTTCTGCCATTCAAGTTCTTTACCACTTCTTAATGTGATAGCTTTTACATGCTCTTTGGGATTTATTGTGTCACTTGGCAATGATCCTTGAGACCTTTCTGCAATCTGCTTTGAAAGCTGCCCCAGTTGGTTTTGGATGTCCCTGTTGATTGCCTCTTGATTTCTAAAATTTGTTCTTGACTCCTCAATGAACTTCCCCAAAATTTCTTCCAAATCTGTTTGTTTCTTCTCTTGGGGTTGGTAGGAAGATGATGTCGGTTTAAATCCCCCTTGGTTATTTCCCTATGAAAAATTTGGATGATTCCTCCAACCTGGATTGTAGGTGTTTGAATATGGGTTATGTTGAGGTCTTTGGAAATTTGAAACATAATTGGCTTGTTCAGCATTTGGTGAAGCAAATGGATTTTCAACTTGGCACTTGATACTAGCATGATTTCCACCATATAAATCACATTTGGCAGTTGGTTTGGATTCAAACTTGGATGACAAAGAATCCATATTTCTTGAAAGAGTAGCAACTTGAGCCGACAAAGCATTCATTGAATCAATTTCATGCACTCCTGCTAGTCTTTTTACAGTTACCCGCTCTGAATGCCACTGATTGTTATTTTTTGCCATAATCTCTAACAACTCATGAGCATCCTCTAGTGTTTTTCCCATTAAAGACCCTCCAGTTGCAGCATCAATCATTGCCCGATAGTTTGAAACCAACCCATTATAAAATGTAGAGACTTGTAGCCAAATCGGTATACCATGATGTGGGCACTTCCGCAACATTTCTTTGAATCTCTCCCAAACTTCATACAATAATTCTTGATCATACTGTGTAAAAGATGTGATTTCATTCTGCAATTTTACCATCTTAGGAGGAGGAAAGAACTTGGACAAGAACTTCTGAACCAACTCATTCCATGTTGTAATTGATCCCGGTGGTAGTGAGTTTAGCCACTCCTTGGCTCTATCCCGAAGTGAAAAAGAAAAAATCCTTAATCTTACGGCATCTTTAGACACACCATTTATCTTGTAAAGATCACACACCTCCGGAAAGTAAGCAATATGTGCATTTGGATCATCTTTTGACATTCTCCCAAACTGATTTGATTGAACCATTTGGATAAAGGTTGGTTTTATCTCAAAGTTATTGGCTTGAATAGTTGGCCTCCTTATACCCGAAGTGGTCCCAGCAACATTAGGCGCAGCATAATTCCTCAAAGCTCTACGATTTCCACCTTCCTCGACAAATTGTGGATCCATGGTTGATTGTCTATTAGGAGCTGAGGTTGAACGCCTTCTCTCTCAGTTTAGACGCCTATATGTTCGATCAATCTCCGGATCAAATGGAAGAAGGTTAAGGCTTCTTGCACATCGCATACAAAATTCCTACAACCTGAAAATCAACAAGCACTCAAACAACACAAAGTTACCCTTTTTTTTATAATAAATAAAATAAAAGAGCAAAATAAACAAACTAAAAAATTTGCAAGAAATGACTAAAATAAATAATGCAAACAAGCAGCAACAACTCTAAATGAACAAATGTTTAACACAACTCAACAAACTCAATTTAAAATAAAAATAAAAATGAAACAATGATAAAGCAAATTAACTTCAAATTAAAACTAAGATTAGGTAGCATCGATATTAATAAAATCAAACCATTCCCCGGCAACGACACTAAAAAATTGATGCGTATTTTCGCAAGTGCATGAATCGTTCAAGTAATAAAGTGTACAAAAGTACGGATATCGAACCCACAAGGAATGGCGTTACTAAGTACCGAAATTGACTAATCCTAATTTTATTTGAAAACCAAATTGTTGAAATTGTTTAAGAGGCAAATTAACTTATAAATAAATGCAAAGAACACAATTGAATGTTGTTCACAAATGATTAAAAATGCTAAGGAATTTGATTTCGCTGAATCAATTTAATCCGATTTCAAGTCATGTTATATGAGAATCAAAGTTAAAAGTGATGGTTGAAAAACCCAAATTTATCTAATACTCTCTCTCGAGTTATATTAGAATTACTTATCTATGATAACCAAATATATTTCTATGAAGATTTAATCACAAACAAGCACATTATGATTTATGGAATTTCTAGAATAACCACATACATCATGCATTAGGTCTCACACTCGCATTCAACGTATGGTATTTATCACAAGAAGCATTCATTACATATCTCCTCTCGGTCTCAATATAATGCAACAAATCATCTAAATCTTGGCCAGAAATTTAGAAGCATTAAGCATGGAAATAAATACTCAACTTTAAGACAATGAACTCATATAACCATAACAAAAGAAATCAGATTTTCTTGATTCAACTACATCATAGCCTTAGCAAAAAATGAAATAGTTCATTATGAAAATAAGAACAACTATTATCTCAACTGAATACATGAATACAAAATCGGAATAAACTGTAAAAAAATAAAGCTAAGGAGAAGAGATGAAGAACTCTTGGAGATGAACACTTGGCAGCAACAATGGTGATGATCCTTCAAGATTCTCCAAGCTTTCTCTCCAAAATGGCTTCCTCTCCTCTAAAAATGCCTCTCCTCAGTCTATTTCACCGTCCCCTCTTTCTCTATCTTATGGCATTTATAGATCTAGGGTTTTGGGGGTAATTTTGGAACAAAACAACATAAAAAAATGCGTTTTCGGACGAAACTTTCCAGTAGCGCAATTATTCTCGTCGCGGCAAGCTTTCTGGAAAAAACTAAAATGTTGGATCTCCAGTTCTCGCTGGCGGCGAGATGCATTTGGCCGGCGGCTAGATTTGAATCTGTCAAAACTCGCGCTCTCGGGAAAATTATGCTGCAGCATTTTCGCTGCGACGAGAATAGTCTCGCCGGCAGCGAAAATTCTAAATCTTGAAACTCTCTTTTCTTGATTCTCACTCAATCTCGGTCATTGAAATTTGTCCCAAACTTCTCCAAAATTACGATTGTACCTGAAATTGCACTTTAAACACGAAATACCCGTGAAATGACATTTGTGGATTAAATAATCAAATAAACACAATTTTCACACAAATATCAATATTTAAATCACAAAAAAAATGCAATAATTTGACTATTATTAAGGAGTACAGAAAATCATTGCTCGCATCACGATTCTTCCACTGTTGCATCTCACAGAAGCTCACCACCTGTAGACGAAGGGAAAGCCTACAGAGCA
The DNA here is from genome assembly GCA_037074535.1 of Gleditsia sinensis. Lineage (NCBI taxonomy): Eukaryota > Viridiplantae > Streptophyta > Magnoliopsida > Fabales > Fabaceae > Gleditsia > Gleditsia sinensis. Next base: position 24,739,505 of record CM073472.1, read on the forward strand.
AGTCGCTAGTCACCACTACCCACAATCACTGCCTTACGCCATCTCCTTCTCTGCATTCTCACGAAGAAAAGAGATAAGTCCCTGTTCCTTTTTTTTTATTTTTGCATTCCTGATCACAAAAAAAATTATATTAAAAAAAATCAATATAGTCAACAATGAGTGAAAAAATTGAATCATCTAATTACAAGTTTTTAACAGTACTTGTCCAATCAGAAAGAGTTTTTAATATAAGGATCATTCTTATAGAGACCAATTATGACATATGGTCTCAATTAATAAAAATGCAGATTGCTGAAAGAGACAAGATCTCTTATATACATGGCAAAATGAAGCCACTTGCAGAATCAGAAGACAGATATGAGAAATGGTATGCTGAAAACCAAAAAGTTAAACGCTGGTTATTAATGTCTATGTCTCCTGAAATCATGAAATGCTATAACCGTGTGCCTACTGCCAGTGAAATTTGGGATGCACTTTGAAAGGCATTTTATGATGGAAATGATGAACTCCAAGTTTTTAATTTAAACCAGAAGGCTTTCTCAGCCAAACAACAAGTAAAAACCTTGCCTACTTATTATGGAGAACTCACATAAATTTTTCAAGAGTTAGATCATCAAGATAAAGTGACCTTGAAGAACTCAGAAGATCTCCAATTATACCGTAAGTCTATTGATCGACTACGAGTTCACATATTTCTTGCTAGATTGAATAACGTCTTTGACCAAATTTGAAGAGAGATTTTGTGTAGTACTCCAGTCCCAAACTTAGAGGAGTGTTACTCTTTAATCCAACGAGAAGTAGTGTGCCGTCTGGCCTTGAATGAAGAAACATCTGGATCATCTACAATGATAGCCTGAAATCGGTTTACCCAAAATCAACAAGACTGTTCACAACCTAATCATAAGACGACTAATGGTATAGACAAGTCTAGTTACAAATGCACACAATGCAATCGGATTGGTCATACTAAAAGTTGTTGCTTTGAGATAGTGAAATATCTGGATTGGTGGGATCCTAACCGTACAAAGAAGGACCCAAAATGAATTATCACAGCTGCTGCAGTTGAATCAAAGATAGATGATGGTGTTGTTGGAAAAGCCACAACCTTAGCAACAACAACAAATAATGGAGGTAAGTCATTTAATATTTCTGCACTTGTTTTTAATAGTACATGGATAATTGATTCTGGTGCAACAGATCATATGACTTTTGATTCTAGACGTGTCTCATCTCTTACTCGTTCCTCAAAAAAAATTATTTCTACTGCTAATGGCACTTTAACTCCAGTAGCTGAGGAAAGACCTATTACTCTCATAGACACCTTTAATTTAGATTCTATCTTAGTTATTCCATCTTTAAATTATAATATTTTGTCTATTTCTCAGATAACACAAACTTTATCTTGTGTTGTAATCTTTTGGCTTGAATTTAATATGTTTAAGGATATTCAAACCAAAGAGACGATTGGTTATGGTACTAGGCAGGAGAAGTTGTATTACTTAGATTTGATGCCAAAAAGTTCTGACAAATTACAACAAGTATTGATGGAGGCTGACACTAAGAGGGAAGAGAAAAAAAAGGAAATTAGTTTATGGAATTGACGTCTAGGACATACTTTCTTTGGATATTTGAAAAAATTATTTCCAAGTTTATTTACAAAATTTGACATTTCTAATTTTAAGTGTGATGTTTGTGAACTTGCAAAAAGTCATCGTACTTCATTTCCTTTACGATTGAATAAAAGCCTACTTCCGTTTTCGGTTATACACTCTGATGTTTGGAGACCATCCAAAGTTTCTACTATGGGAGGATTACATTAGTTTGTTACATTTATTGATGAATGTACTAGGATGACATGGTTATGCTTTATGAAAACCAAAGGTAAAGTGAGTTCATTATTTCAAAAGTTTCATAAAATGATTTAAACATAGTACAATGCAAAGGTTCAAATCATTTGCAGTGATAATGGTAGAGATTATTATAGTATAGAATTTCAATAGTATCTAGAAGCACATGGCATAATCCATCAAACTACTTGTTCTGACACACCCCAACAGAACGGAGTTGCAGAATGCAAGAATAGACACTTACTGAAAGTTGTCTGAGCATCATTGATTGATGCTCATATGCCATTGTCATATTGGGGAGAAACAATTATATTCGCAGCATACTTAACTAATAGAGTGCCATCCAACTCTATTGGTTTTCAGACACCATTTCAAACTCTTACAAAAGCAGTTGTTGCCCCAGGTATGCCTAGTTTACCTCCACATATCTTTGGTTGTGTAGTTTTTGTACACCTTCATAAGCATCAACACAACAAGTTGACTCCACGAGCATTGCGGTGTGTTTTTGTTAGGTATGCTGCTCATCAAAAGGGATATCGATGTTATCACCCTCCCACAAAAATAATGTTTATCACAATGGATGTTATTTTTCATGAAGAATCCATATATTTTTCTGAGCCTGAATCTCAAGGGGAGAAATAAAAGGAAATTCATACTCTAAACTATGATATTTTAGATATGAACTATGATTTTTCTACTAAATTAATTGAACAGGAGGTGAGCAACTTAGATATAAGTGGTGACTCACAAGTTGGGCCAGTTAATGAAGAAATAGGTGTTTTAGATTCAAAAAGTATAACATTGGATCAAAATGGTGATGTGCTCCCAATAAACAAAGAAGTAAATCCAAATTCTTCTGTATCCAACCATCATGTTCCATAGTATGAAGACGAATGCTACCTTTGGCCGACATACCATACCAATCACCTCTTGAAAATGTTCTTGAACCACATAGAAGGCATCTCCCACAACGTCATACTCAAGGTATACCTAAGCCTACATATGAACCTGAGCTTTCTAGTAAAATCAAATACCCCATGAATCATTATGTGTCTAATCATCATTTGTCTGAATCCAATAAGTTATTTGTGAATCAATTATCTTGTGTATCTATTCCTAACAGTGTGCAGGAAGCTTTAGTTGACCCTAGATGGAAAGCAACTATGAAGAATGAAATGAAATCCCTACAAAAGAATGAAACTTGGGAACTTGTTGATCCTCCATCAGGAAAGAAAATAGTAGGATGTCGATGGATCTATACTGTGAAGTACAAAGCTGATGGATCAATTGAATGCTTTAAAGCAAGACTTGTAGCAAAAGGATATACTCAAACATATGGGATTAACTACACAAAAACTTTTACACCTGTAGCTAAAATCAACATAATTCGAGTCCTGTTGTCTTTAACTGCAAATTTAGATTGGCCATTACAATAATTCGATGTGAAGAATGCATTTCTACATGGCAAACTGTCTGAAGAAGTGTACATGGATCTCCCACCAGGGTGTATGATAGTAAAAAGGAAAAAACAAAAGCAACCCAGACCACACATTATTTTTGAAGAAGCAGCATGAAAAAATTATCCCGTTCATTATATATGTGGATGACATGATCGTCACAGGCAATGATTCAGATGAAATGAAAGTTTTGTAGGAATACTTATTTAAAGAATTTGAAATGAAAGGCTTGGGCCTCTTAAAATACTTTTTGGGAATTGAAGTATCTCGATTAGGTAAAGGAATCTTTCTATCTCAAAAGAAGTATGCCATAGATTTATTCCATAAAGCTGGCATGACAGCTTGCCAACCAGCTAAAACTCTAACAGAAGAAGGTCTGAAGTTGTGTATTAAGTCAAACCAATAGCCTGTTGACAAGGAGAGATATCAGAGACTGGTTGAAAGATTGATGTACTTAGCCTACACAAGACTAGACCTTGTCTATGCATTGAGTATCGTCAGTCAGTTCATGCATAATCCTGGTGAGCAACATATTATAACAGTTATGCGTATTCTGAGGTATTTGAAATTTGCACTAGGAAAAGGGAATTCTATTCTCTAAAAACACAAACAAACAAAATATAGAGGTATATACATATACTGATTGGGCTGGAGCAATTGATGATAGGCGATTAACCTCAGGATACTTTACCTTTGTAGGTGGAAATTTAGTTACATGGAGAAGCAAGAAACAAAATATTGTTGCATGCTCAAACGTAGAAGCGGAGTATAGAGGAATGGCATTAGGAATTTGTGAAGCACTGTGGTTAAGATTGCTCTTGCAAGACTTGGGATACTCTTCAAAGCAACCAATTCAACTATATTGTGACAATAAAGCAGCATGTGATATAGCTCACAATCCAGTACAGTATGATTATACAAAACATGTTGAAGTGGATAGATTTTTTATTAAGGAAAAGTTAGATAAAAAGATCGTGGAGTTACCTAAGATTAAATTAGAAGATCAGCTAGCTGATATACTTACCAAAGTAGTATCTTATCGAGGGTTCTCAAAATTTTTAGACAAGTTGGGCATGTATGATATCTATGTACCAACTTGAGGGAGAGTGTTGAATTATTGAGATATTAGCTGTAGGTATGGGTGGTATGGGTTACCATGCATGATTATGATTATGTACAGCACACTAGTGTATTATTGAGATATTAGCTGTAGGTATGAGTTGCCATGCTTGTGAGTTGTGTACAGATCACAAAGGCAGAGTCTCATTCCTGTATATATACCCTGTATGCATTGCTACTTCATGAAAAAAAACATAGATAATTTCTTTCTATCTTGTGTAATTACTTCAACCTTTTCCTGGAATAAAAAACAGTCCACACTGTTGGATGAAATTCACACCCGAATTGTGCCTCAAGTTTAGTCTAGTTCAAAATGGACTGCAAACTATCCCCAGCTTTAAGTGGATACGTAATAAATAACCTATAATCCTTCAAAACTTTGCTATCACCACAAGAATAGCAAACTGTGACATCAAGCTTCCTATTAACAGGTAGGAAATTTGGGTCATAACTATTAAACCTGCCCAATAGCTCAACTGTGGTCAAAATGGTATAGTTTCTTATGGCAATCAAATTATATGTGTCTCTTACAGCAATTGAGTACTCAAAAACATGTCCCAGATATTTTCCACCAATACAATCACATGGGAATGGAATATTGATTATTGTGAAGGATAGCAAAGTATCTACATTGAATAATATGTCTGTGTTATAGCTAGCAATAGCTTCAGAGTTGGACACAACCTCTAATTTCATCAAGCCTGTTATGTTTTAGAGACTTGTCCCTTGCTAGACATAGTAGGAAGCTAAAGCTAAATCACATCCATTCGTACACTTGGAATCCACTCTGAGGCAACGAGATTCCAATAACAAAAAGAACTCTAACAAACCAATTTTGGGTTTCATTAGCTCAGAAATAATAGAGCAACAAGACTCAGTATAGAGGAACAGGAGCTATGAAAGAAACCTAAATCAGAAAAAGGTGCTTTTGGATTGTCTATATGGGAATCACAAGTTGACTAGGTGAAATTGTGCTTAGTATTTGTCTGAAGCTGAAAAACCAGATCTTTACAAGATTTTGACATGTTTTTTGCTAAAATAATGATCAGCATTTGAATATTCAGGGAAAGTTAATTGGATTATTGCCAATGTGGTCTCGTCACGTTCTGGGTTCGAACGAACATAATCATTCACTGTAAATTTTTGCCTTTTTTTAGAAGAAAAAAGGATACCAAAAAACCTGATTCGATGAGCTTTGAGGGGAAAAGTGTGGAGGTTTATGTTAGAAAGGTGCTAACCTACACTATTCTTTTTAACTTGCTTATTTCTGCAACTTCTGTTTGGTGTAGTTGAATACATTATGCCAAAGAAGGATTTGGTGGGAATAAAATAACCTAAAATAATGTCCAACTACTCCTTCCCTCCATCCTTTTAGAGTTTGAAAGAAACACTTCAAATAATTTTATATTTGAAAATTTGAGTTTGAAGATTTCTTCCTTGTCAGCTCAACACTTCGATAGTTAGTATTAGATTGGAGCAAGAACAATAAAAGGCAAAAGATTCATACCTAAGGAATGCCAAAGCTTTTAATTGGTTTTGTTAATCTGAGTGCGGTCAGGAAGGTTAGATGGCTTAATTTTTTTATTACAATTCTCAAAAGGAATATATCTGTGTCCTTTTGCAACTGAAGTGATTTTGTGAGATCAAATGCATGGACATAGAGTAGCATCATGAATCTGGGTTTGGACGATAGGTTCCTTCTTATAGAGACTCGTTTGACAAATATGGTTGAGCTAGCTTAGACTAGCTGAGGTGGTAAGATGTTGGGTGAAATTTAAGTAAAGTCTACAGTTCTACTCTTAAGTCATGTATAAAATAAATTAAAAATTAAAAATATAGGTTAAGCTTACTAAATTATTTAACCAACTTATGTTGCGTGATAGGTTAATTTATATTGTCTATCATTAGAGATCAATCCCCTTTTTAAAAGGTGTCATATGAAAAGAACTCAATCTGCCTCTATAATGTTTCAATCTTCTTATTTTTGTTTTTATTATAGGAGGATATTATCTCATTTTATGTGGATAACCAGTGAATAAAAGTAAAAAGAATAGGTTTTAAATAGAACAAAGTTATATTTTATTCTTTTAGATTTGTAGTAAAATTTAATTTAGCCATTAAATTTTTTAACTCGAATACATCTATAATATTTTATAAATATCTCTTTTTAATCTCTAGAACTAAGTATCTAAGTATATATATAAAAAAGAAAATAATGACTTAAAGATATGTAATATTTAATATGTTGAGTTATTCGTTCAAATAGCCCAAAAGTTACCCTGTCACCTCAAAACTATTCTGTCTAGATTGGCTCAACTAAAATCTACTATTAAATTAAATATTACACGTGTCTAAATTTTAATTTTTTGTTAATTTTTTAAAAGAGTTAGTTCTAAGAACTTAAAAAAATCATGGACTAAATTAAATTTCACTATAAATATAAGGAAATAAAATAAGATTTTACCCGTTTTAAATATCATGACTTGAAATTTGAATTTAAAAAGTTAAGTATAATTTAAGAAATTGGCTTAGGGTATCAAATGAGGAATGTATGATTTGAAAAGAAAGTTTGTTTTATGAACTTTTATTGTTCGAAAGTGGATTCTAAAAATGTGTTTGAAAATATGGAAATCAATGGAATGAAAAAAAAAAGTTCACCTTACATGAAATTTTACAAAATGAAGGGAGGAAATGGAATTGGAAGGTAGGGTTCTTATTTTTGAAAGGTTTTTTTGATTTTATGGTGATCTTAGGATCATTGCTGATTAGGTTCTTATTTCAATTTAAATAAATCACTAGTTTTTAGAAGGTCGTTCATAGTTTTGACATTTTCTTGTTGCACCTACCACGTTCCTGTAGGCATAGGCTGTTTTCTAGCTATTCTGTTTATTCATGTAAGGTTATATAATAGCTACTAATATTCAATAAAGGATTAAGTCATTCAATCCAATTTTTGTGTTTGAGTTTGTTGTTTTCTTGTTCTCATTCTTAACAAACTGGTATCAGAGCCCCCACTAGGCCTGAAAGAAAAATCTACGGTCTTTTTGGGTGATTTTCAAACACAGAGTGAGAAAGTGAAAAGATGATAGTAGAGTCAAGTAACTTTGCACAACCTTGCATCCCAAAGTTTGGTGGGGATTATGAGCATTGGAACATGCTAATGGAGAATCTCCTGCGTTCAAAGGAGTATTGGAGTGTTATTGAGATAGGGTATGCAGAGCCTGCAGTTAGAGAAGTTTTAATTGGTGCACAAAGAAAAACCTTGGAGGAAACAAATTTGAAGGATTTGAAGGCCAACAATTATCTTTTCCAATCCATTGACAAGTCCATCCTAAAAAAAATTGCTCAAAAGGAGACGACAAAGTAGCTATGGGATTCCATGAAGGTTAAGTACTAAGGAAACACTAGGGTGCAGCGTGCTCAACTTCAAATCCTTTGCAGGAATTTTGAAGTGTTGGAGATGAAATTTGGAGAATATGTCACAGACTACTTTGCAAGGGTGATGATGGTAGCAAACGACATGAGGAATCTTGGAGAGAACATGTTTGATGTGAAGATTGTTGAGAAAATCTTGCATACACTTACTAAGAAGTTTAACTACATAGTTTGTTCAATCGAGGAGTCGAAAGACATCAATCGTCTTTTTGTGGATGAACTGTAGAGTTCATTACTCATTCATGAACAAAAGTTTTGAAAGAATGAAGGAGATGACTAAGCATTGAGAATCTGTTATGAAAGAGTCGAAGGAAGAAGCTGAGGAAGAAGCAATTACAAAGGAAGAGGTTGTGGAAGAGGACAGGTGTTCAGTTGGACCACTGTGGACTGCTTCAAGTGTCACAAACTTGGACATTTCCAATATGAATGTCCAACTTTGAGCAAGGAAGTTAATTATGCAGATTTGAATGAAAAGGATGAGATGCTGCTAATGTCTTAGGTTGAATCGCACAAGATGAAACAGAATGATGCATAGTTCCTTGACTAAGGATGCTCCAATCATATATGTGGATATCGTGGTATGTTTACCAATTTAGATGAAAATTTTAAACATTTAGTTAACTTGGGAAACAATACTAGAATGAGTGTTGTTGGAAAAGGAAATGTGAAGCTACTATTGAATGGAGTTAATCATGTTGTCAATGAAGTGTACTATGTTCCAGAGCTCAAAAATAATCTTTGGAGCATAGGACAATTGCAAGAGAGAGGTTTGGAAATCTGAATTCAGGGAAGAGTCTATAAGATCTACTATTTAGAGAAAGGTTTAATCATTTAAACCTCAATGAGTACCGAAAAAATGTTCATATGCCTACCTTTGGCATAGACAATATGGCCATCTAAACTATAAAGGTTTAAGACTCCTACAATAGAAGAAGACGGTACGTGGACTTCCTTAATTTCCTATCTCAAGCATGACTTGCACGGATTGTATTAATGGCAAGCAACATAGAGATTCAATGCTGAAGAAAATCACTTCAAGAGCAAGTCAGAAATTGGAGTAAATTCTCGCCGATATTTATGTACCTATCTCACCTAAGTCCAATAGTGGAAAGAGATACACATTGTATTTCATTGATGATTTTAGTTGAAAATCCTGCATGTTTTTATTGGTTGAAAAATTATAGGCACTTAATTGCTTTAAAAGGTTCAAAATAATGGTGGAAAAAGACACAGGGATGTTTGTGAAGTGTTTATGAATTGATAAGGGAGGATAATTTAATTCCAATGAGTTCAATTAATTCTACAGACAAAAGGGAATCATGAGGCAGCTAAACATGGCATACACACCACAACACAACGGTGTAGTTGAAGGAAAAACAGAACCATGATGAACATGGTCTAATCGATGCTTTATCATAAAAATATTTCAAAGAGATTTTGGCCGAAGGCAGTGAATGAGTCATTTTATGTTCTAAATAGGTGCCCAACATTGGTAGTACAAGATAATACACCACAAGAGGCATAAAGTGGGATAAAACCCTTAGTAGATCACTTTAGAGTCTTTGGTTGCTTGTTTCATGTACACATTCCATATGTGAGAAAAGGTAAGCTTAATAATAAAAGTTTTCCATTTGTTTTGTTGGGAGTTAGTGAGGAGTCAAAAGGGTATAGGTTGTTTGATACTATCACTAGGAAGATTGTAGTGAGTAGGGATATGATTTTCAAAAAAAAAATAGTGGAATTGAGATGTTTCTTATAAGAATCAAATTCTTTTAGACTTAGAATGAGGTGAGAATGAAGAAAACAATAAGGGAGATAGCGAGAGTGATGGTGGAAGTGAAGATGTTAATGAGGAGAGAAACAATAGTGTAGTAATTGGTGAAAAATATATAACCAGAAATAAAGTTGACAAGGATGAAGCGAAAGCGACGGCTCCTCCAGTGTGGATGCAAGATTATGTTACTAGGGAAGGCTTATCTGAAGATGAAGAAAACATGGCATTAGTTGTGTCAATTTATCCTCTTCATTTTGAAGAGGCAATAAATAATGCAAATTGGAGACTTTCTATGGACTATGAAATCAACTCCATAGAGAAGAACAAGACTTGGACACTCACTGAGCTGTCGGCTGGAGCAAAACAAAATGGAGTAAAGTAGGTGTACAAAATGAAGTACAATGAGCATGGGAACATTGATAAGCACAAGGCAAAGCTAGTCGCTGAAGGGTACTCACAAAAGTATGGCATAGACTACACAGAGGTTTTTGCACCATTGGCAAGGTTAGATATGGTGAGAATGATTATTGCTTTAGCAGCATAGAAAAGTTGGAAAATCTTTCAATTAGATGTCAAATCGGCCTTTCTTCATGGTGAGCTGAGCGAAGATGTCTATGTTGAATAGGAAAAAGGGTATAAGAAAAGGGGTAGTGAACATCTAGTTTACAAGTTGCATAAAGCTTTGTATGGATTAAAACAAGCTCCACGAGCTTGGTTTAGCCGAATCGAAGCACATATCGTCAATGAAGGTTTACAAAGGTGTGATAGTGAGTAGACATTATTCACTAAGAAAAGTAGGGAAGGAGAGATCATTATTGTAAGTGTTTATGTTGACAATTTAATATTTACTGGTGATGATGGAATTATGCCATCTGAATTTAAAAGTTCCATAATGAGAGAGTTTAACATGTTAGAATTGGGGATGATGTGTTTTTTTTTCTTGGGATTAAAGTGCCACAAAGGTTACATGGTATTTGCATATGCCAAAGGAAATATGCACTAGATGTTTTAAAAACGTTTGGTATGATAGAGAGCAATTCAGTTAATAATCCAATAATTCCTGAATGTAAAATAAACAAAGATGAAGATGGCATTACAATAGATGAAATGTACTACAAGCAATTGATGGGCAGTTTAATGTATCTCACGGCCACAAGATCATATATGATATTTTTCACTTGTCTTTCAAGTAGATACATGTCTAAACCTACAAAGTTTCATCTACAAGTAGCAAAAAAGGCACTTCGATATTTGAGGGGAACTATAAACTTTGGAATTCATTACAAAAATGAAGGAAGTGGTGAATTGCTTGCATTTACAGATAGTGACCATGTTGAGTATATGGAGGATATGAAGAGTACAAGTGGGTATGTATATTTGCTAAGTTTTGGTGTAGTTTTGTGGAGTTTGAAAAAGCAACCAATAGTGAATCTATCAAGCACAAAGGCAGAATTTGTGGTAGCAGTAATGTGTGCATGTCAAGTTCTCTGGATAAAAAGAATTTTGAAGGAATTATGGCATTCTGATGGAGGGTGCACACATGTGAGATGTGACAACAACTCAACTATCAAGCTGTCTAAGAATCTGGTGATGCACAGACATAGCAAGCATATTAATGTGAGGTACTATTTCTTGAGAAATCTTACTAAGGAAGGTACAATCGCATTGGTTCATTATGGAAGCAGGACAAGGTGGCAGATTTAATGACCAAACCTCTTAAGCTTGATGCTTTTCTAAAGTTAAGAGAGCTGTTGGGCATTTGGAAAGTTCCTGATGTAAACTGACTGTAATTTTCAATAAGTTTAAGGGAAGGAATGAAAGGTTTTTTAATTCCCTAGTGGTATTAGGATCATTACTGATGTGAACCATATAATGGTGAGGGTGATTATCTAGTAAATATCGGCAAAGTCCCACATCGGTTAGCGAGAGAGGTCTTGGGTGTTATATATATGGGTTCGTAATCTTTCCTTTATGAGCTAATTTTTGAGATGGAGTTAGGTGGGTTCATATTATATGGTATCAGAGCCTACGCTCGACTGGTTGGGTGGGTTGGCCAGATCGCTGATTGAGGTAGATCGCCAAAAATTGCATCATGGTGTAGCTCGTGTACACCTTGCACGAGGATGTGCAACATAAAGAGTGGACGAATAATGTGAACTGTGCAACGAAAAGGGTTACAAACCTATATATATAACACCCAAGACCTCCCTCGCTAACGATGTGAGACTTTTTCAATATTCACTCGATATTCACCCTCACCATTGTATAGTTCACATTATTCACCTACTCTTTAGGCTTTCACGTCCTCGTGCAAGGTGTACGAGGGCTACACCACGAGATACCACCATGACGCAATTTTTGACGATTTGCCTCGGTCAGCAATCTGGCCAACCCACCCGACTAGTTGAGGGTAGTCTCTGATACTATATAATATGAATCCGCCTAACTCCACCTCAAAAGTTAGCTCGTAAAGGAAAGATTATGAACCCATATATATAACACCCAAGACCTTCCTCGTTAATCGATGTGAGACTTTGCTAACATTTACTCGATAATGATCCTCACCATTGCACAGTTCAAATTAATTTCTAATTAGGTTTTAATTTTAGTTTAAATAAATCCCTAGTCTTTAAGAGGTTGTTCATAGCTTTGACATTTTCTTGTTGCACCTACCACGTTCTTATAGGCATGGGCTATTTTATAGCTAATTTTCTTATTCATGTAAGGCTATATAATAGATACTAATATTCAATAAAGGATTAAGTCATTCAATCTAGTTCATATGGTTGAGTCTGTTGTTTTTTGTTACTCTCATTCTCAACAATTTCTTCCTCTTCAAACCATTAATTTTTTTTTTTTGAAGTTCCTAGCACCAATTTTTATTCCCTCTCAAATTAGGGTAAAGAGAAGGAACAAAAACTTTTATTTAAAAATTGACACTTTTTCCCTTTAATTTTTATTACCTAATATGTTATATTCTTTTTTCACAATTTATATTCTTTTACCCTTTCCTTAAATTTCTAATTTTCAATATGGACTTACCATTCTCATATTTAAATTTTTATATGAAATTATTGTCTTTTCCATAATTTTAGAATTCTTCGATTTTTGTTTGATATTGATAGTCTTATCATTTGTCATCATTTAGTTGAAATTGCATTCAAATACCATTATATTCATTTTTTTTCTAGATTGGCATGGTTAAAAATGACTATTTCTATATTGCTAAGTACTTAATGCACTTTATTTCTTTTTTGCTACTTAAAATTGATATTGAAATACAAATATTTTACTGATTATAAATTGATATTGTAGTCAGTAATTGAATTTTAATTTAGCTACTAAGCTACATACTTTGGTTTTAGATAAACACTTTATTTTTAATTATTTTTTCCTACAATACTATTTTTGCTTTTTTATAATTGCTCATTGTTAGTGTTTAATAGTTGTTTATTGGGTTGAACATAACCTGATTAACCTAACTAAACTCATTCGAATCTAGTTAAAAAATTCATTTTATGCAGATTAGATCAGGTTAGTAAATTCATATAAGTGAATTTTTAAAACAATTTTAGATCAATTCAATTGAACAGGTGTAATTTTATAAGGATTTTTTTAAACTCAATTTGACATAATGTAAATTTTTTACATAATTCTAAATTTTAGTTGAGTTCAGGTATTAATTTTTTATCTCAAATTTTGTTCACTCAGATTATTCAACCGAACCAAATCTAATCGATACTCGTCCCTAGTTGTTTACATCTAGGTATTGTCATCTCTTGATAAATTTGTAACTTTTAATAGTATAATGGATCCTTATATGACAATATAAACGTATGATTAATTTCATTCACTCCTGCATATGCCACTAATACAGGCTATGTTTTTCACTAAATTTATTGTGACCTATTTATTTTGTCAATTACCCATATGCAATTGGTGCTTTGATTTCAAACCTCTTTTACTTGGAATTTCTCTTGCTTTTTCCCTTTACTAAATATGTATGAACTAAGCCCATTTTTTATATCCATTTTACAGATGAAGTTGCTTTTGGTATAGTTCAAAGACACATCATGATCAATAACTTTTTATTCCATTTTATTACTCGGCTCTCACAAATAAAGTTTGTTTTACATGTTAGAAAAATAATATACCTAATCTAACTACAGATTAAAAAGTTATAAATAATTTTTTTTATCTTTGAAATTTCATATGCTTAACCAAATTATAATGTTTATTTAGAATTAATTACTAAACCTCACAAGTATGAATATAGCAATTTAAATATTAGTTTTAAGTTTAAATACACTGCAAGTCCCTATACTTTTGACCAATTTTAAATTAGGTCCTATAAATTTGTTTCTTTATTTTTCATCCTTAAAGTTTGAAATTTTTTTAATTGGGTCCCTACTGTCAACTTCCATTATAACCCCGTTAATTTGGTGCTTATGTAGCAAATAGAATGCATATGTGGTATTATGGGAAGCTAACATGGATTAAAATAGCTAAAATACTTGCCACTTCAACAAGTGCACATGATGTGCATGTGAGAAGTAGATTCAATTTTTCCCAAATTGAAAGAGGTTAGGGTTAACCTCAGAACGTGAAGGAGAAGTTTGAGACTAAAGGTATTGAGCGACGATGGAAATTTGGTGAAAGTGAAGAGGAAGAAAGGATTAAAGTTTTTTCTTTGCAATGGTTACTCCTCTTGGCTCTCCAAACAATGGTAAGTCTTCTTGATCATTGTAAACATGTTAAGCAAGAGATGAAAGACAAGTGATAAGGTTGAGATTTTTCTGCTTTACTATATATATATTGCTCTATGATTTTTTTTCTACTTTAGTGTATATTGCTCTACAAATTTTTTTCTTTACTATATATTGCTCTGTGATTTTTATTTTTTGTTTTACTTGTGACAAACACGCTCTAATTGAAATAAAGTTTGCTTAGTTGAAATAAAAGTTTGCTCATGCATCTTAATGAATTTTATAAGATACAAGTTTGACCAATAAGAAGAACCATATTTTGCATATATAACAACCAATAAATATAAATATATCTAGTAAAACATAATAGCTTGGTATCCTTTGCAAGCTTGATTGTCCCCTCCAATGCCTAAAGGTAACTTTCTCACGATACAAGATAAAGAATTAAAAATTAGCCTCATATTTTATAATGCAGGTGCATCAACTTTTGGTCTTTAACCCAATTAACATTTTAAAAAACATGTAGTGGATGTGGCTTCACTCCATGTGCTTTGGTATATGCTAATTAAGGTGCCATGAAAACCTTACTTCTCTGGACCAAAGAAACAAAGGGACAAGAAATGACGTTTGTATAGATGTGTGTGTAATATATGTAGATCATTTATGTATATATTTACATATGTGTGTGTGTAGGTGTTTTATATGTTTGATATTAACTATTTGGTATGCATATGGTGTGCTATATATATATATATATATATATATGTATATATTTGTAATCAAATAATTTTATGCATTTACAAAACATAGTAATGAAGATAATGAAGCTAGAGAACAACAATACTTATAAGTGGATGAAAATGAGGATAGTGCCAAATTTATCTAATTTGATGATAGTGAGGATTATTCAAATGATGATTGCTTTGATAGTTATTTAGATGATATGGCTAGTGAGGAGACAAATACAATAAAGGTGGGTGGCAAAGAAGGAGTTGCAAGTGTTGGTGCTGGAACTTCCTAAATGTAAGGAAGATATCCAATATGGAATTTTCCTATACTAAGAGATGCAAGTGTTGGGGATTTAGAGGCCATTCCTCACTTTCAGGAGATTGGTGATATAGAATCTGATTATTCAACTAACTCATTACCATCAAATTTACATTCAAATGACGACGAAGAGGATGTAAACACAAGAAGACCAAGATATCACATGTATAATCCAAATGAGATGTGCAAGGAGTTCAAGTGGAGACTGGACATGGAACTCACCTCTATAGAACAATTTAGAATAACTATGAAGGAATGTTCACTACTCAACGGATGGGATGTATAATTCAAGAGGAATGATAAGGTGAGATGTAGGGTTATTTGTAAAGAAGGATGTGACTTTAAGTGCTTTTTTGGCAAAGTGGGAGGTTCAATGACATATAGGTTGAAGAGTTTAAGGCCAAAACATACATGTGATAAGACATATGTAAGGTCTTGGGCAAGCTCAAACTGGATAACAGATAAATTAGCCACTCATATAAAGTCCAATCAATATATGAAGCTTAGTGACATAATGGAAACTATCACCAATAGTGGATACATGGCTAATGTTTCCATCAATAAGGCTTATTAGGCAAGAAAAAAAGCAATGGACAAATTATATGAATCTCGTAAAGCTTAGCATAGGAAATTTTGGGAATATAGTGATGAAGTTAAGAGAACCAATCTTGGAACTACTTTCCAATTACTCACAGAAAGGTCGTCTTTAGAAGTGAGTCCAACATTCTCAAGGATGTATATATGCTTAGATGTTGTGAAGAAAGGATTTCTAGAAGCTTGTAGACCTATTATTGGCCTTGATGGGTGTTTCTTAAAAGGAGTTTTTGGTGGTTTTTTGTTGTTGCAAAGGATCTAAATGATCAATACTTTTCACTTGCAATAGCTAAAGTTGAACAAGAGACAAAAGACTCCTGGTGGTGGATTATGGAAAGACTTATGGGTGATATATGCCATCCATTATAAAGAAGATATGTATTTATTTTTTATCAATAGAAGGTATTTAATTTTATTTATTAATAATTAGTAGAATATATATATATATATATATATATATATATATATATATATATATATGTATGTATATGTATACCTTCCACGGTTAAATCCTAATACTTTCTTTGTTAAATTTTTTAGTCTTAGAATTTTGTAAGTCCTAATGCTTTTTCTATGAACTTTTTTAGTCTTGGAATGTATATATATGTTTTATTTTCCTAATAGGTTGTAAGTCCTAATGCTTTATTTGTTGAATTTTGTAAATTTTAATGCTTTCTTTATTAATTTTTTAGTCTTGGAATTTTTTTAATCCTGAAATATATATGCTTTCTTGTTAATGCATTCTAGTCTTGGAGTTTTCTTAGTCCTAGAATATATGTGTGTGTGTTTCTTTAGTCTTGCAATTTATCTGTTAATTTTTTTTGCTAAATTACTATGCAATTTTTCAAGGATTGGAATCCACATTTAAACAATTACTACCTGATGTGGAGCATAGATTTTGTGTCAGACACATCTATGCAAATATCAAAAGAAAATGTGGTGGGGGGAAAATTTTAAGAGATTTGGTTCTAACTGCTGCATAGGCTACTTATGTGAAACAATGGAAAAAAATTGGAAGACATCAAGAGGTTGAGCCAACCAGTATGGGAGAGTTTTATGGAAAAGGATCCGAGGCTATGGGCTATATCACATTTTAGTTTTTATCCACAATGTGATATCATCATGAACATCACATAATCTTTTAATGGAAGAATCATATAAGCTTGGGTGAAACCTATTATTTCAATGTTTAAGTGGATTAGAACTTACCTCATGGGAAGGTTTGCAAATAACAAATTAAAAGCCCTTACGTACAAAGGAAAAATATGCCCTAAGCCAAGGAAGAGAATAGATAAATAAATTGAAGCTGCTGGTAAGTGAACTACAAAATGGGTGAGTAAACTCAAATTTGAAGTCGATAATGGATGGAGGGACAAAATTGTTGTTGATCTTTCAACTAGAACTTATGCATGCAATTGTTAGGAGCTAACATGACTTCCTGATGAGTGAGTTTTATACTCATAAATTAAATACTTTTATTTTATCTTTTTGCCACATTTAAGTACTTATTTTTCTTATTTATCTTTAATTTTGTGCATCTCGTATAGTTGGAAAGAAGAATAGAAAGCGGATTCAATTGGAAGAATTAAAGCAAATTTGTTGTTATTTGACAATAATGTCTATAAATTAAACAGATAAAATAAATTCATCGAGGATGGCTTAGTAAGGAGTCATTAGATTATATCTTACTGACTCTTAAGATGTATTCTAATAAATATATGTATCAAGCTAGTCTTGATTTATGACTACATTTTCAAAAAAATTAAAACATAAAGATTTGAGGTAAAACACCCAATGTTGAAGGATTAGGGATAAAAATTTTAGTTAGACAAATGAGCATAACTTTTTATCCAAAATTCAGATTAATGTGCCTTTTGAGCCTAGGAAAAGAAAAATTGATCAGCTCCAAATTCATATTTCACAGTGATTTTGAAATTCTAACACTAAAGGGACCAAAATTGTTTAAGAAAAAAATGTTTGCTGTTGTAGTCCAGTCTAAATTTACTTCAGTATTTTTTCCATCACTCACAAAATACGTATATATTATATACGAAATTTATGTTGCCAAAAAGATAATAAAATTTTATACAACTTTCATTTTCATATAGTTAGCAAATTCAGTAGATATCAAGGAGTAATTCAAAGTTACTATTGGTGCATGGGATGAGATTCAAAATTGTCACTATTAATACAACTTTATACCCACCATTATTGACAATTAACCCCAATTGTATCTATAAATAGAAGGATCTTGAAAGGTTGGGAGGAAGAGCTGAAAGAGGCTTAAAGGAAATATTTGGTTCTAAATGCTTGTAATGTTCTTCTTTAATTAGATATTTTGTTATCTTCACTTTATTTTATAATATCTTTATGCTTGTTCATATTCAATCTTGCCTTCTTACTTTGATTATGAAAAACTAATCTCCTTATGTTAAAATAAAAGGGTGAAACTCTTAGTAAAATAATAACAATTTATATAACTTTAATTTCAATTTTTATTTTTAATGTTGTATTTATCTTCTCATTTCTTTTCTTATATTATTTCTTAGTAGTTGGCTTTACCGCTTATTTTTTGTTGTTCTTTCTTAATG
Organism: Gleditsia sinensis; assembly: GCA_037074535.1. NCBI lineage: Eukaryota > Viridiplantae > Streptophyta > Magnoliopsida > Fabales > Fabaceae > Gleditsia > Gleditsia sinensis. The sequence goes on from CM073472.1 coordinate 24,758,075, forward strand.
GCTGGTTTCACCGCCTACTTCATGTTGTTCTTGTTTCTAGTTGGTTTTGCCACCTATGTCTTGTTATTTTTTTTCCTTTTACATCCTTTTATTTTTAAATCCTGTGAAGTGTAAATCTTGATGCATTGTAGCCAATTTTTGGCACAATAAATGTTTGAACCAATTTTGATTCATTGTAGACAATATAATGATTAATATATACTTGAATTTATTTACAAGTTATCTTTCACATCTTTGTATTTTTAATATTGTAAAATATGAATCTTAATATATTGTAGACAGAATAATAATTGACATAATGTATGTTTGAATCTATTTTACAAGAATGTATTAGTTATTAGTAATACAATAAAAAGGAGGTAAATATAATTCATGTATAAATAAAAGTAAGATTAAATTAACATATCTTTTAATTGAAACCTCATTCATTCAAGGACTCCAATTGAGTAGTAAAAATGTTAAATTTATCTTTATTTACACCAAGATTGAATCCCCTAACCTTAGCATATATTTTTACTTCGAATATATTTCAATTTAATTTGAGTACATTAGTTTCTTGCATATTTAGTTTAATATTTTTCTCACAAACAAACATTCTGACAACTAAGTTAGAATTATTTATTTTAGGTCTAAACTAAAATTTTCTTTCAATTGGCAATCCTTGTGGGATTGACCTCGTATACCACTAAATCTATACCCCAATATATTCGTATGCTTGCTAGTTTTAATTAAAATAAGAAGTTTTTGACACCGTTGTCGAGAAATTGCTACAGAAAAGCTTATTAGATTCAAGTAAATATAAATTTTTCACTAGTTATAATTTTAGATTATTTATTTATTCTTTATATAGAAAATTTTCTTTTTCTGTGAAGAGTTATTTATTGAAAATTGGTGTGGTAATTTAGGTATGTAAAATTAGTTGATTTTGATAACAACGCTAAAAGTGCTTAAAGAATATGAATTTTAAGTGAGGCTGTTGTGACTCCTCCACACTTTTCTGGGACTAGTTGGATATTACCCATTATTACTAACACCCAAAATAAAAAGATTTGAAAAAAATGTTTTTTTGGTCTTTTTGTTGTATTTGCATTTTGTTACTTTTAGTTAGCATTGTATATTTATGTTATTAAGTTGTAAAATTATTCTCTTTTGTAATTATGTTGTGTGCTACTAGAAATACTTGTTTATAACTTTTCTCTTAGTTTATGCATGCTGAAAAACGTGATAAAGTTAAGCGTTTGGTTAAGAAAAGTATAGGTTCACCCATTGATTTTACAATTGAGACATTAGATTTTGTTAGAACGCCATTAAAAATAGAAAAACAAGTTGTGCATGAGAAAACTCTTACGGAGTACTTTTTATTGTCGTATCCAATACTCTATCTTACGTAGTGTTACCACAAACTACTGCAACCCATTTTGAACCTAAACTAGTCATACTTTAACTTTTACCATCATTTTATGGTTTGAAAAGATAAGATCCATACTTGCATATGAAAGAATTTATTAAAATTTGTTCAACATTTTACTTTTAAAATTTTAATAATGGGTCAATTAGGCTTAGAATGTTTCCATTCTCATTAAAAGATAAATGTAAAACCTAGTTAAACTCTCTTTCTACAAGAACTATTATTAGTTGGAATCATTGGTAAATAAATTTCTAGTGAAAATTTTTTCCATGTCTAAAACCGATACCCTTAGAAGAAAAATATATTATTTTCTCCAAAAAGAGAGTGAATAATTTTTTGAATATTGAGAAAGATTTAATTATATTTTTTTGAAATGTCCTCATCATGGTTTTGAAACTTGAAGATTGATGAAGTATTTCTATATTGGTTTAGTTTCATCAAATTGTCAAATGATTCAAAGTATGCATGGTAGTAGATTTTTACAATTGAATAAGGGAAAAGCTTGAGAATCCTTAGAATCTTTATCTAAAATTCTCAATATTGAAACTGCATAGATACCATGGACAAGAAGTCTCAAACACAAAAAAGGGAAGGAATTTACGAAGTGAATGATGACATAGATGTAATAATTGCCTTAGCTAGCTTACGAGAAAGGTAGAAGCATTAGCTTTAAACTACACTTTGAACCCTTTTACCAATACTAAGATAGAGGCATGTGCCTTATGTTATAGTACATCTCACATTTTACAATCTTATCTATCCATACCAGCCTACCAAGAGGCATTCTCCGAGCAAACTAATTCTCTTCATTCTTATGGAAATTTTGCAAATAGCCTATTTTCACCCACATATAATCCAAATTGGTAGAATTATCTAAATTTTTTATGGAGGCAACATTAACCTTTAACGCATCAAGGAGGACATCAATTTGTCTTTTTCAATTCATATCCTTCAGGTCCTTAACTTACTCTTCCTTTTGGAGTACCATAATAAAGAAATTTTTTTTTGGAGGATACCTTACAACAGTTCATATAGTCGACCCAACAAGTTTTATAATATCACACTTAATCTCTTTTAAAGATTGAAACATAATTGGGTCAATTAGCTAATGTTGTAGGAGAAAGAGAGAAGAAAAAATTTCCCAATCAACCTATTTCTAATCTTAAAGGACAATTTGAAATAGGATCATCAAATTCGAATAAAGAAGTTAAATCCATAATGACCCTTAAATCAAGAAAGTTCATTGATAATCATGTTCACATGCCAAAAACTGAAGAATAGAGTAAGCATGAACCACAACTTAATGACTCAAATGAGAATAAAAGTGAACATATTCTTTGTGTCACTAAAACTCTATTCCCATAAAGACTTACGACAATAAAAAAAAGTACTCAATATAGTGACATTTTAGAAGTGTTAAAATAAGTTAGCATTAACATCCCTTTTCTTGATACTATCAAATAAGTATTTGCTTACTCAAAATTTTTGAAAGATCTTTACACAGTAAAAAGGAAAATTAATGTTTCGAAAAAAGCATTTATGACAAAAAAAATCATTTCCTTGACATGAGTTTTTTTATTGAATTATAGAGTTTACTTGTTTAGTCAGAAGTGGTTTTTTTGGAACATTAGATGGAGTATTGAATACGACAGGTGAGAAGTATTCTATAAGAGTTTTCTCATGCACAACTTATTTTTCCATTTTTAATAGTGTTCCAACAAAATCTAATGTCTCAATTGTAAAATCAATGGACGACCCTATACTTTTCCTAACCAAACGCCTATCTTTATCATGTTTCCAAGCACGCATAAACTAAGAGAAAAGTTATAAACAAGTATTTCTAATAGTACGCAACATAATTACAAAAAAGGATAATTTTATAACTTAATAACATACATATACAATACTAGCTAAAAGTAACAAAATGCAAATACAACAAAAGAACATTTTTTTAAATCTTTTTATTTTGGGTGTAGTAATAATGGGTAGTATTTAACAAGTGGAAGAAAGTGTGGAGGAGTCATAACAGCCTTAAAATCCATAATCCTTCAGCACTTTTGGCCTTGTTGTCATAATCAACTAATTTTACACACCCAAATTACCACATCAATTTTCAATAAGTAATTCTTCACAAAAAAGATAAATTTATATACAAAGAATAAATAAATATTTTAAATTATAACTAGTGAAAAAATTATTCTTACTTGAATCTAATTAGCTTTTCTGTTGCAATTTCCTAGCAATAGCACCAAAAACTTGTTATTTTAATTAAAACTTGCAAGTGCATGAATCTATTGGAGTATAGATTTAGTGGTATAGGAGGTCGATCCCATGAAGATTGCCAATTGAAAGAAAATTTTAATTTAGACTCAAAATAAATAATTTTAACTTAATTGTTAGAATGTTTGTTTGTGATAATAATATTAAACTAAATATGCAAGAAACTAATGTACTCAAATTAAATTGAAATATATTCAAAGTAAAAATGTATGCTAAGGTTAGGGGATCCGCTCTTAGTATAAATAAAGATAAATTTAACTATTTTACTATTCAATTGGAATCGTCACATAAATGAGATTCTAATAAGAAGATATGTTAATTTAAGATTACTTTTATTTATAAATGAATTATATTTATATCCTTTTTATTGTATTACTAATAACTAAGATATTCTTGTAAAATAGATTCAAGCATACATTGTACCAATTGTTATCTTGTTTACAATATATCAAGATTCACATTTTACAAAATTAAAAATACAAATATGCGAAAGATAACTTATAAATGTATTTAAGTATACATTGTGCCAATCATTATATTGTCTACAATAAATCAAGATTGGTTCAATCATTTATTGTGTCAAAGATTATCTACAATGTATCAAGATTTATCCTTCACAAGATTTAAAAATAAAAGAATGTAAAAGGAAAAAAATAATAAGAGATAGGTGGTAAAACTAACCATTAAAAAAGAACAACAAAAGATAGGTGATAAAGTCAGCCACTAAGAAAGAACATAAGAAAAGAAATGAGAAGGTAAATATAATATCAAATGTAAATATTGAAATTAAAAGTTAGATAAATCGTTATTATTTTACCAATAGTTTCACTCTTTCACCTTAACATAAAGAGATTAATTCTCCATAATCAAAGTAAGAAGGCAAGATTGAAGATAAATAAGCATAATGATATTATAAAATAAAGTGAAGATAACAAAATGTCTAATAAAAGAAGAACATTAGAAGCACTTAGAACCAAACACTTCATTTAAGCCTCTTTTAGCTCCTTCTCCCAAGCTTTTAAGATCTCTCTATTTATATATACAATTAGGGGGTAATTGTTAATAATGGTGGGTAAAAAGTTGCATTAATAGTGAAAATTTTGAATTTCATCTCATGCACTGACAATAATTTTTGAATTACTCCTTAATATCCACCGAAATTGTTGACCATATGAAAATGAAAGTTGTAGAAAATTTTATATATATTAGATACGTATTTTGTGAGTGATGGAAAAAAAATACTAAATCAAGGTCGAATTGGAATGTAACAACAAACAGATTTTCTTCTAACCTAATTTTAGTTCCTTTAGCATTAGAATTTCAAAATTACTATAAAATACCTATTTGAATCTGATCAATTATTCTTTTTCTAGGCTTAAAAATCACGTTAATATGAATTTTGGATAAAAATTTATGTCCATTTATCTAACTAAAGTTTTTATCTCTGATCCTTCAACATTATGTGTTATACCTTGAATCTTTATGTTTCAATTCTTTTAAAAATATAGTCATAAATCAAGACTAGCTTGATGTAGATATCATTAGGATACGTCTCAAGAGTCAATAAGATATCATCTTATGAATCTTTACTCAGTCATCTTCAATGAATTTATTTTATCTGTTTAATTTATAAACATCGTTCCCAAATAACAACAAATTTGCTTTAATTATTCCAACTGAGTCTAATTTTTATTCTTCTTTCCAACTGTAAGAGATGCACAAAACTAAATATAAATAATAAAAATAAGTGCTTAAATGTGGTGTAAAAATACGTTGAAAGTATTTAATTTATGAATATAAAACTCACTCATCAGCATGCAATAGCAATTATACAAAAGAGATGACCTAATGGACTATGTCAATCCTTATTATAAGACTAAATCATATGCTATTTGCTATGGACATACTATTAACCCTATCAATGGGAAGAATTTATGGGGTTCATTAGAATATGATCTAGCTGATCTACCCTGTGTTAGGAGACCCCCAGGCAAGCCAAGAAAATTACAAATAAGAGAATCGGATGAACTAGCACCATCACCAAGCTAGAATAGCAACAATTTTAAGATGTGCGAGATGTAACACATATGGCCATAATAGTAGAACTTGCAAACAACCACAACAACCATATGCTACTAAACCACATATTGGATCTGGTGATACAAGCAGAAACAAATGTAGAGATAGGGGATTTATTGACACAAGCAGAGTAGAGGCCAAAGAAAGGGAAGAGGAAGTCAAGGTAGGGGATCTATTGGAGCTTCATTCAAACAGAAGTCTCTTGTTTGAAGGAGGAGGGAAAGAGTGGGCATGACTACAAGAATAGTAGATACTACTGCTTAAGATTTTAGGGTTCAACCAAGTCAAGAATCAACAATTATATATCAACCACTCAATGCCCGAGGATGAGTGGAGGACCATATTCTGGCACTTTAGTTTATCTTTTATTTTGTATAATCTGGTTGTTTTGGAATCTTTATGATACACATATAGACATGTGGTCCCAATACATTTGTGCTTTTTCAATCACAATGTATGGATTTTTGTTTGAAATTAGATGGTTGGATTTTTTGTCTATCATTTTTTCTACATTATTTGTGCAATCAAATAGCTAATTTTTTTTATCTATATTATTGGATATGCTAAATTTTTGTCTATCATACTATGTTGATGCTATTGTATAGTGAATAATGGTAACATTTGGTCAACATCACTTCTGCAATGCAGTAGATATTGAGTTTTTAATAAACTACAACAAGGTGTATCATATTTATATTACTCTTTTACTTGAGTGGAATTTGATGTATTTGATAAAAGACTAAAAGTGAGGGGTCTAAGGAATGTCACCTTTGTGGTACCAGCTTAAATTGAAGGGGATGGTCATGGAGAAGGAAAAGATGTAAAGTTATTTTTACCTGTTTCTTTGGTTCTGTTTTTTCTTTTGCTTTAAGAGGGCCTTTTTTAATCCTTTTTTCTTGCCTTAATAAATTCTAGTTATTTTGTGAAAAGTAATTTGTACACCACAATAATAAGTCAAAGTGTTAAACAAATGAGAAAATTAGCCTTTTGCTTTATTAGTTGTAGTAATGATTTGGCTTGGTGTCTATGGTAAAACGATAAGATGTAGGACATATTGAGCTGATTAAGAATAGTTCTCCAAACATAAGAGGAATGAAGCCTTGCTGCTAAAATTCTTAAAGAATATTTTATCATTTTCATCCATTAAGTTTGACCCATTTACTAGTTCCTCGCTTTCAGCCAAATACACATTTGTCAGTTTTATAATGTACTCACATCATGTTGATAACTAGAGGAATTCAAGTGTTTTCTGTAAAAGAAGAAAGCATTGATGGCAACAAAGGTGAAAAAGGTGAACATGAATCCGTGGACTGTGCCAAATGCCCAACAGTTTTTAAACATAGGAAAGTTGAAAAAAGTGAAGGATTGAAGTTGTGATATGTTACTCTATTCAAAAATTCAAATGAATCTATGGATTCTGCTAGAAAAAAAAAAGAACTTGGTTGAAAGAAAATATCAATGAGTTACTTTTATGTTTTGAACTTAGAACCAAAGAGAAAATTACTTTTAAGTTTGGCAACATGCAAATTTAGATACAATGAAGTTGTAAAACTTTGATAGTATTTTAGAGAGGGTGGATTTCAGTTCTATCGTGAACCCTTATTTGAAGAAAATTAAACCCACTCACATTTACATGTGCATTTGTTGAAGTGACAAGTATTTTAGTTGTTTCAATCCATATTAACTTTCCATAATATCATATATCATTTTGTTTGTCACATCAGCACCAAATTAATAGAGTTTTAATGGAGGTTGATGGCAAAGACTTAATTAAAAAAATTTTAAACTGTAAAGATGACAAATCAAGAAAAAAAATTTATAAGGAACTTAGTTCAAAATTGGTCCAAACTATAAGGACCTACAATGTATTTTGAGATTCAAATTCTGAACCTTTAAATTAATATTTGTTGAAAAAAAATGAATGTTTATTTTCCTATTACTTGTGGGCATTCTACATAAAATTAAATTCAAATATTTTTGTCTTGGGAATTAATAGCATGAAAATTGTTTGATCCTAATTATGTAAAAAACATAAAATTATTGAAATTATTTAATTTTTAATTTTATGGTGTAAAGTTAAATTTTAAAATAATTTAAATTTAAATATTTTGTATGTAACACGGGTACAGGACTAGTTTGGTATATATAATACTTGCTTTTTGTTGTCATTTAATAGCAGTCTCAAAAAAAGGAAAGGGAATTTCTATTTGTTTTCTTATTTGGCTATGAAACAATGGAAAAATAAATTTATTTCCTTCAATTCCTTCCCTTTCCATTATTTTTTATTTTGCTTTGTTCCATTATGTTATTTATGAAACTTCCAAACATAGTCTAAAAGTTACTTTTGGAAAAAAGATAAATTAGGATTTTAAAATTGAAATTAAAATTATAATTCAACTTCAAAAGTTGCTTAAATGGTCTTACAATGCGTAGGTGAAAGATAGAGTTTTTTTTTTAAGTTTTGTAAATAAAATATATATAGAAAATTATTAAAATAGACACACCGGGTGTGTGTATATATATATTATAGGAAAATTTTAAAAAGTATAGCAGAAACGGGACCTCATAGGGCAGGGAGTATAGTTCCAGTCCCTGTCACCGAATATCTGATAGAGAATTTTACTTCATCCTTATCTCCATGGGTAAAAAAAATTCTCCATTTTTGCTCCCGAATGGGGCAATTGCCACAAAGATCCCTCCGAATAGGGTCCTATTGCCATCCTTAGGTATTGAAGTTAAAATTAAGATGAGCTGATATTTAAATTTAAGACCTTTGGCCACTAAATCAAACATAATGCCCTAAAGATATCTTCCTTGTCTATGAGTTTGATATTAAAAAAAACATTTAATTAATGGTAATGTAATTGATTTAAGTTCAATTAGTTTAACTTAATTTTTTTTTGGTAAATTATAGTTTATCATCGCATGATTTTGATTTAAAATCAATTCAAATTGTGTCACTCAACTCTTTGTGGTTTATTTAATTATACTAAATTATTTTATGGTATTTTTATTTCTAATTTTAACAAAAATAATCATGATAATGATAAAAACGATAAATAAATTTATTATTAAAAGCATTTTTTTTGTATGTTAAACAATTTCATATCCTGATATTTGAAAATTGAAATTTTCATAAAATTTTTATTGCCTTAGTATTCATGTATTGTTATATTTTCTGTAAAATTTGAATGAAAAAAAAATACAATATGGCAATTAAATGATAACTAAACAAACTACAAAAGAGTTTAATGATATACTTTAAACTCAAAGAAAATAGAGTGATTTCATATCCAAACACAAAAGTAAATAGTAATTTACTCTCTTCTTTGTAATGTCAAACTCAAAACACATCTCAGATTGTAAAAAATTTGTTATTAAAAAGTTATCTAAATAGCATTACTAAAATCAAGTCGTCTCTCATTATAAATTTCACTTGTCAATCTTAAAACAAGTTTACATTTTATTTACTTCTTTTTCATATTTTTAAAATTTATGTTTATACTTTCTTTAATGTTAATTTATACAAAAATTTATTTTTTTATTTTACAAATTTATTAATAAAATTTATACTTTATATGTTTTTCTTTTAAGAGCTCATAAATAACTTAATTTAATGCAATAAAAATCATCAAAAAATTAAATTAATACCTAAAAAAATGTCTCAGTTTGAAATTAGAGAAATGTAAGTGTAATTTTTCCAATGTAGAAAGTGAACATAATTTAATCTAAAACAAAATGGGACTTAACTAAAATTTATTTGAAAATCTTACAGGGTAAAAATGAATGTAGGCAGTAACAAATACATCTCTGTACTAATATTATACAATAAACCACGTAAAAAATGTTAATCTCCTTCCTTTCTCCTCACTAGTAAAATAATGTACAAATTTCTTTTGAATGCATTCTTTTACAGAGATCACTTTGCTGCTGCATCCTATCTTCCAGACATCAAATTCATTAGAGCTTGATTTTCATAGAAGGATCCAATATCCCAATCCTCAGTTGCAGATGAAAGTGTCATAAGAGCAACAACTATAGATCTCATACTTGGACGGAGTTGGGGATTGTCCTGTGTGCATGCTTTGGCTAGTTGTGCCACCTGCAAGCCAAACATTGACCATGCCTTGATTAATGTCGAAACAGGGTTTTGACAATTTTTATACCCAGTGTTTGGGGCTGGCCGAACAATTTTGGTCTCCCATTGTTCAATTGGAACACATTCAATCCCTCATGTTACTAATTGTTAGCAAGAATTAACCGGTTTTAGGCCAATTTTGACCGATTTATCAGTTCTTTAACTGATTTTTTGCTAATTTATTTTAAGGGTCAAACCGAACTGGTTTATCTACTAGTCCACCGGCTTTTCAGTCTAACTAGTCAGTTCGGTTTTATTTTTCCAACACTGGTTTTGACAATTTCGAAACAATTTGATTCCTTACTGTTCAATTTGAACAAAATTTTGGGGTTTTGACAATATCTCCCATTACTGATTGTTAGGAATAAATTAAAACGCAAATATTGTGTTAAAATTATTCTACTTCAATGATGAGCTGCTATGTTGACTCAGCAAATATGTACACCACCTTATTTATCATGTAATTTAATTAAAAAATTTAATTGGGGACCCATAATTGCTGAATAAACATGGCAACTCAATCCAAGTACAATGATTTTAACAATTGTTTTTTTCTTTTTGAATTATTGCTAACATTTAGTAACCCGATGGACTAAATTTGTTCCAATTGAAAAGTGAGGAACTAAAATAGCTTGACCCTCAAGCATTGGGGACCAAAATTTTCAAAAGGCCAGGTTGAAATCATATACACAAACTTTCAAAGGCTTTACTCTAACAAATGTATTTACCTTACGAACTGAATCAATAGGGTAGTCATTTCCAAGCCTCGGGTCAACCAGTTTTCGAAGATCTTCAGTAGGATCGGGTTGATTAAGAAGTTCTTCGAACTGCATTATATAAAATGTAAAAAGAAATGAATGTATTAATTTATGTTGATATAGAAAGCATAACAGTGGTTATTTGAAAATGATAATAATATTAAGATCTAAGTTAGAGAAAGCAAGACTGACCAGAGCAACGAGGCCCTTTGAGTCAGTAATTGATTCATTAGTCTTGACGATAGCATCCTTAGCAGAAATAAGTTCATAAAGAACTACTCCAAAAGCATAGACATCTACTTTGGGAGAAACATCACCATACTGAGCATATCTGCAGATAAGAGTATGCTTGGCAATCATTAATCCAATCCAAATTTAAACAAAAGTAAGATTCTTCCTCGTATGAATTCCAACTAAAGCAAGGAGTTGCAGCATGATAAAATAAATAAATAAAACGACAAGTGCAACCGCTAGAACCTAAAACCTAACTGCTCGGGATATCCAACTAAAACTGGACTTCAGAAATATTCATCAATCTCAAGGCATTGGGGTCGCTGAAAGCATATGGACATTACCTAAGGAAGTTACTTTAGTTGGTAAAGAGGGATGGCCTCTCTCTTTGTTAACTAGGGTTAGAATGCTTAGATGCACCAAACTAATGTGGAGCTGTGCGCCCTTAAATTTACTTCGGAAGGGAATTTAGTCTTGGGTAAAGGCCAAGAATATCCTGACTGTAAAATCACAAAAATATAAGGCCATCAATTGACCTCAAAGGCTCAAACATGGCTTTAGGCACCTTACTTCCCCCACAAATTTCAAATTGCACCCCCATTGTCTAAGTTGGCCACACCATCTAATATTTTTCCTATTTGACTATTTGTTAGTACACAAGTTAGTTATTGGAAACATCAAACTCGTTGTATATTAATCCCTAGAGAAACTAATAAGTAATGAGTTTGCTATTTTTCAAGACTAATAAAATAACTAATGTATAACAAATTAATATTTTCATAGACTAATTTGTGCACTCAATAAACTTGGAGGATTAAAGCTAAATGGTCTAGAAATCCAGAGATCAAATTGTTAGTTTAATCAAAAGATTTACACTTGAACTCAGTACTTAAATTTAAAAGGCCCCAATATTATTAGCAATGCTCTTGTCTAAAAAGAAGACCAAAAGTCATCATACTCGGGTGGCATGTATCCGAAGGTTCCCACAAGTCGACCAGTAGGAAGTGATGAGCTGCCAACTTCTGTCAGTTTGGTCAATCCAAAATCTGCAACCTGCATATATGAATATTATAGGAGCTCCCGCAATAAACCCAAAATTAAAATTAAAGATGAGCTTTCGAAACATATTCAACCTTGCCGTGGAGATTTTTGTCTATTAATATATTTGCTGACTTTATATCACGATGGATATACACAGGAACTGTATGCTCGTGAATATATTCAAGACCTCTGGCTGAATCCAGAGCAATTTGCACCCTGCTAGGCCATGGCAGTGGGTCTCTTCCTGGCAAAATATGACTTTACTATTAAGTTATAACCATCACAATGCACCATCACTAAACAATAAGTACTCCATATGCTAATCTAACCTCCTGAACCATGCAAATATTGACTTAAGTTTCCATTCTCAATGTATTCATAGACGAGGAAAAGAGAACCTTCAACACAATATCCAATCAAGCGCACCTACATGGTCATTCAGACGAGGATAGAACATGAGAATGCAGACCATTAACACAAAAAATTTCTCCTAGAAATATGTCAAAAGCTGGTCACTTAAAATGTACTTTTTGTGGAAAAAAATATATCTTATAGCAGTGTACTCAAGACATGACATCTTAGGTGAACAAGTTTTAAGAACTTTTCTATACTCACATACCAAACTTAAATAGTATAATATCTTATATCTAAGTATCTTATAACATGATATCCAAGATACTAGGAAATGTTAGATAACAATGTATCAAGCGGCTCCTTAAATTGACTATAAACAAATTATAGTGGCACCCTTCTGTTTTGTCTGCAACGTTCTTCTAGGGGGCACAGAGGGGGTGGTAGTGCTGTGGCTTGATAATGTAGTAATTAGTAACTTCCCTTGTGTGTTATGTATGGACTAAATAAACAAAATAATCCCTGAAAAATACACCATTCAAAGCTCTAAAAATATCACTTTGAACAAGTTTGTCCCCCAAAAAATAAAGTCGTTACAAACTGGTCTTGCTGCTATCTCCTTTACATTTTCAATCCAAAAATGTCTACGTGGGATGCTATAAGGCCACTTGACAAACAACACATGCACATGTGGTAGTGAATCTAAGAAAAACGTTGTGGTTTAGAAGTGTAAAACACAAATCATCTATAGGTCACACAAAAATCAACTAGGGATTTTGTGTTATACACCCTTAAAACACAGCATTTTACTTAGATTTACTATCATGTGAGTATGAGTTGTTTCCTATGTGGCACCTCTCGTATCAGCTTTTTTGGACAAATAAAATGAGAGGGTTACGGGCAGACCAATTTGCAACGATTTTGTATTTTTTATGGACTAACTCATTCAAAGTAATATTTTTGGAGGGTTGTGTTAGGCATGCAACAACCAACGTAAAATTTCGTCGTAATTACGTGAATATAGATAAACAAAGCAATAGTATTAAAATTAAGTCGTTGCCTGAAAACAACGCGCTGTATAGCTCGAGTGCAGTGTCAAAAGATCAAGAGCCGATGCATCGATGTCCAGATGCAGTGAAAAATAAGCAAAAGCTCCCACACTTTAATGAATGGGTGTGGACAAAGAAGATAGTTCATAAGGGTAAGATCCGTTTTGAAACTTGGAAATGTAGGCACACTTACACTAAAATCAATGGAAATAGTTGATACTATGATTAGGAGAAGGATCAATATTATGTGTCTACAAGAAATTAAGTGGGTAGGAGAAAAGACAAAGAAATTAGATTCTTCAAGTTTTAAACTTTGGTACACTCACAAGACAAAAACTAGCAATGGTGTAAGTATAATAGTTGATAAGGAGTGGAGGAACAATGTGATAAATGTGAAAAGCTTAGAAGATAGGATTATAACTTTAAAGTTTGTAGTTGAACGGGACACTTTTAATGTATTTAATGTATATGCACCCGAAGTAGGATTAGAGGAGCATCACAAGAGAACTTTTTGGGAGGATTTAGAATGTTTGATTCAAGAAATATCTCTGGGAGAAAAGATTTTTTTAGGAGGAGATCTGAATGGACATGTAGGAAGGGAATCTAAAGGATACGAGGATATACATGGAGGTTTTGGATTAGAAGAATCAAATAAAGAAGATAAAACTATCTTGGATTTTTCTTTATCCTATAATTTTACTATAGCAAACACTTGCTTTAAAAAATGGATAGAACATCTTATCACATACAAGAGTGGAGGAGCAAACTCTCAAATAGATTTTTTCTTGGTAAGAAAATCAGATAAAAAATTTTGCACAAATTGCAATCATACTTGGAGAGAGTTTGGCTACCCAACACAGAGTTTTAGTTTTGAACGTATGAGTCAAGAGAAGAGTAGAAAGAAAGAGTAAGAAAACAGTTTCTAGAATTAGGTGGTGGTCTTTGAAGAATGAACAACAAAAGAGTTTTTAAAGAAGAGTGGACAAAAATGAGCTTTGAGAGGACTAGAGAAATGCTAATGATATGTGGGACGAGATGGCCAAAGGGATCAGGAATATAGCAAGAGAGATACTTGAAGAATCAAGAGGCGTTGGACCAAAGGGTAAAGAATTTTGGTGGTGGGATGCAGAGATGCAAAATAAGATTAAGGTTAAAAGAAAGTGTTATAAGAAGTGGTACTTATGTAAAAATAATGAAAATTGAGATAAATATAAAGTGGTTAAGAAAGACGCTAAGAAGGCTGTGAGTGAAGCGAGATCTAGAGCTTTTGAGGGTCTATATCAATTTTTAAGAATTAAAGATAGAGAAAGAAAAATTTACAAGTTTGTAAAGGGTAAGGAAAGAAAGACAAAAGACCTAAATCAAGTAAAATGTATTAGAGATGAAGAGGATAATATTTTGGTAAGGGAACAAGATATCCAAATACGATGAAGGAGTTACTTTCAAGGGCTTTTTAACGAAGGACATGAGTTGACTTGTGACACTGATAGACTAAATATTACAGATGAGGACCGTAATTATACTTTTTAACATAGAATTCAAGAGGTTGAAGTAGAGAAGGCTTTGAAGAGAATGGAAAATGGCAAAACAGTAGCATCTGATAATATACCTATTGAGGTGTGAAAAAGTTTAAGAAAGAAAGGTATAAATTGGCTCACTAAATTGTTTAATGTGATAATGAAATTTAAGAAAATGCCGGATGAACGAAGGAGAAATATTTTAATACCTATCTATAAAAATAAGGGGGACATACAAAACTGTTCTAACTATCGGAAGATTAAGTTCATGAACCACACTATGAAATTATGAGAGAAGATCATTGAGCAAAAATTAAGACAAGAGATTCAAGTCACAGAGAACCAATTTGATTTCATGCCAAGAAGATCAACTATGGAAACAATTTATTTACTGCAGAAATTGATGAAAATGTATTAAAGAAGACAGAAAGATTTGCATATGGTTTTTATTGATTTGAAAAAGGCATATGACAATGCTAAGGCTCAATTTGGGTATACAGCTTATTTAAGCGCTTATAGAATAAGACTATGTAAAAAATACTTATAGAAGAAGGTCTTTTAAATTAAGTTATTTAGCATTTGGATACATACTTGAAAAAATACTTTTTAAATTTATAAATTTTTTTTAAAACATTTGGATATAATTTTGATAGAAGGAGAGAGGTGAATGATATAGTTTTGATAAAATTTTAACTCAAAATAGCTTTCTGGTCATGTAAATTTGAGCTTTTATAGAGATTTTTTTCAACAAACTTAAAAAACTGACTTATGAAATAAGCTAAAATTAGTTTATTGAAAATTGATAAGTTACTTATTTAAATTTATCCAAACACTGTTTTTTTAACATAAAAGCACTTATACTAATAGATAAACTCTAATAAGCTATAAGTTCTGCTATCCAAACGGGACCTAAGAGAGGTTTCATAGAAAGCTTTAGAGAAGAAAGGAGTACGTATTGGGTATATTCGAACAATTAAAAACATGTATGATAAGATCATGACTTGCGTGAGAATATAAAATGGGGACACAGGATCTTTCCACAACTATTGGATTACATCAAGGGTCTTCTCTGAGTCTGTATCTTTTTAACTTAATTTTGGATGCAATTACTGAATATATACAAGATTTAGGACCTCAATGTATGATTTTTGCAGATGATATAGTTTTAGTTGGTGAATCGAAAGAGAAAATAAATATGAAGTTAGAGTTATAGAGACAAATTTTAAAAACACATGGTTTTCGTATAAGTAAAAATAAAACAGAATATATGGAATGTATTTTTAGTAAAAGACGAAAAAATACGAATTTAAATGTAAAACTTGGAGGCCATATATTAAAACGAATTACAAATTTTAAATATCTTGAGTCCATTATACAAAATGATGGCGAAGTAAAGAAGGACGTAAACCATAGGATTCAAGCAAGATGGATGAAATGGAAGAAAGTTTCGAGGGTCATTTGGGAAAAAAAAGTGCCGCTCAAAGTTAAAGGAAAATTTTATCGTACGGCTATATGACCTGTTATTGTATGATACTGAATATTAGGCGGTCAAAAGACAACATAAAGATAAACTCAATGTTGCAGAGATAAAAATGTTGCACTGGATGTGTAGACACACCAAAAAAGAGATATGATTAAAAATGAGTGCATTAGAGAGAAGGTTAGGGTAACATCTATTGTAGAAAAAATAATGAAATCTCTCTTAAAGTGGTTTGGTCATGTGTGGAGAAGACCTGCAAAAGTTCTAGTGAGAAGAGTAGATCAGATGGAGAATAGTCTGATAGTTAGAGGTAAAGGCAGGCCAAAAAAAACAATAGGTGAAATTATTAAGAATGATTTAATAGTTAATAACTTATTTATCGATTTCATTCATGATAGGCCACTGTGGCGCCGTTTGATTTATGTAGATGACCCCACCTAATGAGAGAAGACTTAATTGTTGTTGTTGTTGTAAATGTTTGAATGGTGTATTTTTTGGGGACTATTATGTATATTTAATCTACCAAAAATAGTACAGGTGTGATTCTCATGTGATAGAATAATTAGGAATTCTTGATCCATATAGGTAATTTTGCTAGACAATAATGGACTGTTTTAGTCACAAAAAGAAAGGAAATCCTTTGAATTGGACAACAACCTAACCTAATCGTACCTCTAAAAGTAGTAAGTGATAACTAATATTAATGATGTATTATGCTATCCAAGTTTGAGATGAATAACTACAAACCACTTTTCAATTGATGGTAGCATGCAAAGTGTTGAATGCAAAAACTTAGATTTATAAAAGAAGAATGAATAATGTACCTGGAGAGATGCAATTGGTTTTGAAAATGATGCAAGAGCAGAAGCAAAGAGTCAACTAACAATTTAGCCCCTAATTTTATAGATCCACTTAGTTTAGTCCACAAATTTGTTTTTAGTACACGAGTTAATTCTTAAAAAATATCAAACTCATTGCACATTAGTCCCTAGAACTAATATGCAATGAATTTAATATTTTTTAGGAACTAACTAAACAACTAAGATGCAACAAGTTGATAATTTCATAAATTAATTTGTGCACTCAAGAAAAATTATGGACTAAAGATAAATGGGTTTACAAATTCAGAGACTAAATTGTAAATTTACTCCAAAAGAAAATCAAGAAGAGAGAAATAAAAGAGAGAAGAAAAATAATCAAAAAAAAAACAGAGGTGGCAGATAGTCTGGATTCTCAACAGAATTCTTTCAAAAACTTTGATCAAGCATATAAGTACTCTTTAAATTGGATGTTATGCAAAAGAAAATTAAGAGGAAAAAGAAAGTGGTCAAATTGGCATGATAACATACAGATTTCACATGTCATAATTTCCTGATACTATTTTATCTGAAATTAACCAAATTGATACCCAAGATAATGCTCGATCCCATTCTGCATGGCACACACCTCAATTGACACATTGAAGAGATAATTACAAATGCTTAAAGTTTGATAGATTTAGTACCAAATTAAGGTGATGAACATTTGTCAGGACTTTCAATTCAGCTAGAAATTCTCTTGTTGCTTGCATATCCATCTTCTTGATTGCAGCTTTCTGCATAGGAAAAATTATTTAAGGTAGCTTCTTTAATGAGAATAGCAATAACAAAAAGAACAAGAAGGAATTTCTGTACAGTAAGAACTTCCTGATTCATCTCAAGAGAATTATCAAGTATTATGTAATTCTACAAGAACTGTCTGTTTAACAACAATCTGCATTGTGCTATAGTTAAAAGAACAGTAGATATATAGTAACTATTATGCAATCATCTCATATTTTAGAGAGGGAAAAAAGAAGAAAATAAGCAAGGATAAAGATTGACCAAACTTTTTATATACTTAGCGTTCAATTTATCTTTCCCTGTTAAGGTCCACCATTACAGCATTGCACAACCATTTTGAAGCAACACTTAATCTTTGCTCACCACTCTTTCTTTTAGCTTGACTTCCACAATTATGCATCTTTTCCAAGATGAAGAAATGATTAGTTTAGATGATGACATCTAGGAGAACAAAGTTCTGTGTTTATTCACCCTTCATATCATATATCATATGTTATCATCTTCAGTCTAGATAAATATAGCGAGACTCGAATATTAATCACCAATTATCAAGGTTTTTCTTCTTCAAACAGTGAACTATGATCTTCTAACCCTTGACTAATAAGTACGAACCAGTCAAAAAGTAAACCTAGATGCATCAACAATGATCAAGTCCTCATGAAAATAAGAGTAAAATTTTTAAAGGAATGGTTGTAATAAATCATAGCTATATTTGTGATTACAAACCTCGCCTCTCAGCTCTGCATAGTAGACAGCACCAAAACCACCTTGACCAATTTTATGAGCCAAACTGAAGTTATCTGTGGCAGTGGCTAGTTCCTCATAAGAAAATTCCACCGATTTGTCCACTGTAATGCCAGCAACACTACCAGCAACAGGATTACCACCATATTCAGCATTACCAGAGGTTGCATCTGAAATGGGACGCATCAAACTGTCATTATATACAATAATAAGCTTTATATCAATTTCTTAGAACGTGTAAGAGCAACATCATCACAATGGTTTGTTATGAAACGTGCACAAAATGAATGCCATATACAAACAGGGGAGCATGCAAGTCATGTCAAAGGATGCGCAAGAGGTGGTTAGGTGGGATGATAAATCTGGTTTCTTTTCAAGTCTATGATCTTACTGTCTGTCAAATAATTTTTCTAGGAACAAAATCAACAATATTTATGCCAGCATGAATGAGGAGCAAGAAATTTCAAAGTAAAAAAGAAATGGGTAATGACATCAGATAGTAAACTTTCTCCTTTTTTATTATTAACTAGATACTAAGATTATATGACCTATGATTGACAGTTGAGTGAGGTTACTTGAGTTACATTTGAAATGTAAAATATGTTATAGGAGAGCTGTTCAGTCAGGTAAACTCTGCAGCATGTATTATTCACCAACACCTAAAGAGCATGGGTAAAGGGAAAGAGAGAGGTAGGGTGGGGTTGGAAGAATTATAACTAGAGTAAACTCTACCCCTCCTATCCTGAGCAGAAATACCTTTGGAATCTTGCGGGAGTAATTTCATCTCCTCCATCTTCTTCTTTTGGAAATATCCAACATAAATACCAATTGCCAACAACAGAAGCCCTACTATTACTCCAATGGATATTCCAGCTATAGCCCCACCAGCTAGACCTGCTTATACAGAAGCAATTTATGAGCTCAAAGTATGATTGAACTTTTACTTTTAGTACATTTTGACCAAGTGTACAAAATGAATATCAAACCGAAGAGAAGATAGTCATCATATGACCAGCTTTCTGAGAAGAGCAAAAGTCAAACCTCCTGCACTTCTGTGGAAAAGGAAAAGATAGTCATTAACATTACTCAATTTATTGGAGAATGACCAATTACACAACCATATGTGCAGATAACATGCAAAATAGAATAACAATATTTACCTAGACTCAAGTGGCACATAGGTTCCATTTTGATCTGGAAAGTGAAAGGAAAAAGTGAGACAGGTATAATGAAATTTAGATACCAAGGAACAAGTTTAAAGATAGAGCTATATTCATTAACCTTGTCAATAATCCCTGTACTCGATTACATTTTTAACCATGTAAGCCACTTTTAGACAACATCGAGCAGAAATAGCAATTTCAGTATTAGAAGACGGTTCCTAAAATTTGACACACGAAATCAACACTACTTTTTCCAAAACCTTAGTTAAATTGGAAGCGATAAGATTACTACTACATACGGATTTCCCTGGATAAGTAAGGGAGGAAATAGCAAGACCATGCATATTCTTGTTAAAATTAAACATCATTTTTCTCACATATGCCCAGGTAGATCATTATCCCTTCCACCAAAATTATTTAGTTACATTCCGGGAGAATGTATAACCATACGATCAGGATATGATAAAATCATAAAATTGTTAAGGACCACTAATTTCATTTAATTATGAAGAACGGGGATGGAAATTATCAAAATCCTGACCACTTGATTATAAAGCCTAAAGCAATTTAAAAGCTAGATCCACGAATAGTTTTATTATCATCCCTAACAAAAAAAAGGCATCTAAATTAACAATTTAACGGGTAATCAAGTTCTATATGCAAATCCTACAAAATAAAACTTACGTTATCAACACCCTTTATTTAAACATGGATAACTAAGATAGTACCATGTAAAATAAACCGCTGAGTTATTGCAAAATTAGACTACCTTTGCCGGGGATATAAACCAGACCACTTCCTTGATTGAAATTCACACTTGGATTGTACCTCTGAAGCAAACCTGCGTCAAGATTCACCGATTGTGACACAGTCTGCAAAGTCTCCCCAGGCCTAAGAGGGTATGTGATGAACAACCCATAATCTTTAGAAACATCGCTGTTCCCACAGGAACAATTGATCGTGACATTTAATGTTCCAGTGTCGGGAATATTATCTGGTGGGTAGCTATTGAACCTCCGCAACCACGCAACGTCGGTCAAATTGGCATAGTTGTTCCTAGCAACCTTCTCATAGGTGTCCCCTGATTGAACATCGTACTCAAACTTATGACCCAAGAACTCACCATCAATGCAATCACATGGGAAGGGAACGTTGATTCTTATAAGGGCTTTGACGCTATCTTTGTTGGGTACTTGGTCCTTGTTGTAGCTGACAATATCGTCAGGGGTTGAAAGAAGCCGGGATTTCATAACCTGTGAAATATATGTGAGGTTCGAGCCTTGCCAAACAAAGTACGAACCAAGAGCTAGATTACAACTCTCTTTACATAGTGATTCAGCACTGAGAAAAATTGAAGCCCACCAGAAGAAGAAGAAGAAGAAGAAAACAGGAAACCCAAATCTGAGTTCCATTGAGTTGAAGAAAAAAAATATCGGAAAAATTCTTTTCAGAGAAACGAAATGTAAAGGAAGAAATAAATTAAATAGAAAAAAGGATATGTTAAGATCCAAATGGGAGCTGAGAAAGAGAAAGAGAGAGAAAGTTTGAAATTTGATGCTCTGGGTTGGGGTTGGGGGGGGGGGGGGCGGTGTTTTGCGGGGTAACGTTGACCTGGTAAAAAATTGATCTTCGAAAGAAAAAAATCAAACTGCGCTCCAAAATTTCTGATGCCTTTTCAATGGTAGAACTAATCAGCAGCCTTTCATAAATAAATAAAAAGCAGTAACTTTCTTGCTTTAATAATTTAACAAACTCAAACTGTAGAGAGGTAGCTTTGTATTTGCCTCTCTGTTCGAGACTCGGCTAACACACCCGTTAACAGTAAATTCCCGCCGTTTTTAGCTTATTGTATGTTTACGAGAGTGGATCCTCTGCTGTGCTGAAAAGCACAGCAGGGCGCAGCACCAACCCCCCACCCCAACTTTTTTTTATTTTAAGTAATTTTTTTATAAAAAAATATAATTTTTTATGTTTTTTTAAAATTAAATATAGATTTTTTTTTAGTATAATTTTTTTGTTAAATTTAAATAAATTTATTGTTAAAACTTAGTATTTTGTATATAATTTATTTTTTTATCAAATTTTAATGATAGTTTTTTTATTTATTTTATAATCATATATTTCATAATATAATGAAATTATTTAAATTTAATAAAAACATATTATATTTTTTGGTATTTTTTTTAGTCAAATTTTTGTTTGTTTGTGTTTTTTAAAGTTAAGTTTAGATAATTTTTTTGGTATATTTTTTTAAGTTAAATTTAAATAAATTTGTTGTCAATATTCAATATTTTAAATATAATTTATTTTTTTATTAAATTTGATGATAAAAAAAATTTTATTTTATAATGATGTATCTTATAATATAATGGGATTATTTAAATTTGATAGAAAAAATTACATATAAAATATTATTTTAATTTAATAAAAAAATTATATCAAAATTTGTCAAGTTAAAAAAAAGACCATGCCAAATTTAAAGGTTAATGTTATAAAAATAAATATAATTTTTTAATAGATAATTTTATTGAATATTAAATTTATTAAATTTAAATAATATTTTATGTATAATTTTTTTATCAAATTTAAATAATTTCGTTATATTATAAAATATATGATTATAAAATATATAAAAAATTTATCATTCAAATTTAATAAAAAAAATAAATTATATTTAAAATATTAAGTTTTGACAATAGTAAAGTATAAAAAATTACTCGAAATAAAAAAAATTTGGTGGGGGGAGCACACAAAAAAATTGCATTTTTTGAAAAGAAAAACAAAAGAAAAATGGGGGCGGGAGGAGGGTTTGGTGCTGTGCCCAGAATGTCTGTTCTGGGCATAGCACGCCCTGCTGTGCCTTTCAACACAGCAGAGGATCCTCTCTCATATGTTTACAGCTTTTGAACTCTAGAAGCAGCGACTGTAGTTTCTTTCCAGGGTAAAATGGTAAACTATTAATTTGTTTGTCTCTTGCTTTTTATTTTTCAAAGATGTTATTCTTAATTTATTTAGTTATTATTTAACTATTTTTTTAAGTCATTGTGTGCTATAGTCAATAATTTTGTATTTTTATTTTAAAATAATTTTATAACTTTTTAAAATTTAATTTTGAGATTAAAATAATTTTTAAAAATTTTAAATTAATAATTTAATTTTAATAGTAGTTTCAAAATATTACAAAATTATTTAATATATAAGTAGAAATAAATTTATTTAATAAAATTTTCACAGATCAATTTTACTAAAATTTAAATGAGAAATATCGAATGTCATTAAAGGAGATACTTTAAACTATAGAGATAAATTGATTTTGGGCTTTACTAGAGGATATAAATTATAATTTATTCTTATTTTTAAAGTGAATATAGTTTTGATGTTTAAAGATGTATATTTTTAATTTATTTTTTAAAATTTAACTTTCTCATTTTAATCTTCAAAAAAATTGTTCCACTTTTAAAACTTATCTCTATTAACTCTATTAATATATTTATTTATATAATCTTATTAAAATTTTAATTACCCTAATTTATGAATTGATTTTTATTTTCATCTTAAATTTTACTCATCCGCTGGTAATGGAATTTGAACTTAAGACTTCTATTATGAAATAATCAATGCTGCAGAACCATTTGTTCTTAAAACGCAAATTAAAAAATTATAAATGTAAGAATTGTATAAATAACCTTATTTGCTTTTTTTTTCTTAAGTGGAACAAATATCCTTCCATTCTTTATATATAAAATTAATTTTATTCAAAATATGTAAGTTTATCTATTTTAAAGTAATTTTTTCACAATCTCAAGTCCTTGTCTTAATTAAATATACGGTTCTCTCTCTTTAAAAAAAAAAAAAACCGTCATTATCCACAAAAAAGAACATTATATTCAAAATCAGTATGACATCGAAAATGACATACTTGGCTACTTGCAAATAAAAACTCTTAAAATATAGATATTTAATGAGATTATTTGGATAGGATATATATTGTATATCTGGGATTCTCTCTTTTATGGTAGATGAAATCTTTGGGTTTTAAGGTAGTTATAGATTATTTATAAATTTTTTTGATACATAAGATTTGAAAAAAAAAATTAATATTCTTATTTTATGTTATATACCACGAAAAAATTTAAAATTTTCAAATATTTTGTAATAAATTTTTAAGTATTTGAAAAAATTAAAATACTCACGCATCTTAAAATTCAGATTAAGGAAAAAGGTTTCTTTAACCAAAAAAAAATGGTGCTCATTTATAAAATGGACCAAATTGATCTTTTTTTTATAATTAAAACCAATTTTATCTTATATGATTTATAAAATCTTAAAATCAAATCCAACCAATAATTTTATGAACTTAAACCAGACCTTGACTAGCCAATCAGACAAACGATCCTACATTTTTTTGTATCTTTCCCCCATTTTTATTTGTATAAATATCTCTGTATAAGTATTGTATATGTACAATAACATTTTTGAAGATTGTCTGGTTTGGTTTAACCTTTTTTTTTTCTTTTTTTCTTTGGTATTTTTTTTATTTTCCTGTTATGACATATACACATGTACAAATATTAATGATATTA
Organism: Gleditsia sinensis; assembly: GCA_037074535.1. Lineage (NCBI taxonomy): Eukaryota > Viridiplantae > Streptophyta > Magnoliopsida > Fabales > Fabaceae > Gleditsia > Gleditsia sinensis. The sequence continues at coordinate 24,782,498 of CM073472.1, forward strand.
ATAAAGCGTTTATCACATAATAATTTAATCAAATATTATTTTTTACTATTACGTTTTGTATAAACTGGTCTAAAGAATATTCTAAAATAAAATTTGAAACTTAATTGATTTTACTATTTGTGTGGAATTAGGATTCTCTCACTGTTACAGAAGATGAGAAATAGATACAATAAAATAGTTTATTTTGCATAATTAATTATTTTGTACCTGTTTTTCTCTTAATATTTTGGAAAAATTAAATTAATAATTTAATATTTAAATTTATAAACTTATGTAGTTTTGATGTGCTAATTTTTTGTTGTACAAATTAATTTACAAAATTATTAATTATTTGTATATTAGTTATTTATTATCTCTTGAAAAAATTAAAATTTTCTGTATATTAACTGTTATATAAATTAATTTTTAACGAATTTAATATTTTAACGACTAATTTATATACATAAAAAATTTTAAAAATTAAAAGCAAATAAATATAAGAACTGAATTACTAATTTATTATTTAAAACATTGTCGACAGCACCATCCCGAAGACCCTAACTTTTTAAACATTATCTTTGAATTACGTACCAAAGCCTTCAACGCCCATACCATGCCAGTACCACAATATGACCCTTGAAATTGACCTCATTCTCTCTCCTTTTCCACCCTCCCCCCTTCTCCTCTAACATCAATACCTTTAAAGGCATATATTAATTCCTTCTCATATAAAAAAGAAAATAAATAAATAAAAATTTCAATTTAAATTTTGTTAAGTTATAATAAAATTGGTATATCATGTGCACATGTTTACTTAAACATGTGTCATTATTTTATTGGTCAGAACAACTTCTTATTTTATGTTTTTCCGCCAAAAACGAATCTTCTCACCCCTCTCTTTAGCTTAACTTTGACTTAAGGGCTTGTTAAAATTTGAGTCTTGGGTTACGTACATTGAACGTATCTTGAACTTTGCCTTGTGGGAGCTGCAAACCATTAACAAGCAGAAAAGATTCAACTTTTTGTTGTTTTTTTTTTTTTGGGAAATGGTCTGCGGTCCTATTCACAGGACCTTGAGAAAAATAACTAGGTAGACAATTTTGATTGGCTTTAATGATGGATTTTTACAGTTTGCATGATTTGATTTACAGGTGACATCATTATTAATTTATTAAAATGACATGTAACTTCAATTTAATTGATCATAATACATCGTCTTATATGTATGACAAAACTTTGATTAGTTTTCATGTATTTATTTTAAAATAAAAGGTGCCATAAATTTAATTGGTCGTATTGTATTATTCTTGCTACACGATAGAATTTGATTATTTGCTATATATTTAATTTAGGAACTCATTAATGACACTTTAAAACTTTTTAATTGATTATTAAATATTTATGTGGGCTCTTTTCTAATTAGCTTAAAATTTAATTACCTACAAATGCTCCCTCAAGACTTGTTTATGAACTCAAAAAGTATTTTATAATGTTAGTAGACGAGTCTTGAATTTGATATTTGGATTGATTTAGAACTTGAATATATTTGTTTAGAATTGATTTGGGACTTGGATATATATATATATATATATATATATATATATATATATATATAAACAAATTCCTATAATTTATTTAGATTTTATTTAATGGAAGTTTTAATCTTGTAAGGAGATATAATTTCAATAGAGTAAGCATATTGTAGGATTTCTTATCAAAGTGTGACATTTGATCTATAAATAAGGAGAGAATTGAGCTATTCTATTTACAAAATATTGGAGCTCAAATATTGATTATATTCTTCTTCTTCTTCTTCGTTTTCAATTAGTTTCATTTGTTGTAGTTCTTGCTGGTTGCCTTTTTGTTTTTTGTTTTTTCAGATGTTGTAAATTTTGACAAAGTGGCATTTATATCCATGAAAATTGACGCAATATATATTTTTTATTTGTTGTTCTCTATTTTTGTTTTATGTTTCCTCCTTTCTTTAGCAGAGTTTAGTTTTTTTTTTCTGTGTTGTTTTTCTTTTGGAATTTTATTTTTTGTACACTTATTTCTTTTCTTTTTGCAGGATTTTGTTTTTGTATTTTAATATCCGTTTTTTATGCAAAAGTTTATTTTTTTATATTATTATTATTATTACTTTACAGAATTTTATTTACTTACTTATTTTTTGACCGAGATACTATATGGAGAGGTAGAAGTGCTATTTGTTAGAGTTTTAAGATGTATCTAAAAAGAAGGTAGTAACTCTTCTAATTTGTTCATTGAAGAAGGTTACGATACATATTAAAAATGATCTAAACATGCTTCTAAATTCAAAACATGTTTAAATTGATCAAATGCAGAATTATGAATAATAAAACCAACCTCTCGCCGTTATTTTTTTTCACAAATTTTTTGACTTTCTCTCTAGTTTTGGCTCTTCTAAATATTGTATCCCTCACTAAAGATGGTATAAAATTTGTAGATAGAAGTTGAGAGAGACTAGGGATCAAAACTTCTTGATATAATTATTCTATCATCAAGAACAATAATAAAGAAGTTACCACCTCTATAATAGCTTTTCATTGTCATTCAAGTTGCAAAATAATGCTCATTCAATTCTTAAATGTTGGGCCATTAATCTAAACAATGGATCTTCAATATGCAAACTGTTACATTTTTCCACTTGATCCATACGTTTAACTTATTGACTTAAATGAGTTATCAAACAACTTTTTTAATAAATAAATTGATGAATCATAGTGACAGGACTTCTAAAAGTGAGTAATATCAACTATGTATTACAATGCATTTAGTTTCTTAAGTGTTATGCTTAATATGATAACAAAACTTAATAAATAAACCCTATGTTTATTTTTGATCCAAAAACAAAATATGTTTTTTTCAAATGAATTAAGGAGCACATAATATGAAAAAATATTACTATATATAAGAATTTCATTAATAAACTGTATGTATATAATCATAAAATGGAACTAAATCTCATTTTCTTTACATAATCCTTAAATTTTAATGGTGGCATGTTTTTAGTCAAAGGATTAGATATCATCAATTCAGTGCTAATGTGCTCAATAACCACTTTCTTTTCTTTTACACGTTCTCTAATGGTTAAGTACTTAATGTTGATGTGTTTATTTCGACTTCCACTTCTGTTATTTTTAGCCATGAAGACAACAACTTAATTATCGCAGAAAATTCTCAATAGCTTAGAAATGGAATTCATAACTCTAAACCCCAAAATAAAATTCTTAGGCCATACTGTAATGACCTTAAAATTTTTTTACATGAGTATTAACCGTCTATTTCTTTCTGATGCCATTACCGATCTCAGTAACTGTAATAGTTTGCTCATCCAATTACCACATTAATTAATGATAAGATAGTTTATCGCAACATCATAGCATAAGCAGATATACATACCATAGTACCCAGAGTACTAATTATATTATACTAAGCATAAAGGTACCAGTCATTATACAATATACTCTCATGACTAGATTAATACAATATTATATACTACTCAGTAACAAACTAACTACAACAAAATCTAGTATCTATATGAACTCCCTCATGATGCAGATGGTGGTGGCGTCATGTGCACTGAAAGTTTAGACCTATGTATTACAACTAGATCTTGTATAACTGGTATTTGCCCCATATAGGGTAGTTCTACCCAGAAGACCGCAAACATCAGTATCATCATCTACTCTGATATATTGATCTACTAATCTGAACATAATATGAGACAATAGTGGAGATTATTACTGATTCACTATCGAAAGTTACCTCTTTCACTTGACTAATTTATTGATTTTGTAAAATATATGAGCTCTGACTCAAGGTTGTAGGGTCAAATGAGCAACCGGCTCACCCCTGAATGTGGCTACAACACACCATCCAAGCATGACATATATTATATATGTTTTTCAATCCGTTAGTAGGGCGTCCTCTAATTTTGTACCAAATACGGAGGCCATGAGACCTTTATCAGGTCACCTCGCTACAATAAGGGTCATCCCACTTTTCTTTTCTTTTTTATAAAATCAGTCAAGTGCAGATATTGACTCTTTTGGTTAGCATACAACCATATAACCATTTTAGGAACAAGTGGATACTAATATTGTATATGTTATATAAACAATCAACATGGTAACTTATATTTCATTTCATACATATATTAATACAATTAACAATATCATTAGGATGCCAATTAATAATTTTGAAATAAACAAATGTCTCATTCTTAGCCACTTACCTTCCTTCATACATCTCTTTAGGTTTTCGCTTACCTTTGCTTAAAATGTTTCCCTATAACTTTTGTTTATATTCTTATTACTCCTTTCACTAACTATGTTTAATTTGTGATCTTAAATATATGTGTGTATATACTTAATTAAAAATTCATAATCTACCTTCTTACTCTAATATATACTCTCTTATTTTATAATATCACTTGTATGTAAAATTTTTCTCGTTTTCTTGCTTCTAATTCAATATTCAGTCTCCAACACGACTTATCCATGTTTTAGGACACAACTGTGCTTCAAAAATTCGTAAACAATTGTGAAATAGCTCAAACTAGCTCAGAACACAGTTTACCCGTATTCTAGGACATAGTTATGCTTGAAAACTACTTTAAACTTACCCCAAAACATATCCGAACACGGCCTAGCCATGTTGAAACAACCCAAACCACGCTTTGACCGTGTTTTGTGGAATTCTCTCATTTATCTAATCATATCTCCCTCATACGAACTCTGATTGAGGTGATTCTAAAGCCTATAAAAATTTAAAATAATTATCTACAACTTTCATGTTTATTATTTCTTTATATTCCTTACGAATTATTCTCAAAAAATAGAAAAAAAAAAGCTTATATTTTCCATCATGGATTTTAGACTGATTCTAATATATGCTTATTAATCGGCCATATCTCCCTTATATGGACTCCAAATTAAGTTATTTCAAAACCTATAGACAAGTATCTACAGTTAATATGCATACCTGTTTGGCTAAAACTGCATAAAACATGGTGTTTTGACCCTCACAAACTCAGCATCATGAAACACCAATTGATTCCAAACCTACCATCACTAATTAGGACATAACTCTCTCATATGTGGTCCAATTAAGTCAATTCTAAAGGTTACAAAAAACTAAGATATAGAGCTACAAATTTAGTGTTGGGACTTTTTCATATTTTGCATAAATGTTTAACTCACAATCTATCTCTTAGCAAGCATATCTATATGTGTATATCAGTTTACTCATGACAACAACCCAAACTAATTCTAGCCATAAAGTCAATGTCTAAAGCAACAAAAATCCAAGCATGAAATGCATAATACATATGCATCAAACATAAATTCACTTATGGCTAATTTAAATAATTCAAATCCCAAAAATTTGCTGGAAAGGGGTAAGATAGAAAAATTTTGAGAGAGCAGAAACTTTTTTCAGCTTGCATCATAACAATTTATTTAGAAATTTCACCTTGAAACCTACCTCAAAACACTTCCTACAACCTTCCTTGCCTTACTTTGATTTAGTTCTCTTTCTTGCCTCCTTTCTTCCTCTAAAATTACTAATTTTCTGCATTTTTTTTTATCAACACCTTCACTCTCCTTTCTTCTTCTTATTCTCCTCTCTTTTTCTTTGCGTATTTTTTTTTCTCTACTGGTTGGCTTCTATTTTTCTGCCACTCCACCACCCTTCTAATCCTATATCCATATATTTTCCTAATCTAATCTCATGAGCTATCCCAACACCTAGCCTAATGCATTATTAGCCCTTGAGGTATGTTGACACTTGTCCCTAATGCATTATTAACTCTTGAGATGTCCCTTAAGGTGTCATTTAAGAAAAATAATCAGAAGATTTCCCATAGTATACATTTTTTAATTATTTTCTTAAATACATTAAGATTAATGTACTTTATCCTAATTTCTAAAAATATAACATTTACTCCATCATCAATTTAATCTCATTCTTCTTTAATATTCTCTTCAATATTTTTATATAATTTTTATGATGAATAAAATTTGAGATGTTACAATTCTCCACCCTTGAAAGAAATTTTGTCCTCAAAATTGAAAAAATTACCTGATTCAAATAAGTAAGGATATTTTTGCTTCATGACATCTTCCATTTTCCATGTAACTTCTTCTAAACTCAATCCTTACCAAAGCACTTTAACTAATGGGAGAGTCTTATTTCTTAGTTACTTTACCTTAGTATCTATAATGGCTATAGGTTTTGGTTGATAAGTTAGGTTCTCTTTCACCTGTATCAGTTTTTCCATTATAATATGTGAAGAGTCTGGAAGGTATTTTCGTAATTAGGATACATAGAATACATTATCGAGATTAGATAATTCATGATAGGATCCCAAAAATTGAGGGCTCAACTTCTTTATTTTGAGGGTTCTACCAACACTAGTAGTAGAATAAATCTTCAAAAACACATAATCTCTTTCTTCAAATTCCAAATGTTTCCTTCTTTGATCATAATAACTCTTCTGTCGACTTTGAGCTGCACACATTGGATCATACAGATTTGTTCAAAGATTTGTTGTACCAAATTAGGGCCTAATAGCTTTCTTTCTCCCACCTCAAACCAACATAGAGGTGATATGTATTTTCTACCATATAGTGCTTCATAAGGTGTCATTCCAATGCTTAAATGATAACTGTTATTATAGACAAATTCCACCAATGGTAGGTATTTGTCATATCCTTTACCTTGCTTCATTACACATGCCCTTAACATATCCTCTAAAGTCTGAATTGTTTTTTCTATTTGTCTATTTGTCTGAGGATGATACGTCGTACTAAAGCATAATTTAGTGCCAAACACCTTTTGTAATGATTTCTAAAATCTAGAGGTAAATTTGAGATCTCTATCTAAAAAATTGTTGGAAGGAATTTCATGTAATCGGACAATTTCTTACAGATACAACTAGGCCAGCTTATCCAATGAATAACTGATCCTAATAGGTAAGAAATGTGCAGATTTAGTTAATCTATCCACTATCACCCATATTGCATCACATTCTATTAAAGTTTTAGGTAAACCCACAACAAAATCTATTGATATATTGTCCTATTTCTATTTTAGAATTTCAAGTGGTTGCAGTAGTCCTGAAGGTCTTTGATGCTCTATCTTTACTTTTTGAAAAATTAAGCACTTTGTTACAAATTCAACAATATCTCTTTTCATTTTTTGCCACCAAAACATTCATTTTAGATCATTGTACATTTTGGTGATTCCAAGATGAACAGTATATTTACTCTGATGAGCCTCCTCCACAATCTTGCTTCTCAATTTCGCATTCTGAGACATACACATTTGCCCTTGATGCACTATGATTCCATCTTCTAAAGTGAAAAAATTCTCTTGGGGGCGTTTGGTACATGGTAACATTTTTCATTCCTAGGAATCATCTTTCCTAGGAAACATGTTTCCTGAAAATGATGATTACTGGGAATGTACAAAATGCGTTTGGTTGACTTTAAATATTTATCTGAGAATCTTTTATTACTACGTTTGGTTATAATAGAACTTTCCTCAGAATTGTAGTATTTTTCCAAAAATGTCCTTACTTATGTTAAGATGAGAGAAAGAAAGTAAGTGCAGAAATGACAGAGAAAGTGATAGAAAAAAGAAAAAAATTATGAGAAAGAAAGTAAGAGAGAATGACATGAGAAAGAAAGTATGGGTGAGAGAGAGATGTGTAAGAGAGAGATAAAAAATGACAAAATAGAGGACATTATTGTCTTTTTATATTTAAAAAAGATTCCCATGGTATGGGAAACTTGGATTCCCACCCCTTACATGGAAAACTTTTGGTGGGAATCCTTATAAAAAATCATTCCCAGGAATCCAGAATTCCTGAGAATCCTGTTTTAAAATTTAGAAACCAAACATAAGAATTAAACTTTCCTAAGTTCAGTTTCCCGGGAATCCAAAAAAAAATCCATCTACCAAACACCCCCTTGATGTTTATTTTTTTGCAAAAATTCATCTTGTGTCTGGGCTTTTGTAATCTGAGTCTTCATATTGCATTCTACATGTAACCCACTCACTATCACCTTATTTTTTACTAATGAAAATGTGAACTTCATGTCTCTAAAATTCTCTATTAATTTTATTTCATCTACCATCAATCGACTCAGATGTAGTGATTTTCTGGTCAAAGCATCAGCTACAACATTTGTCTTTCTAGAATGATATTTTAATTCAAACTTATAATCGTTGAAAAACTCAATCCATCTTCGTTGTCTCATATTGAGTTCTTTCTGATCAAAGAGATTCTTCAAACTCTTATGATCACTGTAGATCTCAAAGATTGCTCCGTACAAATAATGCCTCCAAATCTTTAAAGCAAAAACTATTGCAGCTAATTTCAAATCATGCGTAGGGTAATTCTCTTCATGAGGTCTAAGTTGTCCAGAGGCATAAGCAGCTACCCTTTTGTCTTACATTAAAAAAACACCCTAAACCCTTCTTAGATTCATCACATAATACTTCAAATGGTCCAAAAAGATATGAAATTATTAATACAGGAGTTGTCAACCTAGTTTTTAACTCTTGAAAACTATTTTCACAAGCTTCGGTCCATTTGAATAGATTTCCCTTTCTAGTCAAATGAGTTAAGGGTAGGGCTATTTGAAAAAATCCTTGAATGAATCGCCGATAATACTCAGCTAGTCCAAGGAAACTCCTCATTTCAGTCACAATTTTAAGTCTTTCCCAGTTAACTACAGCTTTATTTGTACTGAGATCTATTGCTACCCCTTCACTAGAAATAACATGCCCTAAAAATTTCACCTCTTTCAACCAAAAATTACATTCTCCAGTTTTGTAAATAATTTTTTTTCTCTCAACACCTATAACACTACCTTAAGATGTTGTTTATACTCCTTTTCACCTTTAGAGTATGCCAAAATATCATCTATGAAAACCACCATGAAATAATCCAAATAAGGTCTAAAAATACGGTTCATGCAGTCCATAAAATTGCAAGTGCATTAGTTAGTCCAAATGGCATCACTAAAAACTCATAATGTCCGTATCTGGTTTTGAATGCAATTTTAGATATATCTTCCTTCTTGATTCAAATCTTATGATATCCTAATCGTAAATCTATTTTTGAAAAAATAGTAGTTCCCTTCAACTTATCCAATAAATTATCTATTCTAGAAAGAGGATACTTGTTCTTAATGGTTACTTTGTTCAATTGTCGGTAGTTTATACACAGTCTCAAACTTTCATCTTTCTTCTTCATAAATAAGACTGGCACCCCCAAGGGTGACACACTTGGTCTGATGAACTACTTTTTTAATAATTTCTCTAGTTGTTTCTTAAGTTCTTTCAACTTCATTGAAGACATCCAGTATGGTGCCATAGAAAAAGGTCTAGTCCCTGGTATTAGATCAATAGAGAACTCAATTTTCCTCTCAGGTGGCAATTCAAATTTTTTTTATGGAAATACTTCCAAGAACTCACAAACTACTATAATTTGGTTAAGCTCCCTTGTAACTTCCAATTTTGAATAATACAAAAGGACATAACCCAACTCCCCACTTTTCATCTTTCTTTCAAACTGATTGGCACGTTGGAACTTCTAGAAGGGAAAGGAGATAGAAATTCAATGGTTTTATTATAACAATTCAGCAAAACTCAATTTTCAGATAACCAATCTAGACTCAAAATAACGTCAATTCCATTCAACGATAAACAAATCAAATCTATTCAAAAGGACTTCTCATGTGTAGTGATTAGACAATTTATACATATAGAAGAAGTTATAAATTTCTCTCCTGTAGAAGTTGTCACAGACAAATCATAAGAAAGATAGGAGAGAGGATGCTATAATTTCTTTATATAGTCATTAGATATGAATGAATAACTAGCACCCAAATCAAATAGCACAAGCAAAGGGAAATCATGAATATAATATGTACCTTATATCATGTTTGCTAATTATACTTCTTTCTTGCCATTCAAGGTAAAGACTCGGCCTCTAGTCTGTGGCCTCTGCTCCATTTGTTTTCCTTTATTTGAAGGGCAATACCTTGCGAAATGTCCTTTTTGTCCAAAACTAAAACAAGTAATATGATCTGTCGAACATGGTCTATTTCCGTGGACATGACCACATTTATTACACATAATTGGGAAAGAATCTATTTAGAGTGGTCGAGAACCCATTACTCCTGGCCGCTTACTGCCTCTGTCATCTCTTCCCCTATCATTCCTATTCATATTAGTCATCCCCTGCTTTCTCTTCCATCAGGCTTGTCTCTGCTTATCATCTTCTACTATCTTTTAACTTTTCTTGAGTAGTCGGCATTTGTTAATTAGTGGTCCAAATTCCCTAATCTCCATTGCCACAACCGCATTTCTAAGTTCAAGATTTAACCTCGACTCAAACTTCACCACCTTACACGACTCTTCCAGCTTATGGGTCAAATAAGCAAATTTTTTTTTATAATTCTTCAAACTGAGCAATATACTGATCAATCGTCATATTACTTTGTCTAAGCTGTAGGAATTCAATTTCCTTTTCTAGTCATACACTACATGGAAAATACTTATTTAGAAAATTTGTTTGAAATATCTGCCAAGTAATTTCCCTTTCCCTGGCCCCTATCCACTAGTGCTTTGCTTCATCCTTCATCATATATATTGCAAATGTCACATTCTGTTAGTCAGTGCAACCCAATACAACAAAAATTTTCTCCAACTCTCGCATCCATCCCTCAGCTACCATAGGGTCATATTTTCCTTGAAAAGAAAGGGGTCTTGCTTTTATGAATTCTGACCATCCATTCTTATTCCCCACAAGCTTGTTATTTTCTCTATTTGCTCCATTATTATTTTGTAGATGCTGTAGAATTCTATTAGTGGTCATGACTTGTTCTCGAATAACCGCAACCAAATCTTGTAGGCTTTCATCTGTGTTATTATCCGAATTTTTCCTAAGTGATGCCATGTATTACTATACCAAATAAAATAAGTTACCATTGAGGTGATCAAACTCAATAGCTAAAAAAAATAATTTCAGTAGTAATCATTATATCACTCAAGTATATAGATATGAAATACTAGTAATTACATACCTGTACATAATCATTTATACACCCTACATAGTGTGGCTATTAGCATACTTAAAATCCAATAAGATCGATACAGATAACCATCCACCACTAGCCATCTAAGATTGACTTGCTTTGATACCAACTTTGTAATGACCTCAGATTTTTTTTATGTAAGTATTAACCGTCTATTTCTTTCGATGCCATTATCGGTCTGAGTAACTGTAACAGTTCACTTATCCAATTACCACATTAATTAATGATAAGATAGTTTATCACAACATCATAGCATAAGTAGATATATATACCATAGTAGCTAAAGTACTAATTATATTACACCAAGCATAAGGGTAGCAGTCATTATACAATATACTCTCATGACTAGATTAATACAATATTTATATACAACTCAGTAACAAACTAACTATAACATAATCTAGTATCCATATGAACTCCCTCATCATGCAGATGGTGGTGGCGTTATGTGCACCGAAAGTTTAAACATATGTATTACAACTAGATCTTGCATAACTGGTATTTGCCCCATATAGGGTAGTTTTACCTAGAAGACCACAAACATCAATATCATCGTATACTCGGCATACTGATATACTAATTTGAACATAATATGAGACAATAGTGAGAATAAAATTCTTAATAGGTTTTATAGCGAATGCGATGCATATAGGATCTCAATTATTATATTATATTCAGCTGTATAAACTACAGCATACATATAGCCATAGTCAATATATTATGTGTGATGCATATGATATTATGTAAATATAGCACTCATAAGTGATCCAAACTAAGTCATATATATGTATCAATAATATAAGAAATATTCATAGATTATTACTGATTCACTATCGAAAGTTACCTCTTTTAGTTGATTGATTTATTGATTTTGTAAAATATGTGAGCTCCAACTCCCAGTTGTAGGGTCAAATGAGCAACCGGCTCACCCTTGAATATGGCTACAGCACACCATCCAAGCATGACGTATATTATAAATTTTCTCAATCCGTGAACAAGGCGTCCCCTATTTTTGTACCAAATACGGAGGCCATAAGACCTTTATCGGGTCACCTCGCTACAACAAGGGACATCCCACATTTCTTTTCTTTTTCATAAAATCAGCCAAGTCCAGATATTGACTCTTTCAGTTAGCATACAACCATATAACCATTTTAGGAACAAGTGGATACTAATACTAGGTATGTTATATAAACAATCAACATGATAAATTATAGCTTATTTCATACATATATTAATACAATTAACAATATCATTAGGATGCCAATTAATCATTTTGAAATAAATAAATGTCTCATTCTCAGCCGCTTACCTACTTTCATACATCTCTTTAGGTTTTTGCTTACTTTTGCTTAAAATGTTTCCCTATAACTTTTGTTTATATTCTTGTTACTCCTTAACTAACTATGTTTAATTTGTGATCTTAAATGCATGTATATATATACTTAATTAAAAGTTCATAATCTACCTTCTTACTCCAATATATACTCTCTTATTTTATAACATTGCCTGTATGTAAATTTTTCCTCATTTTCTTGCTACTAACTCAATATTTAGTCCCTAACACGGCTTACCCATGTTCTATGACACAACCGTGCTTCAAAACTCCGTAAAAAATTGTGAAATAGCTCAAACTAGCTCAAAACATAGCTTACCCATGTTTCAGGATATGATCATGCTTGAAAACTACTTCAAACATGCCCCAAAACAACTCTGAACATGGCTTAGTCATGCTGAAACAACCCAAAACATGGTATGGTTGTGTTTTGTGACCATCTCTCACTTATCCGACCATAACTCCCTTATACGAACTTCGATTGATATAGGTTTCTTGTGACAAACCCAAAACACCTCGAGGTCTATCCCTATGGATCTTAATGCAAATGATATAATATGCTTTGCTTATATCTTTCATATGAAAATTTTTAGAGAGAAATTATTTCATGCCATACAGTAAACTCTTATCATTAGTTGCAAATAAAATATTATCGACGTATAAAACAAGAAAATATATTTTATTCATACTGACTTTCTAGTATATACATTGATCCATGGGATTTTTAACAAATTCGAATGAAGAAATTACTCTATAAAATTTAAAATACCACTGATGAAAGGTTTGTTTTAAATCATATATGAATTTTTTAAGTTTACAAACCAAGTGTTCACCATCACTAGAGGAGAAACCTTCAAGTTGTTTAATATAAACCTCCTTCTATAGATCACCATTAAGAAAAGATATTTTCACATCTATTTATTGTAACTTAAGGTCAAAATGAGCAATTAATATCAAAATAATACGAAGAGAATCCTTCTTATGTATAGGAGAGAAAGTATCTGTGTAATTAACTCATTTTTTTTAGTAAATTCCTTAGCAACAAGTCTCACCTTGTATTACTCAATGTTGCCTAATGAATTTTTCTTGGTCTTAAATACCTATTTACAGCCAATGGCCCTTGTCCCATTAGGTAACTCTATAAGTTCTCAGACTTCATTACTCTTTATGGAATTCATCTCGTCTTTAATGGCATCATACGACAAATTTGACTCTTTATAACTTATGTCTTGTGAAAAGGTTTATAATCATTTTTAACTCTTATATTGTAATTAGAATCTTATAGATACATTATAAAACCATTAGGAATAACTGATCTTTCTTCTATAGTAAATCTTCTTAATTTTGTAACCTCATCTCCTTGAAGAGCTTGTGGTTCAACTTGTTCAGGAATTACAGGTAACTCCTGAACATTTTGATCTAATTGATCAACTTGAAAAAATTCAATGATTGGTTGTTCAGTACCCATTTGTATTTAAGGGGTGCTATGAATAATAATTAATCTATCACTTGAAGTGAAAGGTTGAGACTGTATATAATCATGTGTAGAGATTAAGTTCCTAAATTGATCACTCTCATTGATCAAGTCATTCTCAAGAAACTTGACATTTCTTGATTTCAATATCCTAATAGTGTAAGATAGATAATAAAACCTGTAACATTTGGACCTTTCAGCATATCCAATGAAATATCAATTAATGATTTTCGAGTTTAGTTTCTTCTCTTGTGGATTATATATCCTTACCTTATACGAACATTCCCAAACGCGCATAGGTCGCAAACTTAATTTTCAACATTTCCATAATTTAAAAGGTTTCTTTTGAATAACCTTAGTCAAAACTCAGTTTAATATATACATAGCTATTTTTAGTGCTTCAATCTACAAGGATATAAGAATATTAGAGTTACTAAGCATACTTCACACAATATCCAATAATGTTCGATTTTTTCTTGTTGCAATACCATTTTGGTCTGGAGAATTAGGTATAGTATATTGAGCAACAATCCTATACTTTTGAAGAAACTTAACAAAGGGACCATGTGTTTATTCATTCTCATTGTATCTAGCATAATATTCTCTATTTATATATGATCTCACTATCTTTATTTGCTTTCCAAATTGATTTTTAACTTTAGCCTTAAAGACTTTGAAGGCATGTAATGCTTCGTTTTCATTATGAAGCAAATAAATCTACAATATTGGTAGTAATTATCTATAAAAGTGATGAAATATTTCTGACAATGTGTATCTAAGTTTAGACAACATATATCAGTATGAATGATCTTTAATATGTTTGAACTCCTATTGGCATATTTCTTAGACATGTTGGTTACCTTTTCCTTAATACAGTCCACATAAGTCTCAAAATTAGTAAAATATAGAGTATTAAGTACCTCATCGTTTATTAACCTCGTAATTATTTCTATGAAGATATGTCCTAATCTCCAATGCCATACCATAGAGGAATTTTCGTTAATATTACACCGTTTAATACCAATTTGAACTTACATTGAACAATAAGTAGTATTGCTTTGTAAATTAAAACTATAAAGACCATTAGACAAAATACAATTTCCAACATAATCTGAATTATATAATAAATTAAATGATATATCTTTAAAATTAAATGAATATCCAAATGGTACAAATTTGAAAACAGAAATCAAGTTTTATGATAAACTTAGTATATAAAGATCATTTTTAACCTTAGAATAAAGTCACTACTTAAAGTTAAAATACAAGTTTCTATTGCTTCCATATGTGATCCCAGCTTGTTACTTGATAAGATGCTTTGCTCACTTCTCACTAGTTTCCTTAAATTTTGTATACTCTGCAAGGAGTTTGTAATATGAATTGTAGATCTAAAATCAATCCATCAGGTGTTAATATTAACATTAACTATATTAAATTCATAACAGATAAACGAGATTGAATTACTTTTTTTCTCAAGTCATTTTGAAATTTAGTGTATTCCTTCTTCATGTGTTCCTTCTTTTTACAGAAACACTTTGCTTCTTTCTTAATATAAACTTGAGGTGGTATTTTACTTTTTTCCTTCTGATTAGCTTGAGATTTATCATATTTTTTTAGTTTTGTTCTTCCCACGAACTGTTGTCAACAATGCACTTACACCTAGCTCCACCACTAACCTTTCTTCTTGTTGAAGACACATGGTCATTAATTAATTAATTGACTATTTGTCTTTATGTGTGTTATAAGAAATCTTAGAATGCTTGTACTCTTGCGAAAGGGTGTTCAGAATGTTGTGCATTAAGAAGGAATCTGATATATCAATCTCAAGTTTTTTAAGTTGACCTAAAATATCATGCAGTTGTATTATGTGCTCACGCACACCTCTTACACTAGTGGAACAGAGATAAGAATTTTATGATCAAGGTGTTTGTTAATGCCTTATCAAAAGTGATAAATTGTTCATCAAGGACTTGTAGCAAGTCTCAAACATTCTTATGCTAATAGACAAAACCGCGTATATAGACAGTAATTTTTGTCCTAATGAATATCATACTGAGCCGATTAGATTGTTCCTATCACTCATATAGTGCGATCTCAGCAAGAATGCTCTTGTCAGAGATCGTAGGTAGTTCGTCATTTCTAATAGCATAATCTTGTCCATTCTAAATAGAGGAGAATTATCTCATTCCATACCTTATAATTATCTCCTTTAAGTTCTGAAATATTACATCGAATATCAGAGAAACTAGTAGATTGAGAAATTGTATAAAATTTAAAAGTTTATGTCACAATTTTGAGACTTATTAGTATAAATTACATGTATTATCAATGTAAACATGTATAAATAAATTTAGTGACATAAAAATTATTTGTAAGCTAAATTTTTTATTTGAGTAAATTCATCTGAACTTTATAATAGGATTATCAAATTATATACTTAATTTCCTATCTTATAGATATATTATGAGAATAATTTGATTTTCTATCTAAATATCTTACTTTATTATAAAACTATCAGATTATGTACCAATTTATAACTCCTGTTGGTAAATTATGAAAATAATCATTTTATCCTAATTAATTTTATAAATATAATAAAAATTTTGGTAGGATAAAATTTATTATATTAATTATAATTAATCACAATAGTATGTCTAATTTCTTATGTAATCTTAAACAAAATTTAGTATATAATTTTAATTAATTAAAGATGCTATGGCTAATCTCTAGTTAATTAAAATTATAAGAATCATGTTAAATTTTTATGTACAAAATTAATTTTTATGATAATAATTCTAAATTACATATATTCTAATATTATCAAAACTTAATGATATATTAACGTATATAAATAAAAATATCATAAATAAAACAAAATTGCATAATTAAACTATAATATTATGCACAAAATAAACGCATTCTTAATAGCATAAAAAAATAAAACATAACATTTAATCTTGCATCTAAATTGCACATATAATAAAAAAAAACATAACAATATTTGTACATAAACATAAAAAAAGCAAGATAGAGGCTATACATGCTTTGATACCAACCGATAGATATTAAAATGATCTAAATATGCTTTTAAACTCAAAACAACATATTTAAATCGATCAAACATGTAATTAGGAAAAATTAAACTAACCTTCCGACATTGTTTTTCTTCACAAATTTTTTGATTTTATCTCTGGTTTTAACTTTTCTAAATTTTGTCTCCCTCACTAAAGATGGTGTAAAATTCTTAAATAGAAGTGAGGAGAGGCTTATTATATAGTTATTCTACCATCAAGAACAATAATGGAGGAATTATCATTTCTATAATGACTTTTTATTATCATTCAATTTGTAGAATAATGCTCATTCAGTTTTTAAATGTTGAGCCATTAATCTGAATAATGGATCTTCAATATGCAAAATGTGTGGAGGCTTATTGTATCTTGTTTATTGATGAAGGTTGTTTTTGAAAAAGAAAGTGGAGGCTTCCTGTATTTTGTTTACTAGAGAATGTTAATGTATTATAAAAGGTGGATTTTGTTTTTTGAAAAATGTTGCTGTATTTTGAAGAAGAAAGTGGGTGTTTACCGTATTTTGGCTATTTGAAGAAGGTTGCTATATTTTGGAAAAGAAGGTGGGAGTTTACTTCATGTTTGCTATTTGAAGAAGGTTAGCGTATTTAGAAAAAGAACATACGGGTTTACTGTATTTTTGTCATTTGAAGAAGGTTGCTGTATTGAAAAAGAAAGTGTGAGTTTACTGTCTTTTGCCTATTTGAAGTTTGCTGTATATTTTGTTTATGTTTATGTTTCTATTTGTTTTGTTTGTTTTTTTAAGTGAACTTAGTGGAAAAGAGGATTCATGTCACTGAACTTAGCAAAGGGAATTACTAAGTTGTCTACGTACCCAATAAGGGACCAGGTTATACGTAGTTTATGGGAAAAGCTAATTTTATTTATATTTTTAGTCATTCACAGTTTATCCTCGTGTGGACTAAGAGCATTACATGGATTTTTTGTTTTGTTTTTATATATATATGCCGTTTGCAGTCGTTTGGGCTAAGAGCATTACATGGCTTTTGTTATATGGTGTGTTGTACATAGTTTTAACTCGCGAGCCAAGAGTATCATGTAGAGACAACAGTTCGAAAAAAAAAAAAAAGAGCTGATTTGGTGCTCTATCAATAAAGAGAGCCACCCTAGTCAATATTTGCATAGCCAACTAACTGGATGTTACTTTTCCTTCCAAATCAAAGTCCAGAGTTTGTTGTTCCTTTCACATACCACGGCACCCTTTTTGCATCCTTGAAGTGCAATTCACTTGGAGGTTGCATGAACCTGGATAATAAACTTGTAGCAAACGTAATATCAAACTTGGTGGTAGTCAAATAAAGTAGGCAACCAATTAAGCTTCTGCATTTTCTAGCATCAATCTTTTCAGCCTTCTGTTTTGTTTTTATATATATATATGCCGTTCACAGTCATTTGGGCTAAGAGCATTACATGGCTTTTGTTACATGGTGTGTTGTACATAGTTTTAACTCGCGGGCCAAGAGTATCATGTAGAGACAACAGTTCGAAAAAAAAAAAGAGCTGATTTGGTTCTCTATCAATAAAGAGAGCCACCCTAGTCAATATTTGCATAGCCAACTAGCTGGATGTTACTTTTCCTTCCAAATCAAAGTCCAGAGTTTGTTGTTCCTTTCACATACCACGGCACCCTTTTTGCAGCCTTGAAATGCAATTCACTTGGAGGTTGCATGAACTTGGATAATAAACTTGTAGCAAACGTAATATCAAGCTTGGTGGTAGTCAAATAAAGTAGGCAACCAATTAAGCTTCTGCATTTTCTAGCATCAATCTTTTCAGCCTTCTGTTTTGTTTTTATATATATATGCCGTTCACAGTCATTTGGGCTTAGAGCATTACATGGCTTTTGTTACTTGGTGTGTTGTACATAGTTTTAACTCGCGGGCCAAGAGTATCATGTAGAGACAACAGTTCGAAAAAAAAAAAAAAGAGCTGATTTGGTTCTCTATCAATAAAGAGAGCCACCCTAGTCAATATTTGCATAGCCAACTAGCTGGATGTTACTTTTCCTTCCAAATCAAAGTCCAGAGTTTGTTGTTCCTTTCACATACCACGGCACCCTTTTTGCAGCCTTGAAGTGCAATTCACTTGGAGGTTGCATGAACTTGGATAATAAACTTGTAGCAAACGTAATATCAAGCTTGGTGATAGTCAAATAAAGTAGGCAACCAATTAAGCTTCTGTATTTTCTAGCATCAATCTTTTCAGCTTCACCTTCTTTTTTTGAGTTTTTCTTTCAAAATTGGAAGCGTGTTGACAACTTTGCAATTCTACATGCTGAGTTTTTTCAATACTTCATTTGCATATTTTTCCTGGCTTATGAAGATTCCTTGCTCATATTGCTGCACCTCCATCCCAAGAAAATGTGACTTTTCACCGAAATCGATCATCTCGAACTCGATCGTTCTACGTTTCCTCTTTGAATCTTTGCAGTTTGCACCATATTTGTATCACTTCCAGTTATGAGGGGATCATCAAAGTACATGGACACAATTAGTGAATCATCCCCAATTTGCTACACGTACAGGGTAGCTTCGCTTGGACTTCTTTTAAAATCCAATTGCAACTAATGCTCGTTGATTCTGCTATACCAGTCTCTGGGAGCCTGCCTTAAGCCATAAAAAGGCTGCTTTTAGAAAATAAACTTTATCCTTTCCGAAAGGCTAAAAATTAAGGAAAACTTTGGGGACTGAAGCTTTGTCATTCAAAAAATAAACCCAGCACATTGTTGAAAAATCATCAATTAAGAGAATAAAGTATCTGCATGCCTTAAGCACCTTGTCCCGAATTCGATCCTTGGGATATCGTGTATGGAAAAGACACTGTTGGGAGGATACCTTTTGTGCGTCCATCTTGGTCTTGTACGAGAAAAAGAGTTTTTGCATCCTCCTAATGACAAGGTCGCCTTGCAGCGTTTCGATTACTTTTTTGAGCTTGCCCTTTCGGAAAAGGTCTTTTACTCAACTTACCAAGTCGGAAACACATACATAAGCAGGATCGTGAACGACAGACATGTTACGAGCTAGGCCTTTCTCATGCAATTTTCTGAGGGAGGTATAATTGAAGTGACCAAATCTTTTGTGCCATAAAGCAGACTCATCTGCTAAACTAGAAAGTGCTTGAGTAATTGTGAGTTTTTAATGAAAACTTCTATATTTCATCTCGGCTGTCATTAGTTCAGAACTACTAGGATCCATGATATTGTAGAGTTTTTCTTTAAATGACAGCTGATAATTTCTTTCAAGCATTTGACCCACACTAAACAGATTTTGGTCAATTTTTGGCACATCTAGAAGAACTTGAATATATTTGGTATCTGCTTACAATCTCCATTTCCCAGCTTTATTTTTGAGCCATTTGACTTCTCAGTCTGCTTGAATAGGCTTAAGTCAGTTTTCATATGATTTATACAACCATAGCCAATCAACCAAGCTTCGAGACTGCTGTTTGCTAAGTAATAGGGGGTTGTGAACAATGCTTCATCTTATTGAATATCATTGGCTGGTTTTGCTTGCTGTTCCCCTTGACTCCTTTTGATTTTGCATACCTTCTCTATGTGACCAAGTTGTTTACGGTGTTTGCACTGAGTATATGGCTTGAACCAGCAGTTTTTCTCCAGGTGGTTTGTCTTTTTACACTCTGGGCATGGTGAAAACTTCCCATTTTTCTTCTCGGCTTCCCTCGTACTTTCTCCTCCCTTTCGGTTTTGGTTTCTTTTATCACCAACCCGCTTCTTGCAACCATAATTATTTTGAGCTTTCAGCTTGGTTTTGTTGCCTAAGCAGTCTTCTTTATTCAGGAGTTTGCAGTGCATTAACTAGCTCAAACAGGGTTATTTGACATAAAATCTTTAGAGTCTTGAAGGGAAGAATTTTTCACTCAAATTTTCCAGGGAGATACCATCCTTTGTTAAGTAGCTCCTGTCCAAGTAATTGGATCTGGTATACAACTTTCATCAGCTTGTTTGAAAATTCTTTGACTGTGTCATCATCATTTATCTTCAAGTTCTCAGACCCGCTTCTCAAGTTGAGAGTTTGTATTTATCTAGTTCTTGAGCTGCCCTGGAACTCCTCCTTAAGTTTTTGGAGGCCTCTTTTGCAGTGTCACATGCTATGATTATAATAAATACATCATCACTCATACACAGGAGGTGAAGGTAATGCAATACTACGAGATGCCACTTTAGTATAGGTGTTTTGGGTATTTATGCGAAGGGTGCGGTTTTAGTTCGCTGTACAATACTGACAGTCCCTTAGGAAGGCTTTGATACTGATTGTTGAATTTTAGAGCTATTCAGCTAATTACAAGAAGAATTTTAAGCTTACTACAAAGGAAGTGAAAGGAATTTTATTACAAATTTTCCTTAAGATAGATCATATAATTTAATTATTTTGTCAATATATCGGTTATCTCAGATTTGAATTTCTTAAACTTAATCCATCCGTTTAAACTCAATTTTTTAAAAAAATTTATCTACATAAATTTATAAATCTGATTCAAATTATTTAAAATGTTTTTTATTAAATTTGAATAATTTATGTAAATTTTTCAGTTATTTACATTCTTACATATAAAATATATTAAGGCTATGTTTGACAAAAATAACTGATAAGTTAGCTGAAAATTGATAAGTTAACTTAAAGTTGAAAAGTTAATTTTTAACTGAAAGTTGAAAGCTGTTAAGCTAATTTATTGAATTAGAAGTGTTTGGTAAAATTAACTATTGAATTAGCTGATAAATGTAACATGACATAAAAGGATATACTTATATAAAATTTATTATTTTTTGTTAGTAATTACATTTTATCATATAATTTTAAAAAATATAAAATAAATATATCATCTAAAATCTCACAATAAATTATCAATATTATTGCGAATCTCTTTTATCTCAATAGATGCCTCTAAATATTTATTCTTTGTGTCACTATCAATAATATTTAGAAATTTATCATGGGGTATATAATTTGAATGTTGTTCGAGTATAGTAAAAATAATGTTATATTGTAAGTATGATAGTGTTGAAATTTGAATAAAATAATAAGGATAAAAAAAAATTATAAAAACTATCAGTTAAAAATTATACGCTACTTAAAGTAGCGTATGATAAAAAGTTATAAGCTACTCAAATAAGTTTGTTTACCAAACACCTCTAATTTGGTCAAACAAATTTATAAACTAATCAAATAAGTTATAAATTAACGTATTTAACTTGTCAAATATATTTTAAAATGACATAGTAAAATGACTCAAAAGTCACCCTAGAATAAATTTTTAACTACCCTATGCTATCTATCAAAACAAGTTGTGTCAATATTTAATCCCATCAACATTCATGTGGCTATTTTGTTAAAATTTAGATAAAAAAATATTATAAATGATTAAGTGATAACATAATAAATGGCAATAGATTGAATAATACTATTTAAATCACTAATAAACAAATTAATTTTATGTTAAATCACTGGGTTAAATTGTAATTTATCCTCCGAAATATTCTTCTTAACTAAGGTTATGTTTGACAAAAATAGCTGAAAAGTTAGCTGAAAGCTGAAAAGCTAATTTTTAGCTGATAGCTGATAGCTGTTAAGTTAATTTATTGAATAAGAAGTGTTTGGTAAAATTAACTATTGAATTAACTGATAAGTGTAAAATGACATAAAAGTGCATACTTATATAAAATTTATCATTTTTGTTAGTAATTATATTTTATTATGTAATCCCAAAAAATATAAAAATATAATTTGTTAGTTTTAATTTTTTTTTCTCTTTTATTCTGTGATTATTTTTCATCAGTATTTTAAGAATATAAATTCACCCACTTTTTGAAAGTGTCGTTTGATTAGTAGAAGAAAAGTGCACACAAAAAATTTGAAGATCAATAAATTGCATCAAGGGTCATAAGTATAATAGTGTTGGAAT
The DNA here is from genome assembly GCA_037074535.1 of Gleditsia sinensis. NCBI lineage: Eukaryota > Viridiplantae > Streptophyta > Magnoliopsida > Fabales > Fabaceae > Gleditsia > Gleditsia sinensis. Next base: position 24,805,430 of record CM073472.1, read on the forward strand.
TTCAATAAAATAACAAGGATAAAAAAGGAATAAAATTATAAAAACTATAAACTAATAGTTATAAGCTACTCAAAGTAGCGTATGATAAAACGCTATAAGTTATTTAAATAAACTCGTTTACTAAACACCTCTAATTTGGTCAAACAAACTTATAAACTAGTCAAATACGCTATAAATTAACTTATTGGACTTGTCAAACACACTCTAATGATTGCCTTTATGTCAGTTAAATTTTATTTTTCTTTGGTTTTCTCCTACCTTTTGTAGTTAACATTTTTAGTCGCTTTTTAGTTGGTAAAGTTGCCCGTTAACGATTTAACAGCTGTGACTAACATGAGATTGCTTGGGGGTCGCTGGATACTGGAAGAAACCCCACTGGACCATTTTCTCTTAAATTTGACTTTCTCAAGATAATGGACACATTAAATATTTATATAGTTTGGGTTAAATAGCATACAAATATCTATCAAGAGGTTAAATTTTTTCATCATTAAATCAATTTTGTGATTCTCACTCTAATATCTTAATTATTAGGGTGAGAATCTCAAAATACATCTAATGATCAAAGTTCAATCTCTTAAAAGATAGAGCTCTGTATAAAATTATCTTATAGTTTTTACCACTTTACTATTTTAGTTCACTAAAAATTGTTTATTGTCAAAGAAGACTGATAAAACGGAAGTAGGGGTCAACGTTGGTCGAGTTTGTTATTCAGATCAAATTTAAGAGAATTCTTAAAAAATTGAATCTAATTTATTCAAATTAACTTGAAATTATTTTAAAAATTTATCCCTAAAAATATATCAATTCAATCCTTTCAAAATTATTATTTTTAATCATGTTCGGATAAATTTAACGGAGTTAGTTAGATTATGCTCACCCTTACACATAAAAAAGACAAAGATGCAGAGTAACATAGTTACCCCTTGGTAGATGCTGAGTAACTTTTAGTTCCCCTCCTTTGTTTAAAGACGCTGATATGGCTTTCCATTACTGAAGCTTGCCTGCAAACATTTAGTCAAAATTGAATAGGATTTGTATGTTTCAACACTTTTGTCTTCTGATAAATTTCTGTTGCTCAGTCATGCAAAGTTGAATTTAATTGTATTCATATGCGACACTTTATTTACTTCAACCAGTTTCAAACCCTTGCTTTTGTGTTGGGCAAGTTGCCCGAGAACTCTTGAGGTGAGCGTAATACAATTTAAGGTTGATGTTATCTGTTAGGTAACTACTCCTTATTCAGCTAAAACAGAGTATAGAGTGCAGAATTAAGGAAAACAATTTACTTTTTGGATCCAATCAGTTAGTGTACTGCTCCTACGTTCCAAAAAATTGAGAAAACTACTGGAAAAGAAAATGCAGCAAAGAAAGATAGGGTTTTTTTTTTAATTCTGTTTTTGTTTTTAAAATTATATTTAAAAATTATTTTGTAAAACAAAAATATAAAAAAAATCTGCTTGATAAATTATTTTAAAAATATATTATTCTCTATCTTTTAAGTGTTGGAAATAAAAATAAATCTCTTCTATTTTTGTTTTATTAATTTAAAAACAAGTGTTTATAAAATTTGTTGTAAAAAAAAAAAATTTTTTTTTGAACAATTTTTTTCATTCTAAAAATATTTAAAAACAAAAAAATTAATTTAAAAAAAAAATTTCAAATCCATAGATTCTAGCGTAATTCGAGACTGTCAGTTCTGCCTGTCTATCCCCTCTCCCCTCTTCCCTCTTATTCCCTCCCATAACTATCTTGCCATGATTCCTGTCCTCTCTAAGGTCCCGTTTGATAGATGGCAACAGAGGGAATGAGAATGAAAATTGAAAATAGAATGGAAATGAATGAATTTAAATGGAATGGAATGAAATATTGTGATTAAAATTGCGTTTGGTAGGTTAATGGAATGGAATGGAATAAAATAGAATAAAAATTGTTAAAAAGACAAAAATACCCTTAAAAAATAAAATTATTATTATATTATTATTTAAACTTAAAAAATTATTTTAAATATTATAAATAAAAAATAAAATAAAATATTATTAATATAAAAATTTAAATTAAATTTTATTAAATAATATTGAAAATTTTAATTTAAATATATATACTTTTAATTATAAAATTTTTTATAAATAAATAAAATAATAAAGAGTATTTCAGTTTTTTTATTTTCTATTCCATCGCACTATTTATTTTTTACCTATTTTCGGAGGTAATGCTGATTACCTTGTAGGAGAGAATATAATGGAATGGACATTCCGTGGGACCCACAATTTTTACCAATTTTAACAACTAAACCAAGGAATAGAATGCTCATTCCATTTCATTCCATTATATTCCTTTCTATTTATCAAACAGGTCCTAACTGTTTTACCTCGGTGGCCATTCCTATTTTAACACATGTCTTCTATATAATCAATTTATGTGGCCCACGGTCCAGCTGCTGGGAAGTGGTGTGTATCAGAATCTCAATTCTTTAAAGTTTTTAAAGAATTTTAAAAAATAATTTTAAGAAAAAAAGATATAAAAATAACATTTACGGGGGTAAATAAAACTCATTAATTTAAATATAAATTCCACAGATTATATTTTTCTTTTTTAAAAGAAAAAATTTAATAGATCTCAATCCATCAAACTTGGAATATTGGTGTTTATGACTTATGAGTGGTTCATTTGTACCCTTAAGTGTAGCCTTTTTATCCTTTAGAAGGAGATGTATTGCATAACTTTGTTCTCAAAGATCTCATGTTGAATGTTGACTGGATGTTGCCAATAACAACCTGAGTCTGTGTATCTTGTGGTCATATTTGACACTGGTAACACCGATCTTCAAAAGCTGTATGCTAAAAATGATTAAAAAGAGCCAATCTATAATTGCTCTTCAAGAACTTGTTGAAAAGCTTAACAAGGGTCAACTTTGAGAAAGACTATCTTTGAGGCGTTTGGTATACGAATTCTTTTTTATTTTTTGAGAATTTCAATCTGAAAAATTAAAATTCTCATATTTAATATAAAATTTTAAAAATTTATTTTTGAAAAATTAAGATTCTCAAAAATTATTTTTTAGTAAGTTTTCTACAAAAACATTTATACGGGAAGAGATGGAAATCTTATTTTTTTTTATAAGAATAAAAATGTGATTTTTTTATGATGTTAAAAGATAATTATACTTTTTATTAATGGCATAATTGTAATAATAACAAAATTTTTTTTTACTCTCTCTTATCTCTTTTTCTCTTCACTCTATCACTTTCTCTCTCATCCTCTCTCTCCACTCTTACAAAACTCTCATAAGAATAAATAGCTTTTGAAAAATGTACGAATTTTTTTAAAAAATTAAGTATAATTAAACAGAAAAATAAATTATTTTTTAATAATTTTAAAAGTTAATCAAATATATTTTATATATTTTTAAAAATTATAATTTTTATCAATTATATTTCTTAAAAAATATAATTTTTGAGAACAAAAAATTTTATAGTTTATCAAACACTCCCTTATATACAACTTTTCAAAGAGGAACGGCAAGCGAGATTGGTCTCAAAATTCTTAGAATTTAAAAAGTTAATTTTTAATAATTATAATTTAAATTATGAATTATACGATTTATTTTTAATTATAAATTATAATTTGTTTGAATTATATAATTTAAAATATAAAATATATACAAATAAATAGTATAAACCATGTATCAAAATTAAATTTGAAGGCAGTTCATAAAAGTTCTAATAGGATATGAAAGCAAAAAATTGGGATTAGAAAATAGAAGCTAGGTTGAGAATTGTATTCAGATTTTAGGGAACAGTTTCTTGGAGAGTCAGAGTTATGACAAGCAACTATTATATTTAAGTTAGGTTTGAAGGCAATTAATAAGACTCTCAATGGGATACTATTACACACAAGCGCTTCTGTAATTATATCATATCGATGTCGGGTAAAGATTGTCAGAAGAAGAAAAATTGGGCAAACGTAAATAATTGAATAGAAGCAAACCATCCTGTAAAGTTGTAGCGTTCATAATTCTTTATTCACAGAAAGTAAAAACGTAACGCTCTATCTTAATTTTATTAAAATAAAAAAAAATTAAGCAAACAACAATTAAATGGAATTGATGTGGCGCAAGGAAAGAAGCATTAAAAAAAATAATGCAATTCATGATTCTTGAATCCAATGATTTCAACTATTAAAATATCAATTTAAGTGAAATTTAAATTCATTCGATAATTAGTTACGTTTGATTTGTAGAAACATTTTTTTTATTTTTATTTTTTAAACAATTTTTTTAGCCTTTTAATTTTTACATTTTTAAAAATTTATTTATTTTTATTTTTGCTATTTTTTAAGTATATAATTGTATCTTCAATATTTTTAAAATATTTAAATAATAAAATATTATTTATATAATTTTAAAAATATTATTGATACAGTGTATTATAGTACTAAAAATTTATAAAATATTTTTTTAAAAATAAAAATAATAAATAAATATATTTTCACAATTGTTTTCAATAAAATTAAAAAATTGAAAACTAAAAAACTAAACAGATCTTAAAATTGCTGAACTCATAAATCATGTCAACCAATGTGATTCGAGTTGTAAATCACGCGATTTTGACAAGTATGCTATGAAGTTTTATAATTTTTTCCCTCTTCTTGGAGTAAAAGGTAAATTGCTATTCTGTATTTTAATTTTTTTGTCTTTCTTGACGGCTACTCAATCCCATTGGTCAACGAATTTTTGTGTTTATCGTGGGCGGAGCCACTCGATCCGAGGTATGGATAATCATTCTTGACTTATTATTTATTTAGTGGTATTTTTAATTTTTAATTTTTAATTTTTGTTTTTTTTTAAATTTTTTATTTTTATAAATTAGATTATAAAAAAAAATATGGTTCAAAAAAAAGAAAAAGGATCACCCGTGTGGTCAAATCATGTGATGAGCTCTTCTATCAATATAGCTTGTGTTTGACCCAAAAAAGAAGTTAGGTTGTGTTTTGGCTTCCTCCTTTAGAAAAGTATTTTTAAATATTAAATTAATAAAAAAATATTCAAATAAATGATAAAGTATAATATATATAATTTTTATTTTGAGTTATTTGTCTCAAATAAAATTAATTTATATTTCTACTTCAAAGGAGAAGTTTTAATCTTTTTTTACTCTTATTCCACAACTAAAAATAAATAAATTCTGCTATAATTTAAGGGAAAATTGCATTTTCTCAACTTAAACAAACTTTGCTTACCGTAAAACAATTACTGTTAGAAAATAAGAATTGATAAGTCTCGACGTGTGAAAAATCATATATTGCCTAGAACTTTTAGGAGAAATAAATAATTTTTCTTAAAATACAATAAAATCTTTTAAAACTCCTTACTCTTGATAAATGATCAGGAATAATTAGATAAGGAGAAGTGTCAACATTTAATAGTTATAATTGTTAAATTCTATTCAATAGTTATGTCTATTAAATTAGATAAATATTAAAGAATATATCTGACAAAAACTAACTATTAATAAATATTGAAGTCCAAGTTATTTAAATATATATTAATAATAAATTTTAACTTGATAAATAGATAAACCACTAAGCATCAATTTAACTTTTCACGCTATATTAAAAATTACTCAACAATTATAACTATGGTCACTTCCACCTAAATCATGTGTGATAGACAATAGGTTTATTTATATTTTTAATTCTTTTATTTTTTAAAATATGTTAATTTAGTCATTTTATAATTTGTAATATAAATTTATCTATTCAATTTTAATAAGTAAGTTAAAATAGTCAATTTGTTAAATTTATCATTTATTTAATAATTAATTTGACATGCACATGCAACATATACACTAAATATGCTATTAATGTATTTTTTTTTGAATTACTAAATATGATACATATAATTTTATTTATGCACAAGTCAAGTATAAATATTAAAATAGACAATAAAATTAATAAAATGATTATTTTTGACTTATTTATTAAAATTAAATTAATTTTATTTATATTATAAATTATAAAAAGATTAAATTGATGTATTTCTAAAAATAAAAAGACCAAAAATGTAATTAAACCTAAATACTAAATGACAAGTTTATAAATTAAATCTACACAAAAATGTCTTTTGACAAGAACTCTCTTCAAAATCTTTTCAAATGGTTCGGTATCAAATTTATTTTCCTTCATACATGGAGACACAAGGCATATTATGCACAGCGTATTTTAAAAAATAAGTGTAGGTGAATAATTATTGATAAAAAAAATTAAATAGTTTAAATTATGATAAAATAAGAATGATTTGATAGTTATTCATTGATGTGTGAAAATCAAATTTGTTTGATTATTTCTTCATCAATAATTATGCACTAATAGATGAGCCAAAAAATCATTCTAAAAAAAATCGCTGTTAGTTCACTGCTCTTTTTTTTAGGTCTTGCCACAAGTATCTTTATATTTTTTATATAAAAAACTAATTATATTTAAAATATTGAAATTTCTACTCTCCACAAATATTTTTTTGCATGTTCAAATTCTTAACATTAATTTATTAATCATTAAATTTAAACTTATTTATCATTGAAATAAATTTGAGGTGTCATTTGACTGCACTTTATTAGTATAGTACCGGTTTTTGCTAAACTAAAGCTATACAAAAAAAATCATGATAAAAGTGTAAAACTTTACAAGAAAAGAAGCTTTATAAAAGGGAATTCATCAATAAAGAGATTTTAAAGGGATTGATGTCATTTGGAGTTTTATTGTTTTTCGGACATCCACGTATAAATTAATCATAACATGTACAATGTTGTTTCAAAAGCCAGAAAAATGACCTACCATATATATATATATCACTTGTGTTCGGAGGAAAGAAGGGGCAAATTTTTTTTTTTTTGATACAAAATGACGCCAAAAAGGCTAAGACAAAATCATGCGGGAGCAACTTTGCCCCTCAAATTCTCTAATAGGGGTCTGGGGGGACTATCCACAATATGGAAGCCCAATGTATTTTCGTGGGCTTCTCTTGTCATCCAATGTGCTTATTCCTTTCTCTGAAGCCGTATTGTATTACAACTTTTAATTTCTTCTTCAGCATTTGTTTTAAGAGAAAATGCATATTATCACCCTAATGTATTGGTGTAATTGCATCTTTCTCTCTTTTCTTTTAATTTAAGCAATGTACCCCCTTTTCTTTTATTTAGTTACAAATTATCCCCTACCTTTAATTTTCATAGTTAAATCCAAAATTTAGAGGTGCAAAATGACCAAAATGTCCCTTAATTTTTAACTTTTAAAAAAAAAAACCCAAAAAATCTTATTTTATTTTTAAAAACTCATTACATTTTTCTGAATAAAAAAAACTATTCCCTTCCGTCAACGATAGCTGCGAGACCTGTCAATGTTCCCCTCCTCTTCGAAACATTGTCCGTCGTTGCAACGCCACTGTGAGCAAGTGATGTACCATGACCGATGTCACCGCGAACAAGCCAGCAGAAGAAGATATTCCGATGGAGAAAAAGATCAATAAAATTGTCGAGAAGTCTTTCTTTCACAACCACTCTCTCTGCCCTTCTTAAACACAGGATCGCGAAGGAGAACAAGAAGAACAAAAGATAATTTGCTCAATTTGTGAGCTGAAGCTTGCAAATTCTGCATATTACAGGTGCACCAACTCCAACTGACTTCATCATCCACAAGTCATGCTTTGAATTGCCTATGAAGGTACATAAGCACAGATCCCACCCTGAACATTCTCTAAATCTTCTCCATTCTACTTCTTCTGATTCTTTTGGTGAGTTCTTTTGTGATGCTTGTGGGCTTCTTGGTTCTGCCTTTCACTGCCATTACAGAAGCTGCTCTTTTGATCTTCATATCTGGTGTGCTTCTTTAGTGAGAACTGTGAAGTGTAAGGATCATGAGCACCTTCTTACTCTGCTCTATATTTACCCTTACAAAGTGGAAGATTATGTGTTCTTGTTCTGTATTGTTTGCATTGGGATGATATCTGAGCGCAGAGCGCTATTGCTCTATTACTGCCAAGAATGTGAGTATGGTACCCATTTAGATTGTGTAACAGAGAAAACTAGTGAGAAAAAAAGAACGAGAAGAAGAAACAACTACTGAGGAAGAGCCAAAGGAAGAATAAGAAGAAGCTGCTGAAGAATGAGAGAATGGTACCCATTTAGATTGTGAAGCAGAGGAAGCTGATGAAGAAGAAACTGCTGAAGAAGCACCAGAAGAAAAAGAAGCAAAAGCCGCTAATGAAGAAGTCCAAGAAGAAGAGGGAGGAGGAGAAAGTGATGAAGAAGGGATAGAGGAGGAATATCTGGATTCCCTATTGCTAGAAGCAACATACTATCACTTCAACTGTAGAACATGCAGCATCGCTAGCAAATGCGAATGATGAGAAACATAGCTCAAAAGGGGCTCAACTTTTGTAGGGGAAGACTGGGGGGTTCAACAGTGACTGTCGATTTTTGCTAGGTTGTTAGTGGTGATGTCGACCAAGGCACAAGACTTGCTTCCGGTGGCGTCGCAGCGGCGGGCTGTTTTGAAGAGCATGGGAACACTGCCAGGTCTCAGCGGCGGGCTATGGTTGAAGGAAGGGACTGGATTGCTTTTATTTAAAAAAATGTAATGAGTTTTTAAAAATAAAATAAGATTTTTTGGTTTTTTTTCAAAAAAAAAAGAAATTTAAAAATTAAGGAGCATTTTGGTCATTTTGCACCTTTAAATTTTGGATCTAATAGTGAAAATTAAAGGTAGGGGGTAATTTGTAACTAGTTAAAAGAAAAGGGAGTACATTACTCAAATTGAAAGGAAATGGAGAAAGATGCAATTTCATCAATACATTAGGGTGACAATATGCATTTTCTCCTTTGTTTTATATGAAGCACAACCTAGCTGATTGAGCCGGTACTACTTAAGCATAAACTTGTGTTTAAGTAAATTTTAGTCATTTTTATAAAAGTAAATTACATTGATAATATTTCTAATTTCTATTCATACAAAAATATTTTAGTTATTAATAAATTTATATTATATATATATTTTTTTAAAATTCTAAAATTATCTAATTAAATGAATTATAAATAATTAAAAGTTTAAATTGATAGGTATGAAAATTTAAAATAAAAAGATTAATATAATTTTGTTAAGAATTTGAGAGAATGTATATATAAATTTTTAAAAAATAGTTCGGTGTTTATAAAAATCCTTAAAATTTACTTAAACACGAGTTGATGCTTAAATAGTAACGGCCAGCATGTAAACATTGTGAGATATGGATATCTGCTGCGCAGCGCTTCCAAAATGTGTGTGTGTGTGTGTGTGTTTTTATATAATTTATTTTAATAACAGTATATTTAATTTAAATTAATTTACTTAAATAACACAAAATTTTCAAAATTTAAAATAAAAGAGCCAATTTTTATTTTCATATTTGAAAAATATTTGTTTTAAGTTAATTATTTTAAATTTTAATTTTTTAAACATTTTACTTAAAATAACAATGAATTTTTATTATTTTTTGTTTTAAAATAAATAATTCTTTTGATTTTTTTAAAGACGTATATATTTTTAATTTAATTTTATTAATTTAATCTTTTAAATATTAATTTATTTTAAAAAATGTTTTTAAATTTATTTTATTAAAAAATATTTAACACATTTTTTTATCTTTTATAATTTAATAGTTTATGTGAAGATATCATTTAGTTAAGTAATCATTTTAATTAGTGAAGATGTAGTTTAGTTTAATTTTGGTGATTTAATTAAATTAAAATAAATTTATTGTTATTAAAATAAATTAAAAAAAAGATAAAAAAAATATTTAACACATTTTCTTATTTTTTATAATTAAGAGTTTACATAACTTAAATAAAAATATAATTTAAGTAAATTTTAACTTTGATTAGTTACAAATTTATTAAGTTTTAATTTTGATAAAATTAAAATTAAAATATTTTTAAAGAAAAATAATTTTTAAGCAATATTTTTAAAAAATAATGTTATTAAAATAAATTTAAAAATAATTTTTTAAGTAAGAAAAATAATTTTGGTGATTTAATTAAATTAAAATAAATATATTGTTATTAAAATAAAGTTAAAAAAAAAAGAAGAAAAAAACGGGAAAAAGGCCCGCGGCAGAGGATCCATATTCAAAGAGTGTACTAATTGTCACGAAGTTACTCTTTGTGTCAGGGTGTGACATGGTGCTCGGTTTGAAAGAGAACCCATTGCTTGTTATGATTGTTTTTGTGAATCGTGCTTGCAATAATCTAACTCATTCAGATTGGGCCAGCTTTGATTCATTATCTCGTATTCATATGGCATTCAAGATGAAATGAAATTGCTGAAAAAGAAAACCAAGAGCGTGGCTCTAGTAGGACTTTTACAGAGTCAGGATCCTGAATGGGAAGCCTATTGGGACTCTCTTTTCTTTTTTCAAAAAGGGCATATAAATAAAAATAAATAAAAGACCCATACTCAATCTTTCTTTAATTTTAATTTATATGAAAAATTCTTTTTTTATTCATAAAATTATTAATAGATCTTATATTTTATAATTTTTTTTTCTAAAAATTTATGAATAACCTGATTTAGTACAATACAAATAATCAAAAGCTCAAAATAATGTTTATAAAACTTAAAATAAAAAATATTAGTTTAATTTTTTAAAACTTGATAGAAGTGAGTGTATGCATAGTTTTTTCTAAACTTTGTGAAACATTGTTGTTTCAATTTGAAATTGGAGTGTGAATGAAATTTTCACAAATTTCACTGGAGAGCAATGTAATATTTACTCTATATAAAATGACATTCCTTTTATATATAAAGAATATGTTGTTTTGCTTGAGTTCTTGAATTGTATTGAAAACTATAACCATTAGTTAATAGGGTTAGACTGGACTGGTCCAACCTTACCTTAGTTAGCCTTTGCATTAGATAAAGTTAGGCTAATTTTTTTTTTATTATAAAATGAGATGTCATTTAACTAACTGACCCTGTAAGACTTTAGAGTTGACTTTAAGAATTTGACGCCAAAGGCTAACCTTAACTTTAAGATTTGCTCTAAAGGTTTGACCTAATAATCTCAATAATTTTGTTTATAGTAGACCAATTGATAAAAAATTTCTAAAATAAAAAAAAAAAAGAGAATGAGAAAAGGACACTAAAGCTTTTATAATAAAATAATTCATTAGTTTTTCAAATTTATTTTTCAATTTTACTTAAATTATAAATTTTTATAAATAAATATAAAACTTATTCAGTCTTTAAGGATCTAGCTCGGCCTAACTCTAGTTGGCCTTGAGCTAAATATGGTCGAATCAAAAAGCTCTTTTCAAAATGAGATATTATTTTATAAATTTAATCTATATATTTTTAAAGTTGAATGTATCACGTCCTAGATTTGTTTTGAGTATATGACCGAAAAGAAATAATGATTTCTCCTCACTCTGTAAACCTAACTGTCGTATTCTAAATCTAAAATTTGTTATCTGTCTTGATTTAGCGTATGAATTCATTCCACTTAAAAGACTTTAACCGCATTTAAAATATAAATAAAGATATAGTTTGTTAAAACAATATCAATTCTATTTTTCATTTTTTATTATATATATAAATTATACATTTTTTCTCACGCATTGGAAATGGGAATCGTGCTTGTAGTAATATAGCATACTTTAAAATACTACAAACACACCAGAGAATAAAAGATTACGGCCAAGAGCATTTTGGGCTCACCAGAAAAAATTTAACCTCTCACGCTTTTACTACACTTCTCTATAACTAACTAAAAAGCATGTAACAAAAAGAATGAATTTTGTGATTCAGTGAGTAAATAATACAATTATAACATGCAGATAATAATTTTATTTATTAGGTTATGATTTATTGCATATTAAGTTATGAATAATTCAGGGTAATCCTACTTATTTTATTTACTTATTTATATTAGGATTGGAATATGATTAGTATCTTTATTTTGAGACTTCATATTTCATACTTTTGATAGATTAATTTTAGAACTTATTTAGCATTCTTGAATACTCCTAATTCATTCATTTACCTTCATCTAACCCAAATTTATACTTTTCCTTGCCTAATTCCATCACCATATGTATATAGGTCTCTCTAGGACCTCCTGATTCTCCTTAATCAACATTCATTCGCTGCTCCTCTTTCAGATAATCGCTTTGAACATTGCTATATGCAAACTTTTTCATACACTACAGCAATTGGACCAGACTCACTTTATCATATTTCTCAAGAGTTTCACCACTATATTATTATACCCTTATGCTATATAGAGATATTCTACAATATTTGTATACACAAATACATTTATTATTCAAGTTTTATATTTAAGGTTATAGTTAAAGTAAAATGATTATACTAATTTATTTTATGTTATTAAGACTTATTCTTTTATTTGTATCTTATTAATTTTATACTTTAATTATATCCCTTGTACAATCCATGATCTCTCGTGTTTTGCTAACGTGGGATTTGCCTAGAGGTCTCACTTACTCCCTTCTTTAAGGACTCTACATTCTTACTGAAATTTGTCTTACCATCGCTCAAGAGCCACGCCAAGCATCTCTGAATCATACATGAATTTTTCATTATTTATATTATTTTTTTAGTGTATTTTATTTAGTTTGGAGTATTTTAATCAAAAACCATTTCAACATGCCCAAGCACATAGTTTGATGAGAGAAAATCACCACATACCCAAGCACACAACTTGGTAAGGGAAAATCACCACATTGCCCAAGCATAGTCTGGTAAGAGAAAATCACCACATTCTATACCATAGATAATCATGCAGAATGTCACTAGTTACAATAAGAGAAAACCTCAACTCTTTTTCCTCGTCCATTACCAAAAAATATTGTATTTACAACCAACAACATCGGTCTCAAACAAGCCAACATCAGTCACAATTTTAAATTTACTATTGAATTGCGACTGTCCAACAAGCACAGCAGATGTGCTGGTCGCAACCACAATAGCGACCCATAAAAGAATGATGGCTAATATTTGCAACCAAAAACTTGGTGCAAATCTGTCGCCATTTTCACACTTTGTTTCTTTAAAGTGTGTTGAGTTTTACGATCGATATGGAAGGTTGCAATTTTACGATTAAATGTAGGTTGTAAAAAGTATTTCGCAATATTTTGCGACCTTTTATTGTAGTGGCGGATTGGTCTCAAAATAGTGACAAATTGGTCGTAAATATTGGTAAAATCGAAATATATTGAAATTGTTTTGGACATTCCCAAATTTCAATCACAGAAACAATACAAATATAATCTACTATAGAAGCAACAATCTAGCAAATCAATCCCAATGGTATAAATATAACAATTCAATTAATGATAAAGCAGCATGTTATGAAAGCAAAATAAAAGAATATCTATAAAAGTTAACTAAAAATAACCTTCAAAAATTGTTATAGCATAGTTCAAAATAAACCTTACAACGTTGAAATCTAAACTCTACCCCAAAATTAACTTAAGATAGATCATCAGCAGCATCCGCGTCATAATCATGTTCAAGAGGAGCTAGCTGGGCATTATGTGATGGGTCAGATTGCTAGTTATGAACTGAAAGGTTAGAAGGCTGGTGATATGGCGCAGAAGTGGCATCTGGAAGAGTAGGTACTCCAAGGTGCTAAAATAAAAACTGTGTTGCCCTCTCAGTTTTGTGGAGATGATCCATGATATCATTAATCATAGCATCCTTTCCCAAGAGCTCTATAGAAAAGGCAGCTGTAACAACTCCATTTATGTAAATTTTTTTTTTTTTTAAACAAAATACGATGAAATTATTACCTCGTTACAACTTAACTCAATATAACATTTATTTAATTTATACAATACTGAGTTTCCATACACAATATTATTTTACAAACTACACACCATTATTTTACAAATATTTGTACAAAAATACATATTAGTTCTAATCATCTATATCGACTACTTCCGGGGACACTGGTTCGGGTGGCACGTCCACCGGAATCTCAGTTACATCTACGACAGTTATATCTGAAATAACTGGAAGTTGCCCAAGGTAGGGCACCTCGATCCAACGTACAGAGATAATAAGTGTCATAGAGAATATCTGCATATTTATTATTCTGAACATGATATGGAAATATAGTGAGAATTAAATCCCAGTAAGTTCAACAATAAATCATAATTTACCATCAATATAGTTCATCATGTCATGTTCAGCTGTATAAACTACAGAAAATATCTTTAAGTCACATGAATGCACTTTATCATGCACATGAAAATTATACAGTTATGACATGTATGGTATGAATAACTATTTTTCGAGTTTCATATGATGGCTATCCACTTATTCTTACTTCAAGCTACCCCGGTCAGGGTGAGTATTCTCTACTTTTCGGTACGGGCTTATCTCGCTCCGTCCGACATGGCACACTTTCTCTTTCTTTTCTTATTAACATGATCATAACCGTTGGTAGGGCGTCCCCTACTGGTGCACCACACGGATTGCCATGTGACCGTGCTCATTTCTTTTCTTTTCACAATGATAGCCAAAAATATGCTTTCAATAACAAGTATGTTCATCAAAATATAACTATTACCATAAATCATTGGTAATCATGCTATGAACTTAACCATTTAAAATATCACTTTATAAAACATTTCCATGTCAAAATTCCATACTAATACCTTAGTAACTGGATAGTAATTGTAGTCTGTAAACAGCGCACCAGAAAAGTTCCCAGGAAAGAGAGGTGGGTCACTAATGGACACGCTTAAGTACCATGTCTTTCCTTGCCAGAGCTTTCCTTAGACATGCACTTTTCACAAATCACAATTTTGTTTTCCAGTAACTAGAATAATTCTTTTCTGATGTGAAAATACTGCAACCACGGAGCATACTAAGATTTTTCAAATAAAAACCGGCACTTTCAAAACTTCTTGTAAATTTATATGAGTACTAGGGTAAATTCATGTTAAAAATTACACACTTAAAATGGTAGTAAGTTCATGCAATGGCAATGGCTATGGCTATACTAGTCATTTATTAAGATTCATCTTCTTTTTTAAATACTAATTTTATTTCTTTATTTTCTTGATGCAGGTTTTCATCCTATCTAACCTTCTCTTACTAATCAGAGCATAACTCCCTCAATTTAACTCTGATGTAGGTGATCGTGGTGTCTATTTCAAGATAAAACAATTATCTAAAACTATTATGTTGAACATTGTAGCGAAAAATTAAGAAACAAAGGTGATATTACTCCATCAAAGTACATGATAGTTCCTCTCGGATAGGTTCTGACCTTTACTGACTAATTAGACCATATCTCCCAAATTGGAACTCCAAATTGCGTTATTCCAGTTGGTAAAAATCCATGAGCCATATATCTATAATTGTTATGTTGGCGCGCTATTTTAATTCCCTACAGAATATTCCCAGAAATTCAAAAACTAAAGCATTAATAACATACTCTTCCCTGAATAAACATTTTCTGACCTCTGCTTACTAATCGGATTATATCTACCTCATATGAACTCCAAATTGCATAATTCCAGTGGGTATATTTCCATGAGACATAGATATATAACTTTCATGTTAACCATTTATTTTAATTCCATAAAGAAAATTCCCAGAAATTAAAATACAAAAGCTGTCCTAACATAATCTTCCCTGATGAACCATTTTCTGACCTTGGCTTACTAATTGGACCATATCTACCACATGTGAACTCCAAATTGAATGATTCCAGTGGCTAAAAATCCATGACACACATATCTTTAATTCTTATGTTGACCATTTATTTTAATTCCCTACCAATAATTCCCAGAAATTAAATTACCGAAGCTATCCTAACATATTCTTCCCTGATGATTCATTTTCTGACCTTTGACTACTAATCAGACCATAGCTACCTCATATGGACTCCAAATTGAATGATTCCAGTGGCTAAAAATCCATGACACATTTATCTTTAATTCTTATGTTAACCATTTATTTTAATTCCCTACCAATAATTCCCAGAAATTAAATTACCGAAGCTATCCTAACATATTCTTCCCTGATGATTCATTTTCTGACCTTTGACTACTAATCAGACCATATCTACCTCATATGGACTCCAAATGGAATGATTCCAGTGGCTAAAAATCCATGACACATTTATCTTTAATTCTTATGTTAACCATTTATTTTAATTCCTTATAGATTGTTCCCAGAAATTAAAATACCGAAACTTAAAATTCTGCCACCCATAGCCATAACCATGCAGAACTATCTACACCAACCTAAGTATTCAAACATACATCACATGCAAGATCAATATGTAACATGATATAGCAACATCATGACCAATCATAAAAGTTCTAAGATCAAAATCTCATATAAATATTATAAGTTTCAAAAGTTTTCTTCAAAAAGAAATATTGTTAAACTTACCTTTAACTTTCTAAACTTCTCCTTCTTCTTCCTTCCTTTCTTCTTCTCTCTTCTCTCCTTTCCTCACTCTACCTTGCTTCTATTTCTCTCTCTTTCTCACTTGGACGAAATTAAAGTGTTGTAAGGGTGGGTTCTCTTATATAGACCACCAAATAATTCACCTTTCATGATCATGGATCTACCTTATCACAATTAAGATACACTTTGTTGAATTTTTGGAAAACAAACAACTTATGTTCTTGTCTTCCTCTTCCTTAGTCAAGATATGCATAGGAAAAGGAGATTTGTATTTTGAAAATTATGATGATATGTTCTTAAGATAAGGGACAAGGTCCCTTTGATTTAGGGATTCATTTAATTTTTCTTTTGTCTTAATCAATTATGATAGGTTGCCTTTTTAAGTGGCAAATTTCTAGCCCTTCAATCTCCATTATTTGGTTGATATTATTTGTGTGGGCTATGAATGTTTTGTCCTAATACCATGTATTATCATACCACTTGCTAAAATTATGAGTGAAGGATATAGATGTTTTTGTCCTAAAGCCTTGTATTATCATGCCACTTGCCTAAATAATGAATGTAGAATCATACCACTTGCTAAATTTTTGTCTTAATGCCATGTAACCTAATCTTTATTCTTATTATTATATCATCATCTAATTTATTTTATTTTATTTTTCCTCTTGGATTTGGGCTTATTCTTACCCATTATGGGCTTGTCCTACCCATTTTCTTTGCTTTGGATAAAATTCTTCCTTTCTTGGTGGGCTTGGTCACATTTTCATAATTTTTGGGCTATTGGTGAAATTACTATATCCTAGTCCAAGTCTATGTTTAATTTCTTGTTTAGGTTATCCAATGGGCTTGCTAGAAACTTATGTGAAGTGGAAAAACTCTATATGAAGTGTCCATAGGTAAAAGCCCAATGTATGGGTAAAGATTTTAAACTTAGTAACTATAGTTCTTGAATTAGGAAAAATTACCCTAATTCAATGTTCTTTGAAATTTTAAGACCTTTACTTGTTTCTAAAAATTTATCTTCCTTATCCAAGAATTTTGCATCTCTTTAGTATGTTATTTCTAATTTCTTTCCTATTAGATTTTCCTTCTTTATTTGTTCTCTTAATGTTAGAAACATTTTCTATGCATATACATAAGGTGAAGAATTTCTAAGGATTATATTTCCTTAGATATCTAAAATATTGTCTAATAAATTTTATTTCCTTAATTAAATTTTTTATGTACCTTTATCAATAAAAGAAACGAAATTAAGGATGTTACATTTCTCTCCCCCTAAAAGTAATTTTGTCCTCAAAATTTCAGAAATTACCTTATAAGAACAATTGCGGATATTTCTTCCTCATGACTTCTTCCAGCTCCCAAGTTGCTTCTTCCGGAGTCAAACCTTCCCATAACACCTTAACTAGGGGAATGGTTTTATTTCTCAGTTGCTTCACGTCAGTGTCCAATATGGATGCAGGTAGTAGCTGGTATGTCATGTTCTCCTTTATTTGGATTGGTTCATCCAGTATTATATGTGATGAATCTGAAAGATACTTCCGCAACTGTGATACGTGGAAAACATTATGCAGGTTGGACAAATTAGGTGGGAGAGCAACTTGATATGCTGATGTCCCAACTTTCTTTAGAATTTGGTAGGGTCCTAAAAATCGCGGACTTAGCTTTCTTGTTTTGAGAGACCTACCAACTCCAGTAGTCGGGGAAAGTTTCAAAAATACATGGTCTCCTTCCTCAAACTCTAGAGGTCTATGTCTCTTATCGTAGTAACTCTTTTGCCGACTCTGTGCTGTAAGTATTTTGTTTCGTATCATCCTGATTTGTTCAGAGGTTTGTTGAACTAGATCAGGACCCAACAAGTTCTTTTCTCCTACCTCGAACCAACATAGTGGAGATCGGCACTTTCTACCGTATAAAGCTTCATAGGGGGCCATCTTAATGCTAGAGTGATAGCTATTATTATAAGCAAACTCTACTAAAGGTAGGTACTTATCCCATCCTTTACCTTGCTCTATCACACAGGCCCTCAACATATCTTCTAGGGTTTGAATTGTTCGTTCAGTCTGCCCATCAGTTTGAGGATGATAGGCAGTACTGAACCGCAACTGGGTTCCAAAAGCTTCTTGCAACGCCTTCCAAAACCTCGATGTGAACCTCGGATCTCTATCAGAAACAATATTTAAGGGAATCCCATGAAGTCTAACTATTTCCTGAACATACAATTGGGCCAATTTATCTAGTGAAAAGTTAATTTTTATGGGCAAAAAGTGAGCAGATTTGGTTAATCTGTCAACTATTACCCAGATAGAGTCATGTCCCACTGAAGTCTTAGGTAAACCTACAACAAAGTCCATCGAAATACTGTCCCATTTCCATTCAGGAATCTCCAGAGGTTGAAGAAATCCTGCTGGCTTTTGATGTTCCACTTTCACCTTCTGACAAGTTAAACATTTTGCCACGAACTCAGCAATGTCATTTTTCATCCCTGGCCACCAATACATCCTTTTTAAATCCTGGTACATTTTAGTGCATCCAGGATGGATTGTGTATTTACTTTGATGCGCTTCCTTCAGTATCTTAGTCCTCAACTCTTGTTCTTGAGGGACACAAATCCTTCCCTGATACATGATTGCTCCATCTTCCATTACAGAAAAATTACCTTGGTCTTTATGATCTTGTAAGTATTGATCGTGAGCTTGAGCTTCTTTGATCTGGGCTCTAAGGTCAGACCCTATACTTAAACCATTAATGACTAGATTCTTTGGAGTAAGAGTAGTGGCTAGCTTCAAATTTCGAAACTCCTCTAGCATCTGCATCTCATACACCATCATCTGACCCATATGCAGAGATTTTCGACTCAAGGCATCTGCTACAACATTCGCCTTTCCGGGATGATACTTTATCTCAAACTTGTAGTCATTGAGGAATTCTACCCATCTTCGTTGCCTCATATTTAACTCCTTCTGATCAAAGAGGTATTTAAGACTCTTATGATCACAATATACTTCAAAGGTTGCCCCGTACAAATAGTGTCGCCAAATCTTTAAGGCAAACACTACTGCCGCTAATTCAAGATCATGGGTTGGATAGTTTCCTTCGTGGGGTCTTAGTTGTCTAGAGGCGTAAGCAACTACTCTCTTGTCTTGCATTAACACACACCCTAGCCCTTTCTTTGAAGCATCACTATACACTTCAAAATGTCCTGTGGGGTCTGGAATAATTAAAACAGGAGGAGTGGTCAATCTTGTCTTCAGCTCCTGAAAACTAGCATCACATTGATCAGTCCATTTGAAAGGACTTCCTTTCCTGGTCAATTTAGTCAATGGCAAGGCTATACGAGAGAAGTTTTGTATAAATCTCCTGTAGTATCCTGCCAAACCAAGGAAACTTCTGATTTCCGTAACCGTCTTTGGTGTCTCCCACTTAATCACTGCTTCTGTCTTGCTAGGATCTACGGCTACCCCTCTATTAGAGATGACATGTCCGAGAAACTTCACCTCTGACAGCCAAAATTCACATTTCTCCAATTTGGCATATAACTTTTTCTCTTTCAGCACTTGCAGCACGATTCGGAGATGTTGTTCATGTTCTTTCTTACTCTTAGAATATATCAAGATGTCATCAATGAACACTACAACAAATTGATCTAGGTAGGGTCGAAAAATGCGATTCATGTAATCCATGAAAATTGCAGGTGCATTCGTTAACCCGAAGGGCATTACGAGAAACTCATAGTGCCCATACCTAGTCCTGAAGGCAGTTTTTGGTACGTCCTCCTCCTTAATCCTAATCTGATGATATCCTGACCGCAAGTCAATTTTAGAAAAGATGAAGGCTCCCTTTAATTGATCCAATAAGTCATCTATCCTAGGGAGAGGATACTTATTTTTGATAGTCACCTTATTCAGCTGTCTGTAATCTATGCATAGTCTTAAACTCCCGTCTTTCTTCTTAACAAACAATACAGGAGCTCCCCAAGGTGATACACTCGGTCTAATGAATTGCTTGTCTAATAGTTCCTCCAACTGCTTCTTTAGTTCTTGTAGTTCCTTCGAGGCCATTCGATATGGTGCAATAGAGATAGGCCCTGTCCCAGGTAGGAGATCAATAGAGAACTCTATCTCTCTCTTGGGAGGTAAGCCTGGAATATCTAATGGAAACACTTCAGGAAACTCGTTGGCTATTGGAATTTCATCAAGCTTCGGTTCGACTTCTAGGTTTGATAAATACAAGAGAATGTATCCAAGTACTCCATTCTTCAACTCCCTATTAACTTGATTGGCATTTAACATCAATAACTGGACCTCCTCTTTCGGAGTAGAAGGTAGAAATTCAACGGTCTTGTTACAACAATTCAACAAGACTCGATTTCTAGACATCCAGTCTAACCCTAGAATGACCTCAATACCTCTTAAAGGTAAACTGACGAGGTCTACAGAAAAAGTTTTCTCCTGGATGGTGACTTGACAGTCCTTACATACAGAGGAAGTTAATACCCGTTCCCCTGTAGGGGTTACTACAGATAGCTCATAGGGAGTTTCAGAAATAGGGAACTGAAACTTCCTAATACATTCTTCCGATATAAATGAATGACTAGCACCAGAGTCAAATAACACCATAAGAGCAAATCCATAAATATAGCATGTACCTTGAATCATTTCAGAAGATTGAGCTGCCTCTTGGCCGCTCAGGGTGAAAACTCTTCCTTTCACCTGAGGCCTCTGTTCTGGCTGCTTTCCTACATTCTGTGGGCAGTTTTTCGCAAAATGTCCCTTCTGTCCGCAATTGAAGCAGACATCTTGTCCCATGTAGCATGGCCGGTTACCATGCATGCGTCCGCATTTAGCGCACTTGACTGAGGCGAGGTCTTGTTGAAAAGGCCTAGGACCCGCAATCAATGGCCTCTTACCAGCTCCATATCCACTTCTTCTCACGTTCTTTCTAGGGTTGGGAAAATTTTTCTTCCTTTTCCATAGGTTTCGCCTTTGCTTCTCGTCCTCCACTGCCCTTAAACTCTTTTCCAGGAGTCTGCATTTATTTATCAGAGGTACAAACTCCCTGATCTCCATAGCTATAACAGCATTCTTTAACTCCGGGTTTAGTCCCGCTTCAAACTTAACCGCCTTCCATGCTTCATCTGGGTTATATCGCAGATAAGAGGAGAACTTAGACAGCTCCTCGAACCTTGCGATATACTGGTCCACGGTCATGCTTCCTTGCCTGAGTTGGAGAAATTCGATCTCTTTCTCTGCCCGTACAGTACTTGGAAAGTACTTTTCAAAGAAAATGTCCTTGAACACTTGCCAGGTGATCTGTCTTCCCTGATGAGCTAAAAGTTCTCTAGCTCCACGCCACCAGTATTCTGCTTCATCCTTTAACATATATGCAGCAAAAATGATTTCCTGCTCTTCAGTACAGCCCATCACTTCAAAGATTTTCTCTAATTCCCTAATCCACCTTTCGGCTACCGTTGGGTCATAACCACCTTGGAAACAAGGTGGTCTAGTCCTCAGGAACTCGGATATACCATTATCTTTTCCAGCCGTCCGGTTGTTAGGACCAATCTCAACATTTGTGTTATTAGCATTCTGGAGATGTTGTAAAATTTGGTTGGTGGTCATAACTTGGTCTCGAATTGCCGTAGCCAGGTTGTGCAGGGTTTCCTCTGCATTGGTTGCTGGATTCCTCCTTGGTGGTGCCATTTCCTACTATGGTACAAAACAAAGTTATGCTGCTATTGAGGTGATCAAGCCCAATAGTTAGTTCAAAAATATTTAATAGCAGTCATAACACCACCTCGGCATATAGATAGGAAACACTAGTAATTTCTTACCTATATGAATCACTGATCCCCTACACAGCACAACCACAACATACTCAAGACACTATAAGATCGATTCAGATAACCATCCAACCACTGGCCATCTAGGATCGACCTGCTCTGATACCAATTATGTAACAACTCCATTTATGTAAATTTTTTTTTTTTTTAAACAAAATACGATGAAATTATTACCTCGTTACAACTTAACTCAATATAACATTTATTTAATTTATACAATACTGAGTTTCCATACACAATATTATTTTACAAACTACACACCATTATTTTACAAATATTTGTACAAAAATACATATTAGTTCTAATCATCTATATCGACTACTTCCGGGGACACTGGTTCGGGTGGCACGTCCACCGGAATCTCAGTTACATCTACGACAGTTATATCTGAAATAACTGGAAGTTGCCCAAGGTAGGGCACCTCGATCCAACGTACAGAGATAATAAGTGTCATAGAGAATATCTGCATATTTATTATTCTGAACATGATATGGAAATATAGTGAGAATTAAATCCCAGTAAGTTCAACAATAAATCATAATTTACCATCAATATAGTTCATCATGTCATGTTCAGCTGTATAAACTACAGAAAATATCTTTAAGTCACATGAATGCACTTTATCATGCACATGAAAATTATACAGTTATGACATGTATGGTATGAATAACTATTTTTCGAGTTTCATATGATGGCTATCCACTTATTCTTACTTCAAGCTACCCCGGTCAGGGTGAGTATTCTCTACTTTTCGGTACGGGCTTATCTCGCTCCGTCCGACATGGCACACTTTCTCTTTCTTTTCTTATTAACATGATCATAACCGTTGGTAGGGCGTCCCCTACTGGTGCACCACACGGATTGCCATGTGACCGTGCTCATTTCTTTTCTTTTCACAATGATAGCCAAAAATATGCTTTCAATAACAAGTATGTTCATCAAAATATAACTATTACCATAAATCATTGGTAATCATGCTATGAACTTAACCATTTAAAATATCACTTTATAAAACATTTCCATGTCAAAATTCCATACTAATACCTTAGTAACTGGATAGTAATTGTAGTCTGTAAACAGCGCACCAGAAAAGTTCCCAGGAAAGAGAGGTGGGTCACTAATGGACACGCTTAAGTACCATGTCTTTCCTTGCCAGAGCTTTCCTTAGACATGCACTTTTCACAAATCACAATTTTGTTTTCCAGTAACTAGAATAATTCTTTTCTGATGTGAAAATACTGCAACCACGGAGCATACTAAGATTTTTCAAATAAAAACCGGCACTTTCAAAACTTCTTGTAAATTTATATGAGTACTAGGGTAAATTCATGTTAAAAATTACACACTTAAAATGGTAGTAAGTTCATGCAATGGCAATGGCTATGGCTATACTAGTCATTTATTAAGATTCATCTTCTTTTTTAAATACTAATTTTATTTCTTTATTTTCTTGATGCAGGTTTTCATCCTATCTAACCTTCTCTTACTAATCAGAGCATAACTCCCTCAATTTAACTCTGATGTAGGTGATCGTGGTGTCTATTTCAAGATAAAACAATTATCTAAAACTATTATGTTGAACATTGTAGCGAAAAATTAAGAAACAAAGGTGATATTACTCCATCAAAGTACATGATAGTTCCTCTCGGATAGGTTCTGACCTTTACTGACTAATTAGACCATATCTCCCAAATTGGAACTCCAAATTGCGTTATTCCAGTTGGTAAAAATCCATGAGCCATATATCTATAATTGTTATGTTGGCGCGCTATTTTAATTCCCTACAGAATATTCCCAGAAATTCAAAAACTAAAGCATTAATAACATACTCTTCCCTGAATAAACATTTTCTGACCTCTGCTTACTAATCGGATTATATCTACCTCATATGAACTCCAAATTGCATAATTCCAGTGGGTATATTTCCATGAGACATAGATATATAACTTTCATGTTAACCATTTATTTTAATTCCATAAAGAAAATTCCCAGAAATTAAAATACAAAAGCTGTCCTAACATAATCTTCCCTGATGAACCATTTTCTGACCTTGGCTTACTAATTGGACCATATCTACCACATGTGAACTCCAAATTGAATGATTCCAGTGGCTAAAAATCCATGACACACATATCTTTAATTCTTATGTTGACCATTTATTTTAATTCCCTACCAATAATTCCCAGAAATTAAATTACCGAAGCTATCCTAACATATTCTTCCCTGATGATTCATTTTCTGACCTTTGACTACTAATCAGACCATAGCTACCTCATATGGACTCCAAATTGAATGATTCCAGTGGCTAAAAATCCATGACACATTTATCTTTAATTCTTATGTTAACCATTTATTTTAATTCCCTACCAATAATTCCCAGAAATTAAATTACCGAAGCTATCCTAACATATTCTTCCCTGATGATTCATTTTCTGACCTTTGACTACTAATCAGACCATATCTACCTCATATGGACTCCAAATGGAATGATTCCAGTGGCTAAAAATCCATGACACATTTATCTTTAATTCTTATGTTAACCATTTATTTTAATTCCTTATAGATTGTTCCCAGAAATTAAAATACCGAAACTTAAAATTCTGCCACCCATAGCCATAACCATGCAGAACTATCTACACCAACCTAAGTATTCAAACATACATCACATGCAAGATCAATATGTAACATGATATAGCAACATCATGACCAATCATAAAAGTTCTAAGATCAAAATCTCATATAAATATTATAAGTTTCAAAAGTTTTCTTCAAAAAGAAATATTGTTAAACTTACCTTTAACTTTCTAAACTTCTCCTTCTTCTTCCTTCCTTTCTTCTTCTCTCTTCTCTCCTTTCCTCACTCTACCTTGCTTCTATTTCTCTCTCTTTCTCACTTGGACGAAATTAAAGTGTTGTAAGGGTGGGTTCTCTTATATAGACCACCAAATAATTCACCTTTCATGATCATGGATCTACCTTATCACAATTAAGATACACTTTGTTGAATTTTTGGAAAACAAACAACTTATGTTCTTGTCTTCCTCTTCCTTAGTCAAGATATGCATAGGAAAAGGAGATTTGTATTTTGAAAATTATGATGATATGTTCTTAAGATAAGGGACAAGGTCCCTTTGATTTAGGGATTCATTTAATTTTTCTTTTGTCTTAATCAATTATGATAGGTTGCCTTTTTAAGTGGCAAATTTCTAGCCCTTCAATCTCCATTATTTGGTTGATATTATTTGTGTGGGCTATGAATGTTTTGTCCTAATACCATGTATTATCATACCACTTGCTAAAATTATGAGTGAAGGATATAGATGTTTTTGTCCTAAAGCCTTGTATTATCATGCCACTTGCCTAAATAATGAATGTAGAATCATACCACTTGCTAAATTTTTGTCTTAATGCCATGTAACCTAATCTTTATTCTTATTATTATATCATCATCTAATTTATTTTATTTTATTTTTCCTCTTGGATTTGGGCTTATTCTTACCCATTATGGGCTTGTCCTACCCATTTTCTTTGCTTTGGATAAAATTCTTCCTTTCTTGGTGGGCTTGGTCACATTTTCATAATTTTTGGGCTATTGGTGAAATTACTATATCCTAGTCCAAGTCTATGTTTAATTTCTTGTTTAGGTTATCCAATGGGCTTGCTAGAAACTTATGTGAAGTGGAAAAACTCTATATGAAGTGTCCATAGGTAAAAGCCCAATGTATGGGTAAAGATTTTAAACTTAGTAACTATAGTTCTTGAATTAGGAAAAATTACCCTAATTCAATGTTCTTTGAAATTTTAAGACCTTTACTTGTTTCTAAAAATTTATCTTCCTTATCCAAGAATTTTGCATCTCTTTAGTATGTTATTTCTAATTTCTTTCCTATTAGATTTTCCTTCTTTATTTGTTCTCTTAATGTTAGAAACATTTTCTATGCATATACATAAGGTGAAGAATTTCTAAGGATTATATTTCCTTAGATATCTAAAATATTGTCTAATAAATTTTATTTCCTTAATTAAATTTTTTATGTACCTTTATCAATAAAAGAAACGAAATTAAGGATGTTACAGCAGCAACCTTAGCCCTTAGCTAGACCAACTCTGCACTATCAAGTGCCTGCGAAGATGATCCAAGACGTGTAGAAGAGAGCAACATAGGGCCTAGTGTCATGTCTCCAATTTTAGGGCACGTGAAACACATACTTTACGATCATTTTTTTTCATAACATGTATAATACACTCATTTACAGATAGATATTTCCATGTATAGATAACATAATATACAGATCAAGTCTATAAATATCAAAGTACAATAGAAGCAGTGATCCTGCCTGTGGCATTCAGAGCATACTTTAGAGTACAAATACATAATAATTTAAACACTGTGAGTCTTAAAAACAACATAAGCTCACCACAAGAGTATGACACTTAGTTAATCACGTAGCTACAGGATCAAACTCTATATCTTTATCTAAAAAATGTGAAAATATCGTGTAGTGGGTTTGATAACGTAGTGAATTTGACAACTCAGTGAGTAGATAATACTTCCTATGACCTCTCAGGTCAACATATGGATATACTCATATTTTAAAATTTATCATATAGAAAATTACAATACAGAAGTACATGCATATGAGACCCGCATTTCAAATATTATCAGTTCAAATCACATTCAGATATCCAAAATCATATGCAATATGGTATGATCATTATTCAAATATTGTTATACATCAAAATATTTCTCATGAAAACATTAGGAGGATCCCATATCAGAAATATCATATTAGAATTCAAGCCCTTCCGTACTTTGGTGGTGTAGAATTTGCCTATACTTAGCAACTCAGTTAAAATTTGCCTTATCACCATTCAAGAGGACACAGCAAGGGAGGGTAAATCACATATCATATAGTCGGTATCTCGTCCAGATAGGAGGCATCCCGCTCTCCTTCACATATCATATCCCATATGTTGGTCGTCACATGAGGTTAGCACCACCCCTGTTAGTTGAGGTATAAAGGTGCACCAGGGCTAATATAACCTACTATTAGCAAACAGTTTTTTCAATAGGATTTCTCCATATAAATCAGTATTTACACATATGCCATATCATTCAAAGTAGATGTTTTAGTAAAAATTCAAAATTTTTAGTTTTAGTACAATTCCTCTATCAGAAACTTTTCAATCAAGGTAATCACATATACATGCCCGTTTTCAAGGCATTTTTATAGCTTTACATATCAATACCACATGCACAATATATTTTCTTTACCATATAATGAGAAATACATTTAAAAATCACATATTCAATGAGTTTAAAAATTTATTTTCAAAACCATATTATTCTTGAACTATATACATGATTGTAAACAATTCAGATAACTTAATCTATTTTAGAAACATATAAAAGTATAAACAATTTGTAAAAATAATCAATTATACATTTAAAATTCAAGAAGAGCATATGGTAAGTCATAGAAAGAATTATCTACTTGTAGGGTAAGGCTCCAGGTTGGATAACCCCAAAATACACTTTTCCAATTCAAATTCGACTAAATAGACCTAAAAAACGAGTCCGAAGGGTCCAAAAATCTAGAAAATGACTTTAGAATCACAAAATTTGGCCTTCAAAAACTTGGTTAACATTGATCAACTGTTGGATACTATTCACGGTTAAAAAATACTATTTATCACCGAAAATCACTATTCATACCGGTTGAATTTACTGTTCACAACGCACAAAAAGTTGTCAGATGGCCGAAAAATTTCCTATTTCAAGATTTATCTAGTTCCTGAATCCATCTATGGTGTCAAATTTTTAATTTGAAGTCTCTAAATAAGAGTTGCAGAGTTTACCATTTTTTTAAGATTTTCTACTTCTGATTTGTGACGATTCTGTGACTAATTTAAAAAATTGTTTGGCCAAAATCGTAGTTCTCTCTGTCTTGGATTCAATGGTACCCTTAGTTTTAAGATCAGAGGCTAGTAGTCACTTCAGATCTAGAAAGAAAAATGGAGGAGAGAGAAAATACTATTTATCACTATTTATATACGAAAGTTTCTGATTTTTCATCACGTTTGCGTCTCCCCTCCCTCTTTTATTTATTTATTATTATTTAATAATTAAATATTTAAAATTTATTCTTTGATTATATACATATAAATATTATTTTTCATCTTAAAATATCTCAAAAATTTATAAAAATTTACATCCTTGTAAAACTTTAGTTGCAATATCAAATCATGACTTTTCTTGATAAAATTTTAATAAAACAAATTAGAATATAAAATGTCTTCATGTATATTAAAAAAAAGAAATTTATATAAAAAAATTATTTAAAGTCAAATATAATTATTTTAAGCAAAACAAAAATCATTTTAATTAAAAGCATATTTACTTTTAGTAAAACATAATCATTTAAAATAAAAAATATATTTGTTTATAGAAAAATATTATTATTTAAAAATTAAGGGATATTACACCTAACTTGCCCATTCTAAATATGTTGCTCTTTTGTTCTCGACCTCCTACAATTTCCATGTAGAGAGCATTATCATATGTTAATAAGCTCTCTCCTTCACTCTTTGTGGATTGAGCTCGGCGTTGGTGATACTTAGTTTGCACATTTAGAATTAAAAGAGTTAATGATGTGTTGAACATAAAAAGATATATGTTTAACCTGACTTATTAAGAATTATATACTTACAGCAACACGTTGAGCCTTCTGACATGACCACTATCCATCCTTTAACTTCTTGGTTCGTTCCATAATCTTGAAAGCAATGAGCTCTCTGTGTAGGTCATCTTTCTACAACAAACCCATTACTAAAATGTTAGTATATTTGAGACAAATTAACATGAGAAATTGGAATCAAATAAATTTTCCCTAAAGTCATACCAATCTCTTTCTATACTCAGCTATAGAGATAGTCTACCAATGTATGATGAAGCACTTACATCTACTGACCGGTTCTTCTTGGCTTTGCTATTTTTCTCTTGCCACTGGAGAGTTCTCCATTTTTGATTCAATTGCTCCCTAATAGATGGATGCACTCAATTGGTTTTTCCTTTTCTCACTTTGAGTTTATTCATAAGGTTTTTGAGGCATTTTTGACATTTATGGTCAAAAATCCTCTTAACCGTATGGTCATGCGCAGAAAGCCATCTATACGTTACCTGCAAATAAAAAAAACTAGTTATTGCAAGAATTATAAAATACACTTGCATAGTAATTAAGAATATGCTAAAAAAATTAAACTTACATGAAATTTAGCAAACCATACAGTCTTTTCACACTCAAGAACCTTACTCCAACATGTCTAAGGTTCAGTGAAGTGAGACCTAATAGCATTAGCAATGATATCTGATGGTCCTCTAGTAATGTCAAATCTTATTCCAAAAAAAAAATATATAAGTTAGCATAAATTCTCAAATTAATTATAAAAACTAGCATGCTAATAAGTTTAGGGATCTTCCTCAAAATGGACATCTCTAGGAGCAATCAAAGTCCTCACATCATATGGTTCATGAGGCTGAGTGGATGAAGGTGCCTGAGTACCCAATGTGACAAGAGAAGGTTGTGTGGATGAAGATGGTCCTGATGATCTTTGAACGACTAGGGTGGATGTAGTGGAATCATCTTTAGTGGGAGTGGAAGAAGTCACTCTACCTCGTTCTCTCCCACGAGCCCTAGTGGCTCTACCTCATCCTCGACTTGTGTCAACCATCTGAAAAAAAGAAGAAAAAAAATTCTTAATTAATACAAATTACCAAATTAACAATAATAATAACTTTTTTCACTAATACAATAAAGTCATTACAATATATTATAATATAACCTAAACTAATCAACAGATATTTCTAAATCACTAAATTCTCTCTCACTTTTTGAAGAAGCATAAGCATCTTCACTTGTCATATCTACTTCTGCTTGGTTAACTATGTCCCCATCAACTTCTTCTACATCACCATCTCCATCTACGAGTGAATCTTCATATACATCTGTGTCAACTTGCATAATTGGAAGATCTTGAATTTCATCTTGATACGGAACATCCCTTTCAGTTTGTTGAGCACTAGGAGCACTTGTTGTACTACATGCCTTTATTTTAATAACATCCAACCAACCATTACGACCCTTTGGATATGGTGTATAATACACTTTCTCAGCTTGTTGTAAAAGTATAAAAGGATCATATGCTCGGTTGTATCTTCTCGATTGTTTAACTTCAACAAGCCCATATCGGTGATGTACCTTTGTCCCTTGATTAGTAGTATTGTCAAACCACTGACACTTAAAAAGTAATACTTTTTGGATAGGCCAACCAATAAAACTTATTTCAAGAATATTAGTCAATATCCTATAGAAGTCATATTCTATTTGTCCATTAATGCCTTGTACACATACACCCTAATTTAAAGCTTGCTTGCCTTCGCTATGGTTTAGAGTATGAAACCTATACCTATTGATTATATATATTGGCCATGATTCAACCTTCGTAAGTGGATCTCAAGCTAAACGCTGTAAAATATGATCTTAAATATTGTTTGTTGGGTTTTCCACCTAGTTAAAAAAATATGTTATCTTATATAATATATGAGCCAATAACAAATTCATAGTTAAATAAAATACTCACATTCTCTAAACCACATAGAAAAATTGTAAAAAATCTCAAAGTCAATTTGAGATTATGAGATATTTGGAATAAGCTCATTTAAAAAATCACGTACATCCTACAGAACATAATATAAATGGATACTAGAAATGGACTTTGAATATGATAGTAAGTGCACAATTATTTACATGTGTAAAATTTAAATTTGCACTTACTCTAAGTAAGGCTGAACCTCTTCGCAGTTACTAATAATATATAAAATAGCAGCTCTCATATCACGGTCATCAAAAAACATAGACTGAAATTTTCCATTGCCACATCTAGAATAGTTGAAAATTGACATTAGTGTGTGAGAGGAAAAACTTTCACCTTCGTTATTACGTGACAATCTAGTTCTTCTTGAACATACATATGATGGATAGTAGTAAGAAGTAAATGTAGACATTTCCTCCACTAAATATGTTTAACATATAGACCCCTCCACCCAAGCTTTGTTTTTGAATTTTTCTTTTAAAGTTCACAAAAATATAAACAATAATAAAAAATTTCATTCAATAGTATAAATCAAATATCAGTTACATAAATTAAATTACTTAGGCAAAGGGACACACATCTTTCAAAAGGATACATCCATCGATATTGAACTAGACCTCCAATCAGAGCTTTATAAGGCAAATGGATAGAAAGATGCTCCATTGAATCAAAAAAATTTGGAGGAAATATCTGATTTAGCTTGCATAATATAATATGAATATTTTCCTCCATACTCCTCAAATGATCTACTTTTAACATTGTAGAGGTCAAATCATTAAAAAACAAGCTAAGCCTAATAAATGGATCCCAAATAGGCCTCGGTAATGCGGCAAACGAAATAGGCAACAAGTGTTGCATGAACATATGTCAATCATGACTTTTCATACAGTGCAACTTTGCCTCTTTCATATATACACATTTAGCCAAATTGGATGCATATCCATCTGGAAACTTCAAATATTTTACCTACTCAATAATTGCTAATCATTGTGATTTACTCAAAGCATATTTTGCTTTCAGCTTTATGTACTTATCATGGCCAATCTTTTGCAGCTCCTTACGTATGTAAATTTCATCCACATCAAGTCTGGCTTGACATGTATCTTTTGTCTTACCTTTTATGTCCACTACTGTATTAAATATGTTCATAAACATATTTCTCTCTATGTGCATTACATCTATATTATGGGGTAGAAGTTGTGTTTTTCAATATGGTAGACCCCAAAGTATGCTATGTTTCATCCAATTATGATCCTTATTACTCCCGGGTAGATGTATTCCCTAAGATTCTTGAATTGTAGGTATTGCTCTAACTATATCCCATATCTCATCACCACTGAATCGTTTGGGAATGGGAGAGTGTTCGTCACAACGCTTCTTGAATAAATTTTTATTTTTTCTGTAAGGATGGTCAAGTGGAAGAAATTGACAATGAAAATCAAAAAATGATACCTTACGACTGTGTTTAAGATAAAATGCTTTTGAATAATTCATACAAATTGGGCAAGCAATCTTTCTTGTAGTTGACCAACCTGATAATATCTCATAAGCAGAAAAGTCATTTATAGTCCACATTAATGTTGCTTTTATCACAAAATTTTGCTTTAAGGACACATCATAAGTTACAATGCCTTCATTCTATAACATTTTCAAATCATCTATAAGCGGCTCTATATACACATATATCTTACTCTTAAGATTCGATGGACCCAAAATTATGATTGTCAAAAACATAAATTCTCTCTTCATACACATCCATGGAGGAAGATTATATGGAGTAAAAATGATAGGCCAACATGAATATTTTTTACCAGATTGCCCATGTGGATTAAATCCATTTGCGCAGAGCCCCAATCTCACATTGCGAGGGTCTTGTGCAAATTCTGGATACACTCTATCAAAATATTTCATGCCTCTCCATCAGAAGGATGATACAATACACTATCCTTTTTCTGGTTCTCATTATGCCATCTCATATGACCAGCAGTGGACTTTGATGGATACAACCTTTGGAGTCTTAGAACAATAGGAAAATACCACATTCGAAATTTAGGGATTTATTTTGAGTTGTTCCTTCGAGAAGTTCTTTTATATCGTTCTTCCTCACAAAATTTGTAACGTGTAAGCTACTCATCATTTTTGTAAAATAACATGCAACCTGTAGGACAACAATCAATTTTAACGCATTCCATTCCAAACTGCAAAACATTCTTCTTCGCATAATAAAGGTTATCCGGCATACGATTTTCATTCGGTAATGCACTACCAATACCCTCAACCATTCGATTAAAACAAATTTGGGACATATTATAATTTGACTTCAAACTCATAGCCCACAAAGACATCGACAACTTTGGCTTAGTTTCGCATCCCTCCCTTAATGGTGCTTGTGAAGAAGGAAATATGTCATAAAATATCTGAGCGGCTAAATTTGGATCCTCCTCTAGATTTTCAGTCATCACTTCACCAAATTCTAATTGAGCATCAATTTTAGGTCCGGCTACATCCATAATCATTTGTTAATAGATATTGTATTCTTCCCTCCGTCCATCTTCACCATAGTACGAGTTTCCACCAATAATTTGCATGATCTGTGGTGATGTTTCTCCATGGGCTGTCCACCAATAATATTTTGGTATGAATCTTTTACTAAACAAATGAACTTTAACATTATCCATTAACTTGTATGATTGACACTTGTGCTTTACACAAAGACACCTAATCAAAACGGATGTTTCATTTCTGCTTTCACTGGTAGCAAATCGAATAAACTCAACAACTCCATCCACAAACTTATCCAATATTCCTGACTTTTTCTCATTTAACCTATTATACATCTACCTTTGATTCTTTGAAATTTCCATATTGGTAACCAACTATAGGACAAGCTATCAGTGGCTAAGTTATGCTATTATTTTGGTGCTTAAATAGGTGCCGCAATGAAGAAACTTTAATGGAAAAATGAATGTACCACACAACACAACAATAAAAAAGTCAACTTCTTAATTTATTATTATATTTTATGCCTATTTACCTAAATTTTATTCCACTGATGAAGTCAACTCCCACTTAACATTATATACATACATATATATACATATATATATATATATATACATATATATGTATACATATGTATATATATATAAATTTGTGCAACAATTAATCTTCATATGTATTCAACCTAGCTAGCTACTCACAGTATTCTTATCATATAACAAATCATTTTCAAAAATACTATCTATTTACGGAATATACCATGATAAGAAAATTTTAGTATAATATATATTAATCCATCATCATTGCACATTTTATTGGTCGAAGTCAACTCCCACTTAACATTATATACATACATATATATATATATATATATATATATAAATTTGTGCAACAATTAATCTTCATATGTATTCAACCTAGCTAGCTACTCACAGTATTCTTATCATATAACAAATCATTTTCAAAAATACTATCTATTTACGGAATATACCATGATAAGAAAATTTTAGTATAATATATATGAATCCATCATCATTGCACATTTTATTGGTCAACCATAATATATACACAACATCGATCATATCCTCATTGTGTGAAATGAATGAAAAAATATACAATTAAAGATATATATATATAATACATCCCATTTCTAACCTAAAAATATTACTTGCCTGCTTAACACACAGACACAAGAGTTGAATATCAGTGGCTAAGTTAGGCAAACAATAATCATTCACACATATAGGCATCCACATTCATATAGGTTCCCAAATACATAGCCCATCAGTGAGAAAAGGTTTACCAGACATATAAGATCATAGCCATAGTCACTTGACATAGGCAAATAATCATCATTCAAACATATAGGCCTTCACATTCATATAGGTTCCCAAATACATAATTTAAAGAAAACCAAAATATTGAACCCTCACTATAATAGAGATGAAATTTGTGATAAAGGTTTCACTCTTCTATTAAACGAAATCAAGATAAAAAAATTCAAACAAATTATGCATATTATCTTGAAAAGACTAGAAAACATGTGTCCATAAGCTGTAGGAATAAAATACTGGTTCCAATTTTAAAACCTAGAGTACCATGCCCATAAATATCTTTTTTTGAGCTACCTATCAGATCCATAAGTATTCTAGTCCTAATGATCAAATGCCATAGATATGGATTTATATGAGGGAATAAGAATTGACCTACTATCTGCACCATTTCTTAATTTAATACTGTCTTATACTCTTGTATACACCATCGTAAGTTATCGGTTGCTAGAGTACTCCTGAAAGGAGCTGTTCTTACAAATGTTTGACCAAGCAAAAAACTTGTGCTTTTGATGTAGTCCTTAAATGAAAAACATATTCTCTTAAGTAATATATAAGTAATTTAATGTCATATCAGCTTGACTATATCTTCTCCTTTCTTACAACATGATGACCATTAATTATAGAAAAGTTATCAACTAATTCAACTTCAAAATCTTATGTACTTTTGGATGTTCTTTTGTTAGCTGGTGAAAACATTAAATGGTGCATGTGTAAGTCGAAACAAAGAATTGCATGCTTTTGATCCAAAAAGCATTGGTGGGCACTTTTATTTCTTTATCTTTAGGCTACTAAAAAGTCCTCTGCTTTTAGTTATTCATTTTTAGTTTTACTAAAATACTTCTAGGGGTTGATGTTGAGCACATGGCTATTAAAGATGGTGGGCAAGATGAACTACATAAAGAAGATGATATGAGTGCAAAAGTTCATGACGAATTAGAAACCAATTTCTTGACATAGCCAAATAATCATCATTCACACATGCAGGCATTCACATTCATATATATTTACAAACCATAGACATTCACAAAGCAAAGGATTACAAATCATGAAAGATATACTTACATTAGAGGATAATTTAGCAGCTCAAAATTGCTCCTTACCGACAATAGTAGGACGCTCGCAGCGGCAACCAGGTGTGGTGGCGAGGACGCCGAAAGAGCGGTGAGGAAGTCAGTGAGGATAGCAGAAGGATAGAATCTTCATTGCGGGGAAGAGAGGAAAATAGAGCTTCGAATACGCATAGATGGAAATGGGGAAATCATTTGGGACTTTAGGATTTATAAAGATTTGCGACCAAAACCGACATTTAGTGACCGATTTAAACATAAGCATCCATCATTACACTAACTTTACAACATATTTATTTTTGTTTCTTCACTATCGGTCGCCATATCGGTCTCAGGATAAGTTAAAATTGTTTTCACTTACATTTAGTCACAAACAGCCACAGTTTGGTCGCAAATTGACATGGATAAATTTGGATGCTAAATTCGGCCGTAAATAGGTAAATTTGCTTCTACATTGTAATGATTTTGCCACCCATTATTTTTGTCTCTTTCGTATCAGTCGCTATATCGGTGTCGATAATGGTCAAAATTTCTTTCCCATAAAATTAGTAGCAAATAGTATCTATTCAGTTTCAGTTGGCCTCAGATGTGTTTTGGTCGCAAAAGACGATCGCAAATCATCTTTTTTTTTGTAGTGATCCATAACTTATCTATAATCCAATGTTCATATGCCCTTCTACATACGGGGCTAGCAACTCCTTTACTAGCTAAGATTACAAGGTACATCAATGCTAGCTATCTCTACTGCTAGATGACAATATTTTTGAAAAGGTATCCTTTAGAAATTATGATTATTATATAATTAGTTATTTATTTGGTTATTAGTACATATATTCATTCTGTCCTACCTTTTTCTTATAGGTTTTATAGTTAATAAAATTTATTTTAGACTTATTTTGTATATAATTCATGATACACGTGGATCAAGACAAATACATATTACTAATTTTCACAATATATAACATTTCAACCACTTCATACATAAATGTCCCATGAAATTTCCGTATTCATTCATTTCACAATCCAGTAGAGCATCATCCTTAGATCCACATCACATTATTTCCATATCATATATATACCATAATATATCATGAAATTTTATCACATTATAACATATTTCTAAAATGTTTCATCTATAAATAAGCACTATCAAATCTTTCCTTTTTCCTTAACAAGAAAAACCTTTATTATTTAGTGTCATTCCAAAAGTTCATTTGTTTATATTCTTAATTCCACCATACACATGTATCTATTTTCAATAGGATTTCTAGTCTTGACCATTGTGTACCTTTTTGGTATTTATTTCTCCAATTTAGGTGTTAACATTTTCTTTATACACGTAGTCATAGCAAGTATTTGTATAACCTATGCTTATTCTCTAGACTCACAATAAACTTTACTTACCGTAAGACAATTACTGTTAGAAAATAAGAATAGATATGTCACGTCCCTAATTTTAGAGCACGTGAAACATATATTTTATGAACATACATTTTTCATAACATGTATAATACACTCTTTAACAGATAGGTATTCCCATGTATACACAATATATAAACCAAATCTATAAATATCAAAGTACAGCAGAAGCAGGAATCCTGCCTGTGACGTTCAGAGCATACTCTAAAGTACAAGTACAATATAAATCAAAATTTACAAGTCTTGGAAACAAAGTAGGCTCATCTAGAGATTATGTCGTCTAGCTAGTCAACTATCTGAAGGGGAAGGACTAAACTCTATATCCTTAACTAAAAAATATATAAATATCATGTAGTGAGTTTGACAACTCAGTGGGCAGATAATACCTCCTATGAACTCTTAGGTCTACATATAGATGTACTCATATTTTAAAATTTGTCACATAGGAGATACAGTTCGGAAGTGCATCCATATGGGACTCACATTTCAAATATTCTTAAATTAAAGGATATTCAAAACCATATACTGTACTGTATGATCATTAAAAAAAGTTGTTATGCATCAAAATATTTCACATGAAAACATTAGGAGAATCCCATATCAAAACCACAATATCAGAGTTCAGGCCCTTTCGTACTTTGTTGGTGTATGATTTGTCTAAACTCAGCATCCCGTTGAGATTTGCCCTACCACCATTCAAGAGGACATGCGAAGGGAATCTAATATGGGTATTTCTCAAGCACACAGCAAGAGAGGCAAGTCACAAATCATATAGTCGGCATCTCACCTATATAGAAGGCATCTCGCTCTCCATCATACATTATATCCCGTGTGTTGGCCGTTACACGAGACTAGCACCACCCCTGTTAGCTGAGGTATCAAGGTGCACCAGGGCTAACATCACCTGCTGCTAGTAGACAATATTTCTAATAGGATTCCTCCACAAAATTATCATATGCATATATTCCATATCTTTCAAAATACAACTTTCAGTATAATACAGAATCTCATTCTCAATACAGCTCATCTGTCATAAATTACCCAATAAGGGTTTATCACATATACATACCCTTTCTCGAGGTAATCATATAGCTTATAAATTAATGCCACTTGCATAAATATTCATTTAATGAGAAATAAATGTAGTATTAAATATACTATGAATTCAGAAATTTATTTTCAAAACTATACTCTTCTTGAATTATATTCCAAATTGTAAGCAATTCAGATAATTTAATACATTTCAGAAATATATACAAGTGTAAATATCTCATAAACATAATCAAATACACGTTTAAAGATCAAGAAGAGTATTGGGTAAGTCATAGAAAGAATTATCCACTCACAGAGTAAAAGTTCTAGATTGGACAGCCTCAAAATGCACTTTTCCAATCTATATTTGACTAAATAGACCTAAAAAACGTGTCAGGATGATTCAAAAATTTAAGAAATGACTCCGGGAGTTTGGTCACTGTTCATGGCCAAAAACACTGTTCATGCCAGCGAAATCACTATTTACCATCGTAAACACTATTTACAATGAACAAAAAATTGTCAGATGGCTGAAAAATTTCATATCTTAAGGTTTATCTAGTTTTTGAATCTATCTACAGTGTCAGATTTTCAATTTGAGGTCTCTAAATAATAGTTTTAGAGTTTATATTTTAATAAAATTTTCTATTTCCGATCTACGGCAATTTAGCGGCTGATTTGAAAAATTATTCGGTCAATATCGTATTACTCTTTGTTCTGAATGCAGTGGTACCCTTAATTATGATATCAGAAGTTTGTAAACACTTTAGATCTAGAGAAAAAATATTGAGATTACTATTCATACTATTCATTCGGTTTATGGAATTTTTTCTTCTTTGGCATCTCCCCCTCCCCCTTTTTATTTCTTTTTTTCCTTTTTACTAATTATTATTATTTAATAAATAAAATATTTAAGATTATTTTTATTTTATTTTATATATATTCAAATAAATATCGTTTTTCATCGTAAAGCATCCCAAAATTTTTTAAAAATTTATATTATTGCAAAAATTTAGTTGCACTCTTAAATCATGACTTTCTTGATAAAAATTTTAATAAAATAAATCACAAAATAAATATCTTTATACATAATAAAAGAAATAATATTTCTAAAAATAAAACAAAAATTTATTAGAGGGCAATATAATTATTTTAAGCAAAAAAAAATGATTTTAATTAAAAATATATTTGCTTTTACCCAAACATAATCATTTAAAATATAAATATATTTTTTATCGTAAAAAATTATTATTTAAAAAATTACGGGATATTACAAGATAAGCCTTGAGGCATGAAAAATCATTTTATTAAAGATAAATTGCCTAAATAATTTTAAGAGAAATTGATTTTTAAAAAAATACAATAAAGTATTTTAAAACTCATTACTCTTGATAAATGATTAGGAATAATTAGATAAGGTGACAGTCATCATTTAATAGTTATAACCGTTAAATTCTATTCAATAGATATGTCTATTAAATTAGATAAATATTAAATAATATATCTAAAAAAATAACTATTAATAAATATTGAAGTTCAAGTTATTTAAATATATAATAATAATAAATTTTAACTTGATAAAAATCACAAAGTGTCAATTTAACTTTTCACGTGATATTAAAAACTATTCAACAGTTACAACTATAGTGGCTTCCAAATGTGTGATAAACACTAGGTTTATTTGTATATTTAATTCTTTTAATTTTAAAAATATGTTAATTTAGTCATCCTATAATTTGTAATATAAATTTGACCCCTTTAATTTTAAAAAATTAGTCAAAATAGTTCATTTATTAATTTTATCATTTATTTTATTGTTAATTTGACATGTGTATGTTACATGTGCACTAATATATGCGATTAATGTGTTTTATTGAGAGGCTAAGCATGACAGATACCATTTTAGTTATGTACAAGTCACATAAGCATGATAGAATAGACAGTAAACTCAACAGAATTACTATTTTAACTCCTTTATTAAAATTAGAATGACTATATTCACATTAAAAATTATAGAAGGATTAAATTGATGTATTTATGAAAATAAGAAGATCAAAAGTGAAATTAAACCTAAATAGTAACTGATAAATCTATATAAATTGAGTCTTGTTATGAATTCATCTATTATTATGCATGTTCATTTAATTTCTCAACTCCTAAAACCATTAAATCTCCTTTAAAATTATTGAATCTTATCTTTATCTCTTGGCTTTTGGGTTATCTATTTTTAATTATATGCCTATAAATAGAAGCTTATATAGAGCATTGAGATGACAAATTTTCTTCTCTATATTTCATTTCTCTAGTATCTTTATTCTCTAATTCTTCCTTGCATAATATTTCTTTTTCAATATGTTATTAGCATGACTTTTGCTCTTGGCCATTTGTTTTTAAATCAAAAGGAAGAAGAACTTGTGTTGGTAAGATTCTTCTCTCTTACTTGAGAAGTTTCTTATTGGTTTTGTTTTATTTGCAATTCTAATATCATGATAAATATTACAAAAATTGAATTTGTGGCCCTTGATCTTTTGGGCAAGAACTATTTATTTTGGATATTAGAGGTTAAAATTCATCTTGATGCAATAAGTTTTGGGAACACCATTAACGAAGGAAATAATGAATCAATGCAAAATTGCGCTAAGATGATGATTTTCCTTCATCACCACCTTTACAGATGACTAAAATCTGAATATCTTACCATAAAAGATCCACTTGTTCTTTGAAAAAATTTAAAAGAAAGGTATGACCACCAAAAAATTGTTATTCTCTCAAAGGATCGTTATGATCGGATGCACATTGCAAGATTTCAAAATAGTCAGTGAGTATAATTTCACAATTTTTGAATTAGTTCTCAATTAAAATTATGCAGAGAAGGAATTATTGATAAGGATATATTAGAGAAAACATTCTTTACTTTTTATGCCTCGAATGTGTTCATGCATCATCGTATCGAGAAAATGGATTTGAAAAATACTTACAATGCCTTGTTGTGACTAAACAAAATAATGAGTTACTAATGAAAAATCATGAAAGGTGACTCTAATTTAGACAAAAAATAAATAATTCTAACCTAATTGTCAAAATATTCGTTTTGTGAGAAGAACATTAAACTAAGTATGTAAGAAACTTAAGTTCACAAATTAAATTGGAATGTATTCAAAGTAAAGATGCATACTAAGGTTAGGAGATCCACTTTTGGTATATTACATAAAGATAAACTTATTTCTTTTATTACTCAAATCGAATCCTAACATGAATAAGGTTCAATTTGAAAGATATGTTATCTTAAGCTCATTTTGGTTTATATATAAATAACATTTGCATCCTTTTATTATATTACTAACAATTGAGCCATTCTTGTAAAATAGATTTAAGCATATATTGTATCAATTATCATATTGTCTATAATAAATCAAAATTGATGCAAGTATTTATTGTGCCAAATATTGTCTACAGTGAATCATGATTCACACTTTATAAGATTAAAGATAAACATATGTGAAATGAAGAAGATTAATTAACATAACAAGAAATAGGTTGTAAAGCCAACCATGAACCATAACAACATGAAGTAGGTGGCAAAGGCAACCACTAATAAATAACTTAAGAAAATAAGGAGGTAAATACAAAATCAAATATAAACCTTAAATTCTTAATTAAGAGTTAAATAAATTATTGTTTTCTTACAAAGATTTTTGCTTTTTCACCTTAATATAGGAAGATTAGTTATCCATACTCAAAGTAGGAAAGTAAAATTTAAAATGAACAAGGATGATAATATTATGAAAAAAATTAAGGATAACAAAATATCTAAAGAAATAAGAACATTACAATAACTTAGAACCAAACACCTCTTTCAAGACTCCCTCTTTGGCTCACAATTGAGGGGGGAGGGTAATTTTTAATAATGGTAGGTAACAAACTTACATCAGTCACTATTGACAGTTTTGGATCTTCTCACATGCTTCAAAAGTAACCATTGAATTAAGCATTGAACTTCATTGAATTTTCTGCCCATGTGAAAGTAAAATTATAGGAAATTTTTTTAACTTTCCAAAATGGTATGGTACATGCATATTGGATATGTATTTTGTAAGTAATTGTTAAAATATTGGAGCAAGGTCAGGTTAGGCTACAATAGCAAGCATATTCTCGTCTGACCAACCTTTGGCCCCTTTAATGTCAAAATTTTAAAATTACTGTAAAATACAAGTTTATAGATAATTGATTTTTATTTTCACAAGATCAAGAATCACATTAATCTTAATTTCATATAAGAAGTTATGCCTATTTTTATGACTTAAGTATGTTATCCCTAATCCTTCAATACTGAGTGTTCTATTTTTAATCTTTATGTTATAGTTTTTTTGGAAATGCGATTGTAAATCAAGATTGACTTGATGCATATATCCACTAGGATGTGTCTCAAGAGTTAATAAGATATGTCTATTGACTCTTTACTCGGCCATCTTTAATGAATTGATTTTATATTCTTAATTTATAAACATCATTCTCAAAGAACGATAAATTGTCTTCAATTCTTACAATTGAGTCCGCTTTCTATTCTTCTTTCCAATTGTAAAAGATACACAAAATTAAAAATAAGGAAAATAAATGCTTAAATATAACAAAATGATAAGATAAAAGTATTTAATTTATGAGTATAAAATTCATTCATCAAGTAGTACTAATAAGTATCAAACCAACAAGTTATCATTAATATTTTTCTTTACAATTGGCTTATGGTCATGAACCAAATATTTCTCATCTTAGAATTTTTCGGTGTGCAGTATATGTTCTAATAGCCTGACCATAATGCATTATGATGGTTGCTCAAAGGAGATTGGGAATATATATTGGATATGATTCTCCTTCTGTTATAAGATATCTTAAGCCAATGATATTTTACCAATTGTAATTTTGATGAATTAATTTTTCCAACATTAGGGAGAGAAGATAAAAGATAGCTGGTCAAAGAAATTACATGGAATACTTGGTCATATATTGATCCTTGAACAAAACGATGTAAACTTGAAGTTCAAAAGATAATCAACTTACGAAGTGTAGCAAATCAACTATCAGATGTATTTATTAACCTAAAGAGAGAGATTGAGTCACATATAAGAATTGTAAATATTCTTGTACGGATTAATGTCCTCTAAGGACAATCTATTAGTAAAATTGCTAATGAGTCTAAAGTATGTTAGAGTGTGGTAGACTAACTAGTTCAAAAGACAAAAATCCCACAAAAGGAAAGAAGCAATTATTCAAGATCAACCCATTAAA
This sequence comes from Gleditsia sinensis, assembly GCA_037074535.1. Lineage (NCBI taxonomy): Eukaryota > Viridiplantae > Streptophyta > Magnoliopsida > Fabales > Fabaceae > Gleditsia > Gleditsia sinensis. Next base: position 24,849,037 of record CM073472.1, read on the forward strand.
AAATAGATAATCTTGAAGAGTCTAGAGACATAACAAACAAAGTACTTCCAGAAGAAGTTCAGGTATCTGAAAATGATGAAAATGAAGAGATCTCAATAAGTTATGTATCTACAGGGAAACAAATGAACAAAAAAGAACAGTTATCGACAACACTATATACAATAGTACTTAATATTATGAATGATAATTATGATCATGAATCTACATCCATTAATGAGTGTGAATGTAGATTTTATTGGTCAAAATGGAAACTCACAATTTAAGCAGAATTTAATTTACCTAAAAAATGTAAGGTTTTTTAGACCTATAATTCAAACACCTAAAGATGTAATACCTATTGGGTACAAATAGGTATTTGTATGTAAATGAAATGAGAAACATAAAATTGTGAGATATAAAGCACGACTTGTCGCACAAGGTTTTTCAAAAAGACTTGGAAATGATTATTATTTCACATATTCTCCTATGGTAGATGAAATTATATTTCGTTATCTTATTAGTCTGACAGTGTATAAAAACTTGATATGCATATTATGGATGTTGTTATAACCTATTTATATGACTCACTTGATAATGACATATATATGAAAATGGATCTAGACCATAACTTATTGGTTATGCAGATTTTAGGTACTTGTCCATATAAGTTTTGATCTCAAACATGTTATTTATTTGCAAGTGGTGATACAATTATATCATGGAGTTTTGTAAAATAAACACTTGCTGTTACTTCTTCAAATCATGCATAAATTATAGCAATTTATGAAGCAAGTCAAGAATGTATTTGGTTAATATCCATGACTCAACAAATATGTGAAACATGTGGATTGTCTTTTGGAAATGAGACTCTAACTATACTATATGACAATAATGTTGCATATATAATTCAATTGAAGGAAGGATATATTAAAAGAGATAAAGCAAAACTTATTGACACGCCTCTAATTTTAAGACACGTGAAACACATACTTTACGAACACATATTTTTCATAACATATATAATACACTCTTTTACAGATATGTATTTTCATATATACACAATATATAAATCAAGTCTATAAGCATCAAAGTACAGTAGAAGCAGGGATCCTACCTGTGGCATTTAGAGCATTCTCTAAAATACAAGTACAAATAATTTAAACATTGTGAGCCATGGAAACAACGTAGACTCACCTAGAAAGTATAACACTTAGTTGATCACATAGCTGTAGGACCAAACTCTGTATCCTTATCTAAAAAAATGTAAGTATCGTGTAGTGAGTTTGATAACTCAGTGAACAGATAATACCTCCTATAACTTTTTAGGTCAACATATGGAAGTACTCATAAATTAAAATTTATTACATATAAAATTATAGTTCAGAAATACATCCATATAGAACTCGCATTTCAAATATTCTCAGTTCAAATCACATTCAGATATCTGAAACCATATATGATATAGTATAATCGTTAATCAAATAGTGATATGCATCAAAACATTTCTCAAGAAACCATTAGGAGGATCCCATATCAGAACCATCATATCAGAATTTAAGCCATTCCGTACTTTGGTGGTGTAGGATTTGCCTATATTTAACATTCTAGCTAAAGTTTGTCCTACCACCATTCAAGAGGACACACGAAGGGACTCTAATATGGGAAATTTCTCAAACACACAGCAAGGGAGGACAAATCACATATCATATAGTCGGCATCTCACCCAGATAGAAGGCATTCCGCTTTCCTTCACATATCATATCCCGTGTGTTGACTGTCACACGAGGTTAGCACCACCCCTGCTAGCTGAGGTATCAAAGTGTACCAAGGCTAATATCACCTACTGTTAGCAACTAGTGTTTTCAATAAGATTCTTCCACAGAAATCATATTTACACATATGTCATATCGTTCAAAATAGAGGTTTCAGTATAATTTAGAAATTTCAGTTTTAGTACAATTCCTCTGTCAAAATTTTTTCAATTAGGGTAATCACATATAGATGCCATTTTCAAAGGCAATCATATAACTTTATATATCAATGCCACATGTATAATATCTTTCATTTACCATATGATGAGAAATACATTTAAAATCACATATTCAATGAGTTCAAAAATCCATTTTCAAAACTATACTCTTCTTGAACTTTATACCATATTGTAATCAATTCAGATAATTTAATCCATTTCAGAAGCATATAAAAATATAAATAACTTGTAAACAGAATCAATTATACATTTTAAGTTCAAGAAGAGCATAAGGTAAGTTATAGAATAATTATTTACTCACATGGTAAGGCTTCAGGTTGGACAGCCCTAAAATATATTTTTTTCAATCCACGTTTGACTAAATAGACCTTAAAAACGTGTTCGGAGGGTCCAAAAATTTAGGAAATGACTTTGAAAGTTTGGTCAACGCTGGTCACTATTCATGGCCGAAAAATACTATTCACATGGGGTGAAATCACTATTCACAATACTGTTCGGGCACTGTTCACCGAAGAAAAATTTACAAAATTAAAGCACCAAATCACATTGTTTGACTGTGAAATTTATCATACAACCAATACTCTATATCCTTAACAAAACCCCTAACCTGAAAGTTTGAAAAACCATCAAAAATCCAGTATTTTAGAAAAATAACCTATAAGTTACTATTTATAATTTTTCGGTGAACTTTCGGCGAAATTGATTGGTAGATTTTGAAGCTCTCGTCGCCACGAGTTCAACGGTATCTCCAGTATCTCAATTGGATGTCTAGAATAAAAGAAATAATAAAGAGAAGGTAGAGGTTAGAGAGAGAAAGTGAATAGGAAAAACTCATTTTCCCCAGCGGTGCTGTGCTCTTCACTTTTCCTTTCTCCCCTTTTTCTCTTCTTTTTTTCTTTTTTACTTATTATTATTTAATAATTAAATATTTAGGATTATTTTTATTTTATTTTATATATATTCATATAAATATCGTTTTTCATCTTAAAGCAATCCAAAAATTTCTAAAAATGTATATTATTGCAAAACTTTAGTTGCACTCTTAAATCATGATTTTTCTTAATAAATTTTTTTAATAAATTAAATCATAATATAAAATAACTCCATGCATATTAAAAGAAAGAAATTTATAAAAATAAAATAAAAATTTATTTAAAGCCAAATATAATTATTTTAAGTAAAACATAATCATTTTAAATAAAAATATATTTGTTTATAGAAAAACATTATTATTTAAAAATTATGGCATATTACACTTATCTCACTAAAGTTCATTTTCACTCATAAACTTTAAAAGAATGGCAATATTAATGTTCAACAAATATGTTCAAGTGATAATTTGACAGATTTGTTCCCCAGGGCCTTACCCACTTTAGTATTTGAAAGATTAGTGCGTAAAATTAGAATGTGTCGATTAAAAAATTTTCAATGATATTGTGAACATAGGGAGTATACAAAGAAGGATGTACTCTTTTTTCTTTACTAGTTTTTTTTTCACTATATTTTTTTCTAAGGTTTTAATGAAGCATATTTTTTTTAAAATGAACATCCAAAGGGGAGTATTATGAATTAATCCATTATTATGGATGTTCATTTAATTTCTCAACTTTTAAAACCCTTAAATCTCTTTCAAGGCCATTGAATCTCATTTGTACCTCTTGATTTTTGGGTATCTATCTTTATGATTGTATGCTTATATATAGAGGCTTATATAGAGCATTGAGATAGACAAGTTCTCTTCTCTATATTTCATTTCTCTAGTTTCTTTACTCTAATTCTTCCTTGCATAAAATTTCTTTTTCAATAAGTCTACAAAAAAATGTAATTTTTTAAAAACTCTCATGATCAGAGCTTTTCAAATAATTCGGCGTCAAGTTTATTTTCTTTCATATATGGGAGACAACATATTATGAGCAATGAATTTTAAAAAATAAGTGTAGGTGAATAATTATAGATGAAAAAAATAAAATGTTCAAATTATGATAAAATAAGAATGATTTGATAATAATTCATTAATCTGTGAAAATCAAATTTGTTTTATTATTTCTTCATAAATAATTATGCACTAATAGATGAGCCAAAAAATATTTTGAAAAAAAAACATTGTCAATTTATTGCTCTCTTTCTTAGATTTTGGTAGAGCATCTTTATATTGTTTGTATATATGACTAAACACATTTGGAATATTGAGATTATTACTCTTCACAAATTTTTTTCTGCAAGTTCAAACTCTTAACATTAGATATACCTTTCAATTGTTAAATTTAAACTTACTGATCACTTGAACAAATTTAGGGGGTCAATTGATTGCACTTTATTAGTGTAGTCTACTAGTTTTTGCTAAACTAAAGCTATACAAAAAAAAAATTCATGATAAAATTGTGAAACTTTACAAGAAAAGAAGCTGTAAAAAAGGAGTTTCATCAATAAAGATGTTTAAAAGGGATTGATGTCATTTGGAATTTTGGTGTCTTTTGTACGTCCACATATAAATTATTATTCATGACATATACGATGTTGTTTCAAAGGATTGAAAAAGAACCTACCTTATATACATCACTTCTGTTTGGAGGAAGTGAAAAAAAAATCTTCATACTTCAGGTTCTAACTCTTAAGTGGTGTTTGAGCTGCTTTTGGGTTTCTTTTACGAAAAAAATTTCGCTTAACAATTCGGTCTTTAGATTTATATACCTATTTACTTTTAGTTTTTTATTTTTTTAAGTATATGAGCGGCTAATATGTAATATATTTAATATTTTCACAAACTATTAAATTGATTAATGTGCAATGAATTGATTTAAAGACTAATTTGTGTACACAAAAAGTATTTAATAATTAAAGTTAGATAAGTATATAAATTTAAGGAGTAAATTATCATTTTACTATTTCACATTTTACTTTTAGTGGCGATCATGAGAGTCATCACGAAGACTTTTTCTTGTGACAAAAAGTCATCTTTGAAAGTTTTCTTTACTTTTAGTGACGATTAAAAGGGACCACCAATGAAAATCTTATTTTGAGTGACGACTTATAAAAGTTGCTACAAAAAATACTTAACAAAATTCTAGTGGTAAATGTTAAATGTCACGATTAAAACTCAGCTTTCAATGAAGAATTTTGACTTGCCCATCGAAAGTTTAATTTCCTATAGTGATCAAAGCTAGCCGAGTCTGAAGTTTCGAGGTACCGTTTCGGTAACTTTAGAAATGGAAACATTTCGAAACGTTTCGAAAATTTCATGAAAACGGAAGATTTTTTAAGAAACATTTCAAATAATTTCAAACAATATTTTTATCAATTTTAAAATATTTTAACATAATACTAATGATATAAATATATAAATTTATGTTAAAATTAATTCAAATTAATTTTTATAGTTGAATAGTAAGTAAACATGCTTCTACAGTAGGGACTCTGACTCAAATTCCATTAGCATTAAACAACAACTTTTCTCTTGTATCCATCTCTCCATCTTCTTAACTCTTTCGTGACCTTTATCTTCAAGTCTCTCTCTATCGACCATGATTCTATCTCTATCTTCAGGTATATCTCTCAGGTACCTTCCTTTTTCTTGGTCTCTCAATCTCTCTTTTAATAATTTTTGTAGTTTTTTCTTTAAAATGAAGACAATGAAAGAAAGCAATGTCATAAGAACGAGGAGGGAGAGTAGAAAGTTGATAAAGATGTTGTAACTTGTGAGAAAAAAATAACTTCGTGTTGAATGTGATGTGATGCTACCTTTATCTACTTTCAAATTGTCAATTTGTTCATTTTTCAAATTGGTTTAGTATTTTTTCATCGAAACAATTCGAAACAAGAGTATTTTCATTGAAATAACTCAAAACAAGATTATTTTCACCAAAACAAGAGTATTTTCACCAAAACAAAAGTATTTCTATCGAAACATTTCACAATGTAGTAATTTCAATTGAAATGGCATAATTTCTTAATAAATAATTTGTTTCATTTCGATAACTCCATTTCGTGTCGATGACTCTAGAAACAGAAATTTTTGGGTCATTTCGATAGAAAAGAAAAGAAATTTAATTCCTTACTCTGAACATTCATAACAAGCAATGGGTTTTCTTTCAAATCGTGGACCACGTCAAATAGCACTCATTGATTCGTTACTACTTAATCCACTACAAGAAAATCAGAGAATAGGGATGGTTTTTTATTGACTTTAGCGACGGTTTTAACCGTTGCTAACGACCATAACGGCGGTTAACCAAACCATCGTGGAGGGATTGCATTTGCGACGGTTTACACCGACCGTGGGAATATTGTTGTTAAGACACTATATGGCGGCGGTTTGTAACCGTCATAAGTCCTGTTTGGCGACGGTCATGAAACTGTCGTCATGTCATCACTAACGACGGTTCACTAAATTATCGTCAAGTCACAAATAACGACGGTTATGGGAACCGTCGTTGTGTCAGACATAAAGACGGTTCAATCAACCGTCGTCATATCAGAGATAACAGCGGTTATTTGAACCGTCGTCATTTTTGAAATACAGACGGTTCTATGAACCGTCGTCATGTCAGGGATAACGACGGTTATTGTAACTGTCATTATTTTCTATTATTATTTTTAAATAATATTAATTTACATATTAATTTTATTTCATATAATTATTTTCATATTTAATCTTTTAAAATATAGATAATTGCTCACAAAATTCATAATTTATACTATAATTTATTTTTATTTATTTTATTCTTATTTTTATTTAAAATTCATGATATAGTATAATTTTATTTTATTTTATTATTTTCATATTTAATTTCTTAAAATATATATTGTTGTTTGGAATTATGTATTTAATAATGTTAACTTTTTTATATATATTAAAAATGTTTGAAAAATAATTTAATGTAAATCACATTCATAAATAAAGTATAAAATTAAATTAATAATCACTTAAAAATTAAAATTACAATTTACATTTTTGTACAAAAAAAATACAATATAATTATGAACTCGGGCCCTGAGGATCCTGTGGCGTCTGATCTGGTTGATGTCCACTACCTTTATCACTGGGACCCTGAAAATCAATTTTATTACATTTTTTTGAGCTGTCGTCCATACATCACCGCAAGTCACCGGGCCCTCAATCTTAGCCTCCTGATTTAGTTAACAGGTAATATAATTTTTTTTAAAATTTGTATTTTATTTAAAATTGCATAAAATTCTTATGAAAGAAAACTCACAAACTTCGCCTTTCTACGTGCAAAGTTCTTGGATCCAGGTGTATGTGGCATCGTCATTCGTCTTCTGTTACGCTTATTTTGAGCAGCCACATCCTAAATAATGGCATAAATAGATTAATTAATCAATGTCTTTGGAAAGAAAAAATATATGAAAAATTAAATATAAATAATTACTCTAGTCCTTGCGTTAAGTCGGTAGTCAATGAACGTTGCCCAGTGGTCACGTGGGATGCTAGATGGGACATCATTCAGCAACTCTTCCCTCGACTTCGTCCCATCGTACTTGAGCCAGAATAGATTATAACGTGCGGCTCTCCACTTGGCTCCAAGTGACTGTAAAATTAACTTCTTGTGGAGCCCCGTCATATTAAAATGTGTTTACAAAAAATAATACAAATATCAGTGAAAAATTAACTATATTAAAATATACTTAAAAATAATAAACAGTCCATACCTGTATCGTGTTGATAAACTCTCCTGTCTTGTAATCTTCGGGAATGCTCCTCCAATCTTTATATGAGATCGGAAAGAAACAGAAGTTATCCCCAATGATGCCGAGGAAGACACCAAGGAGACCACCTCCATCTCCAATGGGTTGGTGGGTGTCGTTACACCAGACAACCACCCTGTGCCCATCAGGTAACGCCCAAACATCGTGGACAGTCATCTGTCTGGGCGTTACCTGACCGGTCTCATCTGTTACCATATAAAATAAATGTGTTAAATATTTGGATGATAATTATTATAAATATAAGAAATATTTTATATTATACCTATAACATTGACTGTCCAGCTCCTCCTGCGCCTATGCTCCTGCTGAGCCATCTAACGCTCCACCTCGACACCCTCGAAAAAATCATCGACGTCTAAGTTGATATCATAATCATCGTCTGGTCCCTGGGCGTCGTAAGTAGGGAATGTGGACGGGATGGGCTCTGACTCCGGTGCCCTAGAGTCAGGCGGGGGTAGTGTAGATGGTCCAGCCTCAGACTCTGGCGCCCTAGAGTCTGGAGGTAGCATGGATGGGACAATTGCGGACTGGACTGTATCAGCATCGCTGGGATGTCGTCCCTTGCTACTAGCCGGGCGAGCAACATGGCCAACTGAGCTCGCCGCACCCGTTCTGCTCGTAAATCCAGATCTACCCCTCCGCATCATCGCTACTATGCCTGTCAGAATAAGGTTAGTGACATTATATCATAAATTGTTCATTCGAAAATAAGAAGAAAACAATAAGAACATATATCAAAATACATAACAAGCATAAACTATTCATAAACAAAATCAAAATATATTCAGAAAATTATAGGATCAAGTTAATACCGGAACAAACATAAATTTTCTTCTTCTTTTGGAAATAATCTTTCTAAATTTTGAACGCGCAACGGATCGCTATCATATAAAATATCATCATCTTCCTTGCCCATCTCATGTAAATCACGAGGCTTCAAATGTACAACCATACTCCATTTGTTGTCAACTGCATCTTCGACATAGTATACTTGATGCGCTTTGGATGCTTTTATGTACGGCTCATCATCATTATTTTCACTGGTATGAATCAACCGTGAAAAATTGACAGATGTCACCCTAAAACCATCCGTGGTAATGCCCCTCGCTATTGTTGTATTGGCCCACATACATTTGAATAAAGTAACTGTAAAGTGACCATGATAATTAAATTCTACAATGTCCAATAATTTTCCATAATACGGGAGTCCACCGAATTGCATATTTCTGTCATTGCTACTTGCATAACTCCTCGTCCCGAAAATACCATGAACTCCACTATTTTGGGTTGTCAACCCTTGGTCTCGCTCTAACATTCGAAATTTGAATCCATTTATATTGTATGCATTATATCGGCGTGCTCTATCCAGGGGCCCAATTACCAGAAATTTTAGTGCGAGTGACAATGTCCCACTACTATCATTTGCCATTTGAGAAAGAAAAATAGAGCCGTGAGTTGTGCTCATAATAGACTGCGAATATAAATTGATTAGGTAAATTTTTTACTTACACGACGAGTGAACCAGGAGACAAACTCCCTATGAACTTTTTTATCTATCTCAGAAGACGATCGTGTTCTACTTCGTAAGCTATGCCTTACCCAATCTCTAAATTCCCTGTAAAAAAGAATTGATTGGTAAATTTAATGCTTCATATCAATTATATAAATATTAAAGCAACAGTAAGTCTTGGTGTACTCATTGAAGGTAAGAATCGACTTCCGGACAATTTATTAAAATACAACTCAGTGAGCAGATAACACCTCCTATGACCTCTTAGGTCAACATATGAATGTACTTTTTATTTTAAAACTTGTCACATTGAAAATCACAATTCGGAAGTACATTCATATAGGACCCGCATTTCAAATAAACTCTATTCAAATTCATATGCATATTCAATTCATAAATAATGCTGTAAGAATGGTAATAAAATCTTGTTATGCATCAACATAAATCTTATGAAAATATTTGGAGGATCCCTTATTAGAACTACCATATCAGAGTTTAACCCCTTCCGTACTTTGGTGGTATAGGATTTGCCTAAACTCAACATCTCGCTGAGGTTTTCCCTACTATTATTCAAGAGGACACGTGAAGGGACTCTATATGGGTATCTCCCAAGCACACAGCAAGAGAAGGCAAATCATAACTCATATAACTGGCATCTCGCCCATATATAGAAGGCATTTCGCTCTCTATCACATATCATCTCCTATGTGTTGGCCCTCACATGAGGCTAGCACCACCCCCTGCTAGCTGAGGCAATCAAGTTGCGCACTAGGGCTAACATAACCTGCCGTTAGCAGACAATGTTTCCAATAGGATTCCTCCATAAAATCTGTAATCTCATATATTACATATTAATCAAAATAGAGATACTCTTTAATGCAGCATTTTCATTTTTAGGATAATCCTCTATCAAAACTTTCCAATCAGGGAATCACATATACATGCCTATATCTGAGTCAAACATTTCACTGTATAAATCAATATCTTATGCATAACATATTTCCTTCGCCATATCATGAAAAATACATGTAAAAATACATGTTCAATGTATTTCAAAATTCATTTCAAAAGTCATACTCTTCTTGAACTAGATATCATATTGCAACCATTTCAAATATTCTAAACCATTTCAGGAACATATAAAAATATAAATAATTTGTAATCATGCTCATTTATTAATGTAAAGTTCAAGAAGAGTAAAAACAAGCCATAGAAAATATCATCTACTCACAAGTAAGAGCCCCAGATTGGATAGCTCAAAAATGTACTTTTTTTATTTCAATTTGATCAAATAGACCTCGAAAACGTATCCAGAGGGTCCAAAAATTAAGAAAGCAACTTCGGAAACTTGGTCACTATTCACCACCGAAAAATACTATTCACTCGCCGGAAAATACTATTCACCGACCGAAAAATACTATTCATGACGAACAAAAAAGCTGTTAGATGATCGAAAATATACCTATTCTAAGGTTTATCTAATTCCTGAATCTATCTACGGTGTCAAAATTTCAATTGGAGGTCTCTAAGTAAAAGTTTTAATATTTACCTTTTTCTGAGATTTTCTACTTCAGATCTATGGCGATTCAACGGCTGATTTAAAAAATTGATTGGTCAATACTGTAATATTCTTCATCCTGAATCCAGTAACACCCTCAGTTTTAAAAAATTATTGGGGATGGTTTAGCCTAAATTAATTAGCAATCTCTTTCAAGTTTTACCAATCGTACCCAGGTTAACCAATTACCTACTTTCGTAGTTCTTAGCTTAACCTAGGTCCATTAAGCTTCATGACAACCATAGAATGCAACTAATCAATTTTCTCGTGCCAATTAATTGATTCAAGCCTAGAGTATCTTAAACTACTTTCGTGATTAAGATAGCTCTAATTAACTATTAGGTTCTAGTTTTAATTTTCACCTTTCAGTTCATCGATTAAATACCTAAGACGTAATAGACTGGTGATCAGGCATTCTATCAACTCATTCATGCATACAATAGTTAATCCTAATCAATCTAGAACCAATTACAATTAGGGTTTCATAATACAGGTCATAGGCATAGTTTCATTGTACCACAATTGGGTTTACCGTAACCCTAGATTGAATTTACTCACACATCATCAAAACAAGAATCAAATTCATATTCAATGAGTAATTCATAATAGTTCAATACAACTGAGAGAGAATAAGTAGAAGTAGAAGAAGTAAACTGAAAATAGAAAGATAGAACCTAGTGTGCAGATGAATTCAGATGAATTACAACCTTCAAAGCAGTAAAATCCTACTATAGAACATTAAAATCCTCCATAAACTATGTAAAAACCTAACCTAAATGTGTTTCCTAAGCCTAATAGGTGTTTCTCCAATGTCTCCTACGGTCCTTCTTGCCTCAGCTGCGCATCCCCCAATCTTCTCCCTTTTCTGGCAACCAAAAACCCTAATTTTAACATTCTGTCCGGACCTGAAGCACGGCCGTGTTCCAGCACACGGCCTGGCTGTGCTTCGGGATGAAATTTGGGGAAATCCTGTATCTCTTGCACAGAGCACGGCGGGCTGTGTTGCAGGCCACCAAGCATGGCCAGGCCGTGCTGCATACTGCCGTGCTCCTTTCTTCATGATTTTTGATGTGTAGCCTCCTTGCTTCTTCCTTAGCATGTCCCAAGTCTTTTTGGCTCTTTCCATGATTGCTTTTCCTTACTTCTTAGCTTCTTTTGCTCTCCTGCAACCATAAAACAAACTACAACAGTACCCAGAACAAAGTATGACCAAAAGCACAGAAATAATCACAAGTTACTATGAATTATGGGACAAAATATGACCAATAAGCACTCAAAATTCCCCTTTATCAACTACCCCATGCTTAAACTTTTTCTTGTCCCCAAGAAAATAACATGTCATATCAGAAGGAAGGGGGAAAGATGCAATCAAAATTCCAAAAGATAGAAGGATGCAATATAGGTGACGTTTCACTCAATCAGTGTGCACACAATAAATATATGAATAAACAGTTATCAAATAGTCTCTATTCTTCTAAAACCAAACCAAAAATTCTTCTATTCTATATCTACTTCTACTATTACCATTGGTTGTATGCACCAGACTGATTTTCAGACACTCAAGTAGGCCACTTCATCCTTTAGATCTCCCTATGTTGCCTTACCTTTATATATATATATATATATATTTTAACTTACCTGGGACACGGTCTGCCCGTGTTCCTAGCGGTTTTGCTGCAGTTTTCACATTCTGGCCCATGTTTGCAGCATGGCCGTGTTAGGGAACACGGGTAGCCCGTGTTACTGGCTGGAATCCTTCAATTCTTCACATTTAACTTCTTCTTTTGACTCTCTTTAAGCACCTTTGCTTCTAACCCTTTTAGACCCCTTTGAAAACATAATAATGGACCTAGAAATTAAAGAAAATTATTCAATAAACTTCAACCTAAGAATCTAAAAATGGAAACCAAAACTTAAAGCAAGAAGTCAAACAAAAGGAAATTATAAAAATCAAAATGTGGGTTGCCTCCTACAAAGCGCTTGTTTAAAGTCGTTAGTTCGACTCCTTTGCTTATTAATGGATTGAAGGGGGCTCTAAGAGAGCTTGGGTGGCTCTCTTTTCAACCGGTTGTCCCGTCATGAAGTGCTTAAGGCGTTGCCCGTTGACCTTGAAGGATTTGGTGGATTCACTCCACACCTCCACTGCTCCGTATGGAAAAACTTGAGTCACCTGGAATGGTCCGGACCAACAAGAACGGAGCTTCCTGGGAAAGAGTCTTAGCCTTGAATTGAATAGCAAGACCCAATCTCCTACTTGAAATTGGCGCCTAAGGATGTGCTTATCATGCCATCTTTTTGTTCTTTCCTTGTATAACTTAGCATTGTCATAAGCATCAAGTCTCAGCTAATCTAACTCATTCAGTTGTAGGTTTCTCCTCTTTCCAACAGCTGACAAGTCAAAATTGATTACTTTGACTGCCCAATACGCCTTATGCTCAAGCTCTACTGGTAAATGACAGGGTTTCCCATATATCAACCGAAAAGGTGTGGTCCCTATCGGTGTTTTATAGGCAGTCCTGTAAGCCCATAGTGCATCATCAAGTTTGAGGGACCAATCTTTTCTAGCCTTCGAAACGGTCTTCTCCAATATTGCCTTGATTTCCATATTTGATATTTCCACTTGCCCACTTGTCTAAGGATGGTAGGCCAGAGCCATTTTATGGATGGCTCTATATTTCTTTAAGTGATTTTGGAACTGTTGCTCGGTGAAGTGAAAACCTCCATCACTTATCACAGCTCAAGGCACTCTAAATCTTGAGAAAATTATCCTCTTGAAAAGCTTTGCAACCACTCTAGCATCATTGGTGGGGGATGCTATTGCCTCAACCCACTTAGAAACATAGTCCACAGCAACTAGAATGTACTTGTTCTCGCATGAAGAAGGGAAGGGACCCATAAAGTCAATATCCCAAACGTCAAATATCTCCACTTCTAAAATACTGTTCAGGGGCATATCATTCCTTCTGGATATGTTGCTAACTCTTTGACACCGGTCACATGCTTTTACAAAAGTGTGTACATCTTTGAAAAGTGTAGGCCAATAAAAACCAGCTTGAAGAATTTTAGCTGCAATTTTAGAAGTACTGATATGGCCTCGACAAGGTGAATTATGGCAATGGAATATAACACTATATACTTCTTCCTCCGGAATACACCTTCGGAAGATGCCATATGCACACCACTTGTATAAGCATGGATCATCCCAATAGTAAAACTTGATATAAGAGAAAAACTTCTTTCTTTGATAGAAACTCAACCCTTCAGGTAGTATTCTACATGCCAGATAGTTCACGAAGTCTGCATACCAAGGACCATCAACATAAGTAACCATCAGGAGTTGATCATCGGGAAAGGAATCGTTTATAGGCAAATCATCTTTGTCATCTCTCATTAGATCTTGCCTAAGTCTTGAAAGGTGGTCTGCAACCACATTCTCTGTTCCTTTCTTATCCTTGATTACAAGGTCAAACTCCTGTAGTAAGAGGATCTATCTAATCAGTCTTGGGTTTGCATCCTTCTTACTTAACAGGTACTTGATGGAAGCATGATCCGTGAACACTATGACTTCGGATCCCAGTAGATATTGTCCGAATTTATCGATAGCGAATACTACTATCAAGAGCTCTTTTTCAGTGGTGGAATAGTTGGCTTGAGCTTCATCTAGGGTCTTACTAGCATAGTACATGACATAAGGCTGTTTGTCCCTCCTTTGCCCAAGTACAGCTCCTACGGTATAGTCACTTGCATCGGACATGATTTTGAAAGGAAGGCTCCAATTAGGAGGTTGGATGATGGGTGCAGATATAAGTGCCTCCTTCAACCTACAAAAAGAACGCAAGCAGTCATTATCAAATATAAACGGGACATCTTTAACAAGTAAATTGGTTAAGGGTTTAGAGATTTTTGAGAAGTCTTGGAAGAATCTTCTGTAGAAGCCCGCATGCCCAAGAAAACTCCTCACTTCCTTAACGTTCGATGGTGGTGGCATAGTTTGAATTGCTTCTATTTTGCCTTATCCACCTCTATTCCCCTTTCGGACACCAAGTGTCCCAGAATTATTCCCTCTCTTACCATAAAATGGCATTTCTCCCAATTCAATACCAGATTGACTTTTTCACATCTCTTAAGTACCTGTGTCAAATTTTTCAAACAATTATCAAATGAGGTACCATATACAGAAAATTCATCCATAAACACTTCCATTATTTCCTCAATAAAATCAGAGAAAATAGCCATCATACATCTCTAGAAAGTGGCTAGTGCGTTACACAATCCGAATGGCATCCTTCTATATGCAAATGTGCCATAGGGACATGTGAACATGGTCTTTTCTTGGTCGTCTGGATGGATAGGGATCTGAAAGAATCCTGAGTATCCATCCAGATAACAGAAGTGCGAATGTTTAGCCAATCTTTCCAATAACTAATCAATAAAAGGCAAAGGGAAGTGATCCTTACGGGTGGCCTTATTCAATTTTCTATAGTCAATACACATGCGCCAACCCGTAACAGCTCTAGTAGGGATCAATTCATCATTATCATTTCTAACAACAGTCATACCTCTCGTTTTAGGAACCACATGGACTGGACTTACCCATTCACTATCTGAGACTACATCAAGCAATTTAAGTATTTCCTTCTTGACTACCTCTTTCATGTTGGGGTTGAGTCTCCTCTGGTGTTCCCTGGAAGGTTTATGATCATTATCAACTATAATACGATGCATACAAACAGATGGACTAATCCCTTTTATATCATCAATACTGTATCCAATCACTTTCTTAAATTTCCTAAGTATATCCAACAACTTACCAGTTTCCTCAGCATTCAGATCAGCATTTACTATGACTGGATATGAAGAGTTAGAGTCCAGAAATTCATACCTTAGATTGGATGGGAGAGGTTTCAGTTCTACCTTAGGTGCCTTAGTTTCCTCAATGGTTACTGATTTTTCATTGTCCGATTCCAGCTTTTCAGCTTTTACTTTTAAGGATAGCATGGGACGTTCATCAAGCATCTGGGATATGCATCAGCTTCTACCTGTTCAGCACAAGAAACAGAACTTTCCACAAGGCAAAGTTCAAGTGGGTCAGTAGAAAAAAAGCTTACTGCATTTTCAACAATATTTTGCTCAATAATATCGACCATGCAACAAGTATCACCTAAAGATGGGCACTTCATTGCCTCATTAAGATTGAACTCAATCTTCTCATCCCTTACATTCAAGGAAAACTTTCCATCTTTAACGTTTATAATAGCACCTGCAGTGGCTAGGAAAGGTGTTCCCAGAATGATGAGAATTTGGCTATCTTCCTCTATCTCTAATACAACAAAGTCAATGGGTATGAAAAACTTACCTACCTTTAGAGGAACATCCTCTAATATACCTACCGGGTGAGTGACGGATCGGTCCGCTAACTGGAGAGAAATAGTGGTAGGCTTCAGGTCACTCATCTGGAGCTTTTTGCAAATGGACAATGGCATAAGACTTACACTTGCTCCGATATCACATAAAGCTTTAGTGATCTACACATATCCAAGAGAACAAGGTATAGAGAAGCTCCCAGGGTCCTTGAGCTTAGGAGGCAGTTTGTTCTGAATCAAGGCACTGCATTCTTCAGTCAATGCCACAGTGGCATACTCTTCAATCTTCCTTTTATTAGAGAGGATTTCCTTCAGAAATTTGGCATATGAAGGCATCTGAGAGACAGCTTCCAAGAATGGGATGTTGATGTACAGCTTTTTCAGTACATCCAGAAACTTTCCATACTGCTTCTCTAACTTGGTCTTAGCTAGTCTCTGAGGGAAGGGAACTTGTGGCTTGTATGGTTCAAGAGCCACATAATTAGGCTCATTTACTTTCTTCCTTCCTCTAATTGGCTCTTCTTCATTTACTGGCTCAGGCACATCCCTTTTCTCATCTTCCTTTTCTTCCTCCTTTCTCACTGGTTCATCCAATTGCTTACCACTTCTCAAAGTGATAGCTTTACAGTGTTCTCTAGGATTCTCAGGTTGACCAGGGAACTTACCAAAATTTCTGGTTGATGAGCTCGCTTGCTGTGCTATTTGGGTCTCTAGCATCTTATTATGCGTAGCAAGTGAATCAACTTTCGAAGCCAAGTCCTTAATGGCCTCATTCATATTGTGATTCTGAGCTCTAAATTCCTCATTCTGCTTACTCTGTGTGGAAATGAAATTCTCCATTAGAGCCTCCAGATTTGATTTTGGTTGAGGAGGAGGAGGGTTAAATGGCCTTGTATTCTGAAATCCTGGAGGTTGCCTGAAGTTATTCTGGGGCTACTGACCAACGTTCGACTTATATCAAAAGGTTCAGATGGTTTCTCTAGCCTGGATTGTAAGTATTGCTGTATGGGTTATTCCTTTGATTGTTCACAAAATGCACCTGCTCATAATCCTGAACTGTAAAACTTCCAAGCTGACACTCATTGGCTGCATGGCCAACACCTCCGCAAAGCTCACAGGTTGTAGATGGAGAAGGTGAACTAATAGCATTGATGCTTAGCTTATCCAACTTCTGAAATAAAGCATCAACTTTAGAAGTTAGATGATTGAAAGCATCAACTTCATACATACCTGCCGGCTTTCTGGGCTGTCTCTCACTAGACCAGGAGTAGTGGTTCTGGGCCATGTCTTTAATCAATTCATAGGCTTCATCAACCGTCTTGTTCATCAGTGCTTCTCCAGCTGTAGCATCCACAGACATCCAGGTGCTGTAAATTAGTCCATTGTAGAATGTATGGACTATCAACCATTTTTCCAGCCCATGATGTGGGCATACCCTGAGGAGCTCCTTCAATCTCTCCCAAGCCTCATATAGAGATTCTCCATCCTTTTGAGCAAAAGTGATGATCTGGTTCCTCAGGTGGGCCGTCTTGCTCAGGGGAAAATACTTGGCCAGGAAAGCTTGAGAAAACTGTTGCCAAGTAGTAATGGATCCCGATGGAAGAGAGTGCAACTATGCACGGGCCTTATCCCTCAGTGAGAAAGGGAATAATCTCAACCTGATAGCATCTGAGGAGACCCCATTCAACTTCAGGGTGTCGCAATACTCCAAAAACATAGAGAGATGGAGATTAGGGTCTTCAGTAGGCGACCCACCAAACTGGTTCTACTGAACCATCTGCAAGAGAGATGACTTCAGCTTAAAATTATTTGCTTCAACCACTGGCCTGACTATGCTGGGGTTCAAGCCATGAGTGTCCGGAGCAGTAAAGTCCTTCAGAGATCGGTTATCTCTTTCCCCCATGGTAGCTGCAGAATTTTCTTGCTGCTGTCTTTTTCTTATCCTTCGAAGTGTGCGTTCAATTTTTGAGTCAAATTCAGCAATGAACCCGCTGTTTCTTCGCATAAAAGAGAAACACTCATATAAGGGAAGAAAATAGGCAAGAATCAGCAAAGGAAAATTATGCAGAAAAATAGAAAAGAATAATAAACAAAAATTGATCTAGTCTAGCTATTTTGTAAAATATCTAATATTGGCTATGTTCCTTGGCAACGGTCCCAAAAACTTGTTATGTGTGTTTTACCAAATACCGCAAGTGTACGACGTAGCTGTAGCTAGTCCGGCAAGTACGGGTCGTGTCCCACAGAGAACAATGCCAATTATCAGAATTTCACAAAAAGTGCTATCTAAATCGATATAATTCGATGGGAAAATATTGCAATTAAATAGATAAAAGTAATTAATTAAGTGAGCCTAGGGTTAAGGTTCACCACACTTGTGATACTCAACAACTGATATTTACCCCTAATTGCAATTGTCTAGCTTGTTAGGGATGGTTTAGCCTAAATTAATTAGCAATCTCTTTCAAGCATTATCAATCGTACCTAGGTTAACCAAATTACCTACTTTCGTGGTTCGTAGCTTAACCTAGGTCCATTAAGCTTCATGCCAACCATAGAATGCAACTAATCATTTTTCTTGTGCCAATTAATTGATTCAAGCCTAGAGTATCTTAAACTACTTTCGTGATTAAGATAGCCCTAATTAACTATTAGGTTCCAGTTTTAATCTTCACCTTTCAGTTCATTGATTAAATACCTAAGACGTGATAGACTGGTGATCAGGCATTCTATCAACTCATTCATGCATACAATAGTTAATCCTAATCAATCTAGAACCAATTACAATTAGGGTTTCATAATACAGGTCATAGGCACAGTTTCATTGTATCACAATTGGGTTTACCGTAACCCTAGATTGAATTTACTCACACATCATCAAAACAAGAATCAAATTCATATTCAATGAGTAATTCATAATAGTTCAATACAATTGAGAGAGAATAAGTAGAAGTAGAAGAAGTAAACTGAAAATAGAAAGATAGAACTTGGTGTGCAGATGAATTCAGATGAATTACAACCTTCAAAGCAGTAAAATCCTACTCTAGAACATTAAAATCCTCCATAAACTATGTAAAAACCTAACCTAAATGTGTTTCCTAAGCCTAATATGTGTTTCTCCAATGTCTCCTACGGTCCTTCTTGCCTCAGCTGCGCATCCCCCAAGCTTCTCCCTTTTCTGGCGATCAAAAACCCTAATTTTAACATTCTGTCCGAACCCAAAGCACAGCCGTGTTCCAGGACACGGCCTGACCGTGCTTTGGGCTGGAATCTGGGAAAATCCTGCATCTCTTGCTCAGAGCACAGCAGGCCATGTTGCAGGCAGCCAAGCACAGCCAGGCCGTGCTGCATGCTGCCGTGCTCCTTTCTTCATGATTTTTGATGTGTAGCCTCCTTGCTTCTTCCTTAGCATGTCCCAAGTCTTTTTGGCTCTTTCCATGATTGCTTTTCCTTGCTTCTCGGCTTCTTTTACTCTCTTACAACCATAAAACAAACTACAACAGTACCCAGAACAAAGTATGACCAAAAGCACAGAAATAATCACAAGTTACTATGAATTAGGGGACAAAATATGACCAATAAGCAATCAAAATTTCCCTTTATCATTATAGTACGACGGTTATTTTTGATCGTCTTTATATTACTACGGTTAATTGTAACCGTCGTAAAGTAACAACGGTCTGAGGTAAAACCATCGTTATATCTAACAATTTAACGACGGTCAATTGAACCATCGTAAAATACTGACTTAACGACGGTTTTACATGACTGTCGTTAAGTAACCGTCGCAATTCCCCGCTTTTCTTGTAGTGATCATCAACTTATGGTTAAGAAAAATTTAGTCATTATTGCACTCATATTCTTTCTAATTTTAATTTATTCAAAAATTTTTTATTAAAAAAATTATTAATAAAACTTATATTTTGTGTATTTTTTTTTTAAAAAAACTCAAAGATAATCTAATTAAATGAATTATAAATCATTAAAAAGTTAAATTGATACTTATGAATATTTAAAATAAAAAAAATTAATATAATTTTTTAAGACTTGAGAGAATGTAAATATAAATTTTAAAAAAATATGTCGATGTTTATAAAAATCCCTAAAATTTACTTCACTACAAAAAAAGCGGAGTTTAGCGATGGTTCTTTAACGACGGTTAAAAAAATCTTCGTTAAGTCAGGGTTTAACCACTGTTAAATAAACCGTCGTAAAAATAGGAGATATAACGACGGTTTAAGGTAAACCGTCGTTATATTCCACGGACATTCGACCGTTCCTGGGAAAATGGACCGGTTTTACGACGGTTTAAAACTAACCGTTATAAGATTCGACGGAAATTGGACCGTTTATAGGGATTTGTTCCGGTTTAACGACGCTTTATATAACCGTCGTTAGACCACGCTCCCATTGGACGACCGTTTTTTTTTTGAACCGTCGTTAAACCCCGTATTTTCCTATAAATTCGCCTTGCCTCTTTCATTTTCATTACGCAACTTCAGTTTCTCTCTATTTGTTCTTACAAACGCTTGTGAGTTTTTTTTTCTGTGAAAGGTTCTTGTGATTTTGGTGCTTCGAATTTATTTACTTTATTTGAGGTAAATTTTTATATACTTGTACTATTATGAATTATTTTTTATTTAAATTGTAAATTTATTAAGTACGTTATTTGTTTTTTAACTTTGTATGTAGATATTTCGTTTATATACAGACGGTTGTGATTCAGAGTTGTTTATTTGGACATAAGGTATGTATTTTAATATTAATTATGTTTAATGTTTTGAATTTTTTTTTTGATATATTTGTATGTTTGATTTAAATAGTTTATACTTTTCGTTGATTAGAAATTATATTATGTTTTTAGAAAATGATGTATTATATTATATTGGTTAATTATCTGTTGTTAATTTAAACAAATTAATAGTAAAAAATAATTAATATTTATATTTGTTAATTAGAATAATTAAATAAGTATTAATTTTTTTTTTTGAAGAATGTTATAATTATTAACTTAGAATTTTATGTTCATAATTATAAGGTAAAACAATTTAAATATGATAAATTAATTTCTCTTCCAGTTAAAGTGACATGTGAACAGAAAATTGTACGAAATATTGTATAGTAGATTTAAATATAGCTTTTTATCTCAATAAAATTAAACTGAAATATTACAAAATAAGGTGAAACAATGTTAATATGATAACTTAGGGTCTGTTTGGTTTAAGAAAATATTTTCAATTTTCATTTTCAGTTTTCATTTCTTAAAAATAGTTTTCACTTTCAAATTTTCAAAATATATAAAACATGTGTGGTTTACAAAGTGAAAATGTATTTTCAAAAATAAAAAACAATGAAAACATGTTTGGTTTGAATTTTTTAAAAATTGAAACAACAAAGAAAATAGACAAAAATGAGAGTTCACCGCGTTTTGCACCTTTTGAGAGTTTACTGAGTTTTCAAAATAATAGTGAAAAAAAATTTAATTCATAAAATATTTATTTACCAAAGTTATAGACAAAAACCAGCAAACAAAATGTAGAACACATTTATTGAAACTCAAAAGTATTCATAAAGCCAATTAAAGATACATAAGTATGATTTTATTAATAAAATCAGATATTTTGAACTCCATTTTCACGTAATAATTTTCAAAAATTCTAACCAAATAGATTTTGTACTCTATTTTCTGTTTTCATTGAAAATGGTAACAGAAAACTGAGTAACCAAACAGTGCCTTAGTTTCTCTTCCAGTTAAAGTGCCATGTTAAAATTGTAATATTTATTTTAACTTAAACATAATTAGTTAAATTTAAGTATACAAAATAAGTAGAAATGTTAAATTTTTAAATAAAAATAAAATTCATTAAATTTTTCTTTGTCGTATATTATTTAATTCTCGATAAGGTGTTAGATTATGAAGTTATGTATTAAGCTAGAATACATTATTCAGTGAATTATTAATTAATTTTTTTGATTTCATAATGGTTTCAGTCATGGATAAGACTTGGATCCATAAACCTCGATACATCCGAGAGTATTTGGAAGGTCTACAAGGATTTTTAGACTTTGCAAATGCTAACTTGGGTGTGGAAGGTCAAATAATCTGTCCATGTCCAAAGTGCAGATTTAAAAAATGGCAAGCTACGGAGGTTGTGCGCCAACACTTGATCGTCAAGCCTTTTCCACAAGGTTACGATTTTTGAAGTATGCACGGAGAAAGGGTAACAGAAGATCCTGCTACAAGACATCAAATAGTACTACATGATGTTCCAGAACGTCCAATCGTCTGAAATGACCCTGTGCAGGACATGGTTCGTGAAGTATTTGAAATTCATCATGAACATGAAAGTGTTGATTCTGTTGATATGCCAGTTCCACCGTCAGGTGAAAGGATGGACAAAGGCACGAGAAATTTTTTTGAATTACTGAAGGATGGGCAAGAACCATTGTATGAAGGGTGTGACAAATACTCCAAATTGTCGTTTCTGGTGAATTTGTACCACATCAAGTGTTTGTGCGGGATATCCGACAAGGCTATGTCAATGATGCTGCAATTATTGGTTGACGTTTTTTCGGATGCAAAGATTCCAACTTCGTTTTACAAGGCTAAAAAATTTATTAATAAGTTGGGGTTGAACTACAAAAAAATACATGCCTGTAAAAATGATTGCATGCTATTCTGGGGAGAAAATGAAAATAAAGATGCTTGTAACAGGTGCAGTGCATCGAGGTGGAAACCGGGGAAAAAAGGGGAGAAGCGGAAGATGGTGGCTAATAAAGTCCTCAGATACTTTCCATTAAAGCCCTGGCTACAAAGATTGTTCATGTCTTCTAAGACTGCCGAACATATGAGATGTCATTCCACATACACAAATAGTGACGGTATGATGAGGCATCCGAAGGACTCCGAGGCATGGAAGAGATTTGACATCTTAAATCCTCAATTTGCATCCGATCCTAGAAATGTGCGTTTGGGCCTTGCTACCGATGGTTTCAATCTATTTGGAAATTTAAGTACAAGTTACAGCATATGGCCAGTCGTACTGATCCCTTACAATCTTCCTCCTTGAATGTGTTTGAAGCAGAGTTCTTTTATGTTGTCAATGATAATTCCTAGTAGAAAGGCACCGAGAAATGATATAGATATATTTCTGCAACTGTTGATTGAAGAGTTGAAGGAGCTATGGTTCGACGGTTTACCGACTTACGATTCATTCAGCAGTGACATGTTCAATATGTATGCTGCTCTCATGTGGACAATCAGTGATTTTCCTGGCCTTGGATGTTTATCAGGTTGGAATACTCATACTGGATTGACTTGTCCACATTGTAATTTTGATTCAACTCTTGTGCGCCTTCCTCATAGTCGAAAATGGTGTTTTATGGGACATCGTCGTTTTCTAAATCCGGGTCAAAAATTTTGGCTTGCCCGTAACAGGTTTGATGGAACAGAAGATAGAAGAAATCCTCTACTGCAATTGAACGGTGTAGATATTTTCAGAAAAATTAATGATATTAACATTGTATTCGGAAAGAACGGAGAACATGAAGGTCAAGAACAGAGGTCCCGAGGTCACGGAGGGGTTACAGCTGGGACTCAACAATGGCGAAAAAAGAGTATATTCTTTGAACTTCCATATTGGGCGAACAATTTATTGCGGCATAATCTTGATTTGATGCATATCGAAAAAAATGTCTACGACAACATTCTGTATACTTTATTAAATGACACTGGCCGTTCAAAAGACCACATCAATGCACGAAGAGATTTACAGGAGTTAGGTGTTAGGTCAGAGCTTTGGCCAGATGAGAATGGTAAGTATTCGCCTGCTTTGTTCACGTTGACAAATGCAGGTAAAGATATTTTTCTCAAAACACTGAAAAACACCTCTGTGCCTGACGGATATTGTAGTAATATTTCTAGATGCATTGATTTAAGACAACGTAAGATTGGTCCAAGAAGTCAAGTTAGGCGGACCAGTTCAATATCGTTGGATGTATCCTATTGAAAGGTACAAGAATTTAAAAATTCAAATCTATTTTATCTTGTTTATGTTTTTTTATTATCAATTTTTCATACCTGGTTTAACGTATGTTGTACAGATACTTGGGTAAGCTTAAGTCATTCGTCCGAAATAAAGTAAGGCCAGAGGGCTCAATAGCCGAGGCATGTGTTGCTGAAGAAGTTTTGATATTTTGTTTAAGGTATTTGGAGGGTGTAGAAACATTGTTCAATCGTTCTATTCGGGTCGACGATCGACCTGATGTGGCGACGTCGGTGGGGGGTACGTTGTTTCCACAAGTAGGAAGGTCAGTTGGTGGGTTCGAGTATTTCACCATTTCTCCCCGAGAAAAATTGCAAGCCCATCGGCATGTCTTAATAAATTGTCCGGAAGTCGAATCTTATCTTTAGTGAGTACACCAAACTTTATTGTTACATTAATATTTATCTAATGGATATGAATCATTAAATTTACGACTCAATTTTTTCTACAGAGAATTTAGAGATTGGGTAAGACATAGCTTACGAAGTAGAACCCGATCGTCTTCTGAGATAGATAAAAAAGTTCATAGGGAGTTTGTTTCCTGGTTCACTCGTTGTGTAAGTATATAATTTACCTAGTCAATTTATATTTACAATCTAATATGAGCATAACTCGCGACTCAATTTTTCTTTCCCAGATAGCAAATGATAGTAGTGAGACATTATGAACTGAACTAAAATTTTTGGCAATTGGGCCCTTGGATAGAGCACGCCAATACAGTGCATACAATATAAATGGATTTAAATTTTGAATGTTAGAGTGAGACCAAGGGTTGACAACCCAAAATAGTGGAGCTCACGGTATTTTCGGGACGAGGAGTTATGCAAGTAGCAGTGACAGAAATATGCAATTCGGTGGAGTGCCGTATTATGGAAAGTTATTGAATATTGTAGAATTGAATTATCACGGACACTTTACAGTAACTTTATTCAAATGTATGTGGGCCAATACAACAATAGCGAGGGGCATTACCACAGATGGTTTCGGAGTGACATCTGTCGATTTTTCACGGTTGATTCATACCGGTGAAAATGACGATGACGAGCCGTACATCAAAGAATCCGAAGCGCATCAAGTATATTATGTAGAAGATTCGGTTGACAACAAATGGAATATGGTTGTACATTTGAAGCCTTGTGATTTATATGAGATGGGCAAAGACGATGATAATATTTTATATGATAGTGATCCGTTGTGCGTTCAAAATTTAGAAACATTATTTCTAGAAGAAACAGTGAATTTATGTCTATTACGGTACTAATTTGACCATGTATTATCTTGAATATATTTTGAGTTTTTTTATGAACAATTTATGCTTTTTATGTATTTTGATATATGGTTTTATTATTTTCTTATTTTTAAATGAACAATTTATGAGGTGAAATTAAACATCTTAATTTTTTTCTGACAGGCATAGTGACGATGCGGAGGGGTAAATCTGGATTTGCGGGTAGAGCGGGTGCGGAAACATCAGCTGGCCATGTTTCTCGCCTGGCTAGTAGCGAGGGAGGACAGCCTTGCGATGATGATACTGTCCAGCCCACGGTATCTCCGGACTTGAGGGCGCTAGAGTCAGAGGCTGGACCGTCCACACTACCCCCATCTGACGATACAGCACCGGAGTCAAATCCCACCCCGTCCACAATCCCTTCTTACGACGCCCAGGAACCATACGACGATTTTGATATCAACCTGGACGTCAATGATTTGTTGGGGGGTGTTGTTGTTTTAATTAAAACTTGCAAGTGCACGAATCTATTGGAGTATAGATTTAGTGGTATGCAAGGTCGATCCCACAGAGATTGCCAATTGAGAGAAAATTCTAATATAGATCCGAAATAAATACTTCTAACCTAGTTCCCAATGTCTTGTTTTGTGAAAGGAATATTGAACAAAATATGCAAAGAACTAATATACTGAAATTAGATGAAGATGTATTCAAGGTAAAGAAGTATGCTAAGGTTAGGGGATCCACTCTTGGTATATCGAATAAAAATAAATTTCTCTTTTATTACTCAATTAGAATCTTTACACGAATAAAGTTCTAATCGGATGATATGTTAATTTAAGCTCAACTTTGTTTATACATGAATTATATTTACCTCCTTTCTAATAATTAAAACATTCTTGTAAAATGGATTCAAGCATACATTGTGCCAATCACCATATTGTCTACAATAAATCAAGAGTGATTCAAGTATTTATTGTGTCAAAAATTGTCTACAATGTATCAAGGTTCACACTTTATAAGATTAAAAATACAAAGATGCAAAAGATAACTTGTAAATGGATTCAAGCATAAATTGTGCCAATCATTATATTGTCTACAATATATCAAAATTCACATTTTATAAGATTAACTTGTACAAAAAATGAAAGGTAGAAAATTAATTAACATAACAAAATAAAATGAAATAGAATCG
Organism: Gleditsia sinensis; assembly: GCA_037074535.1. Lineage (NCBI taxonomy): Eukaryota > Viridiplantae > Streptophyta > Magnoliopsida > Fabales > Fabaceae > Gleditsia > Gleditsia sinensis. Next base: position 24,875,629 of record CM073472.1, read on the forward strand.
GTGGCAAAGCCAACCAATAGTAAAATAAAATAAAGTAGGTGGCAAAGCCAACCATGAAAATAATAAGAGATAGGCGGTCTAATAAAGCCAGCCAATAACATAACAAGAAATCGACGGTATGATAAAACCAGCCATTAAGAAATATTTATGAGGAAAGAAATAGGAAGGTAAATACAATATCAAAGATAAACATTAAGATTAAGAGTTAGATAAATTATTATTCTCATACCAAGAGTTTCACCCTTTCACCTTAGCATTAGGAGATTAGTTCTCCATAATCAAGGCAAGGAAGTGAAATGAAAGATGAAAAAACATGATAATATTACAAAAGAAAATGAAAAATACAAGATGTCTAAAGAGAGAATAACATTATAAGTTCGTAGAATTCCAACAAAGCTTTCCCAAGCTCTCTCCAAAGCTCTCCAAAAAACTCCCCAACTCACCCCTCAAGCCCTCTATTTATAGATACAATTAAGTGTGGTAGGTGTGGTAATTGTCAAAATTGTTAGGTAGAAAGTTGTACAAAGTTGACAATTTGGATTCCATCATGTGCACCGAAATTGATCCTTGAATATCGTCTTGAAATCTGCCGAATTTGCTGACTCCTTCAACATGAAAGTTGTATCAAATTTCGTTAGCTTTCCGTCAAGACAAATCGTGGACAAATTGGATACGTAATTTGTGACTTATGGTGAAAATACTAGAGCAAAGTCAGGCTGGACTGCAGCAGTAGAAAGATTCTCTTCTAGCCCATTTTTGGCCCTTCTAGTGTCCGAATTGTCTGACCACTTGAACATGAAAGTTGTACCCAATTGTGTCCTCTACACACCTACCAAATATTATACATATTAGATATGTATTTTCGGAGCTATGGCCCAAGTACTACAGCAAGGTTGGGCTGGACTGCAACCAGCAAACATATTCTCAACATTGGGTGTTTTGCCTTGAATCTTTATGTTTTAGTTCTTTTGGAAATGTGATCATAAATCAAGAATAAATTTGTGCATATATCCATTAGGATGCGTCTCAAGAGACAATATGATAATGCTCCTTACTCAGCCATCCTTAATGAATTTGTTTTATCTGCTTGATTTATAGACATCATTCCCAAAGAATCATAATTTAGCTCTGATTCCTCCAATTAAGTCCAGTTTCTACTCTTCTATCCATCTGTAAGAAAGACATAAAACTAAAGACAAGTAAGGGAGATTTATGCTTAATTATGGTAAAAGCTAAGATGAAAATATTTAATTTATGAGTATAAAACTCACTCATCAGGGGGCGTTGAGGTGGAGTATCAGATTGCTCAGCAGGAGCGTAGGCGCAGGAGATCGTGGACAGTCGATGTTATAGGTATAATATAAAATATTTTTTATATTTATAATAATTAGCATCCAAATATTGAGTTAACACATTTATTTTATATTGTAACAGACGAGACCGGTCAGGTGACGCCCAGACAGATGACTGTCCACGATGTTTGGGCGTTACCTAGTGGGCACAAGGTGGTTGTCTGGTGTAACGACAACCACTAGCCCATTGGAGACGGAGGTGGTCTCCTTGGTGTCTTCCTCGGCACCATTGGAGATAACTTCCGTTTCTTTCTGATCTCATATAAAGATTGGAGGAGCATTCCCGAGGATTACAAGGCCGGAGTGTTTCGTGACATGATACAGGTATGAAATGTTAATTCTTCTTAAGTATACTTTAATATTTTTAATGTTTAACTCAGATTTTTATTATTTTTTGTAGACACATTTTAATGTGACGGGCTTGCACAAGAAGATCATTTTACAGTCACTTGGAGCCAAGTGGAGAGCCACACGTTATAATGTGTTTCGGCTCAAGTACGATGGGACCGGGACGAGGGAGGAGTTGTTGAACGACGTACCCTCTGGCATTCCACGTGACCAATGGGCTACGTTCGTTGATTACCGGCTGAACGCGAGGACCATAGTAATTTTTTATATGAATTTTTTCATATATATTTTCTTTTCAAAAACATTGATTAATTATTTTATGTATGCATTTATTTAGGATGTGGCTGCTCAAAATAGATGTAACAGAAGACGTATGACGATGCCACATACAACTGGATCCAAGAGCTTTTCACGTAGAAGGGCTAAGTTTGTGAGTTTTATTTCAAAAGAATTTTATTCCTTTTTAAATAAAAAATATTTTTCTTTAAAATTTTATTAATTGTTTATTTATTCAGGAGGCGGAAGTTAGGGGCCGGCCAGTGACTCGCGGTGATGTATGGACGGCAGCTCATAAAAGGGCTGACGGAACATACATCAACGACGAGGCTCGAGCAACTGTGGTATATAAAATATAGCTATTGTTATGTTAATTCAAAATTTTATTTGATTATTTGTTAATTGTAATAAAAATTTAACGTCTCTTTTTTATTTTATAGGAAAAAATTATCTCGATCCAACAGGAGGATAACTCTTCCCAAGAGCTCTCGACAGATGATTTACTTGCGAGAGCCTTGGGAACTGCAGAGCACTCGGGTCGTGTTCGAGGATTTGGGTTAGGTGTTTGTCCAACCCAAGTCTTCGGACGTCCCTCTATTGGATCGAGCTCATCATCTGGGTCTGAGCCTTCATACACTGAATTACAGAATGAGGTGGCTTGTCTGAAAGCGGCCATACATGAGTGAGACGTCGAGCAGCAGCGTTGAGAGGCGGAGCAGTAGCGACGAGACGCAGAGCGAGAGTCAAAGCAGCAACGACGAGAGGCGGAGCGAGAGGCTCGTGACGCTGACTTGATAGCACGACAGAGACAGATGGAGGCAGCTATGGTATTCTTGCTCCAGAACTTTTCGGGTCAAGTGCCGCCTGACATTGCACTTGTTTCGAGTGCCAATATTAGGGTAATATTTAAATTCTGAATTTCATAAATAATTGTTATTATTAATATTTTTAATTTCAAAACGCTTATATAATAAAATTAATTTTCAGGTCCCTAGTGATAAAGGCAGTGGACATCAAGATCAGACGCCACAGGGTCCTCGGGGTCCGAGTTGAGAGTTGATGATATATATTTATTGTATATTATTTTTTTTGTACAAAAATGTATATTGTAGTTTTAATGTTTAAGTCATTATTAATGTAACAATATAAGAGATAAAAAAAAGTTAACATTATAAAATAGACAATTTGAGACAAGAAATTATATTTTAAAAAATTAAATATAATAATTATAATATTAAACTAAACTAAATTAAAATATAAATTATGAAATTTAAGATAAAAATTAAAAATAACTAAATAATAATGCCAGTTATAATTATTACAATAAATATATATTTAAAAAGATTAAATATTGTAATAATAATATAAACATAAATAATCTTGAAAAATAATAATTTTTAATAAAAATTTAAAATTAGAAAGGTATATCGACAGTTCGTACAACCGTCGTTATATCCAAATGTATAACGACGGTTCCTTGAACCGTCATTATTTTAGACACAACGACGGTTCGTACAACCGTCGTTATATCTAAATTATTTACGACGGTTGTACGAACCGTCGTTAATCTACACATGAAGACGATTTAGAAACTGTCGTTAAGACGGAAAATAACCGTCGCTAAACCCTGTCTTAACGACGCTATCCCCACGGTTGGTCCAAACCGTCGCAAGGCCAATGTCTTCGCGACGGTTATCAAAACCGTCATTATGGTAGTTAGCGACGGTTGTAACCGTCGCTAAAGCCACTAAATAACCACCGCTAAATGCCACTATTCTTGTAGTGCTTAAACACGAGTTGATGCTTAAATAGTAACGGCTAACCTGTAAAGATTGTACTGGTGCTCGATTTGAAAGAGAACCCATTGCTTGTTATGATTGTTTTTGTGAATCTTGCTTGCACTCATCTAACTCGCTCAGATTGGGCCAGCTTTGATTCATTATCGCCTATTCATATGGTATTCAAGGGGAAATGAAACCGCTGAAAATGAAAACCAAGAGCGTGGCTCAAGTAGCACTTTCTCTGAGTCAGGATCCTGGATGGGAAGCTTATTGGAACTCTCTCTCTCTCTTTTATTTATTTATTAAAAGCATATAAATACAAATAAATAAAAGACCGATACTCACATCTTTTTTATTTTTTTTAATTCATATGAAATCTCTTTTTTATTCATAAAATTATTCATAAAACTTATATTTTATGAGTTTTTCTTTCTAAAAATTTACGAATAACATAATTTAGTACAATACAAATAATCATAAGCCTAAAATAATTTTTATAAAAAATTAAAATAAAAAATATCAGTGCAGTTGTTAAAAACTAGCGGGATGTGAGTGTATGCATAGCTTTTTTCTAAACATTGTGAGAGTTTATTGCTTTGATTTGAAATTGGGGTGTAACTGAAATTTTCACAAATTCCAGGAATGTAGCATTTACTCTATATAAAATGAAGTTCTTTTTATGTATAAAGAATTTATTGTTTTGTTTGAGTTATTGAATTGTATTGATAATTAAAACTATTAATTAGGTTCAGCCTGGATTGGCCCAGGCTAACCCTAGTAAGCCCTTGGATTAAATAGGGTTAGGCTTTATACACACACACACACACACACACATGTATGTATATACATACATACATACATACATATGTATAAGAGTGTAGGCGCTGATTTTAAGAGCTTGACGCTAAGGGTTAACCCTAACTTTAAGGGTTGTTCTAAATGTTTGACCTAATAATCTCAAGAATTTTTTTAATAAAATTGTTCATTATTTTTTTAATTTTTTTTTAATTTTTACTTAAATTATAAATTTTTATAAATAAAAAATAAAAAATACTTAGTCTTTAAGGGTTTAGCTCAGCCTTACTCTAGTTGGGGTCGGATCAAAAAGCTCTTTCCAAAATTAGATACTATTTTATAAGTTTAATTTATATATTTTTACGGTTGAATGGGTCTGTCTTAATATATTTTGACTGCTCTATTGACAATGCTTTTGTTGTCCTTCAAATTAAATCATATATAAATTTTTTTTGCTTTGCGAAGTCTCTTTGCCTTTTTTGGTAATTTGACTTTGTAATAAACTTCCATCCATTTGTATCCTACTCTAATCTATATGTGTTTTTTGTTTGTTTTAGGGCGACAAAAACTCAGAAAAAAAAAAAGAAAAGAAAAAAAAAACGATTTTTATCCAACTTTACCTACTACCCAATATTTTTCATTAACTACATTTATCCACTACCACTTTTTATTAAACCACCTTTATCCTTGTTTTATCAGCTGTTTCTATTTTAGCTAAAATGATTTTACCTTTTTTTAGTTACCATGAAGAGATCATGATAAAGTAATAAAATAAAAATAAATTAATAGCAAAAAATTATCTATACTTAAATAAATTTTTTTTTTGATATGCATGCTTAGAGATGTCAATTAATATCAGTTTAGCCCAATTCAACCCTACCTTAGTCAACCCTATTGCTAAATAGGATCCGAATAAAATGTCTTTTTTATAAAACAATATGTTATTGAACTAGCTTGACTCAACTCTACAAAAAGTAGCCAATGAGTTTATTTAAGGTACCGTTTGGTAGGCATATTTAAGCTGATCTAATAAAAATTTAGATTTCTATTCCATTATATATTATGTTTGGTTAACAGAATACAAGAACTATAAAATATAGATTGCTTTGTGTGTAGAAAAATAGATTGCTTCTGAAAAGTGATGAAAAATGAGAGAAGGGGATGGAATGAAATTATAAAAGACTAAACTTCTATTCTAAAATGTCCTTCTTTTATTTTGTTTATTATTAATAAATAAAATAAATAATGTTTAAACTATTTTTTAATATTTTTAATAAAAATTTTTATCTTACTAATTATCTATTTTAATTTTAATTTATATTATTTTTAAATAATTTTTTAGGTCAAAATAATATTATTTTAATAATTTTATTCTTCAAAAGTATTTTTTTCCTTTTTGTTAGCTCTTTATTCTATTTTTATATTATTTAAAATATACAAAACATAAAAAAGTAATAGAGATTTTATTCGTTTTATATTATATCAAACGTAATTTTAATAATAGTGTTCCATTTTATTTTATTACATTTTTAATTCCTATTCTTATTTTTTTTTGTCAACAACCAAACAAGACTTAAGAGTTTAACTCCAAGGGTTGGTCTTAACTTTAAGGGTGGTCCTATAAGTTGAACCAAATAATTTCAAGAATTTTTTTAAGTTTTTTTTATAATAAAAAAAAATATAAAACTTCTCCAAAAACATGAAATCAATATAGGAATCAAGAAAAAAAAGGATTTTTATAATAAAATAGTTTAATTTTTTTTATTTGTACTTAAGTTATAAGGTTTTACAAATAAGAAATAAAAATTGTTTAGTCTTAAGGGTCTAGCCAGCTGAACCTAGTTAACTCTAGAGTTAAATATAGCCAGGTCAAAAAATCATTTATAAAAACATGATATTATTTCATAAGTCCACTCTAAATATTTTTTAAAATTGAATGGACTGGCCCCAAGGGCTTAGCCAGTTTTGATAGCTCTATGCAAACTATAGTGTATATCAAACCACTCATATATCTGTGTGTGAGTTTGATAATGAACTAATATCTCATGACATCAACTTAAATCCTTAAAATTGATATAAATTTTATGTCTTGAATTTGATTCTTATCCCTTTTCCTCCTGAGATAAAGGATGTCTATGTAACCAAAAATTTTGTGTGTGTGTGTGTGTGTGTGTGTTGTCTTGAATTTGATTCTTATTCCTTGTCCTTCAGGGAGGGACTTCCCATGCAACAAAAAATTGTGTGTATATATGTCTCACGTTGGTTAGTAAAGGATGTTTTGAATGTTATATATATGAGTTTACAATTCTTCTCTCACAAGTTAACTTTTAAGGTAGGGTTAGAGAGTTCATATAAGTGTGTGTGTGTGTACGTGTTTGATAATGACCTAATACATCATAAGACATCAACTTAAATCTTTAAAATTTATATAAATTTTATGTCTTGAATTTGATTATTATCTTTTGTCCTCGGACTTCCCACGCAACCAAAAAAATTATATACACAGATTATTCATAATTAATTGTGTAGGATGACAAATTTTAATTTATCTTCTTGCTTATTAAATCAGTTACACACGAAGAAAAATCTGCCGACACACACAAATGCAAATAATATTTAAACTATTAATATGTAAGAAAACTCTCTCTTCTATTAATTAAGGTCATGCAATAATGACTACTACCCTATGCACAAAAGATTGGGGGGGGGGGGACATGGGGTGTGAGGGTGGAAGTGCTTTGCAGGCTCAGATTCAACTAATTAGTTTTTAATATATATATTACTCCAAAGAAATCCATGCTTTTGAGATAAGCATAGCAAGCAAAAAAAAAAAAGGACTACAGATTTCTAAATCCAAAATATTTACAGTTTAAAATTAACAGAAAAACAACTATAAAAAAATAAAACTTTGGTTGACATAGTTAAAAAGAAAAACACAAATTTCAATCCTCTTTGAATATTAAATCGTCTAAAAGTATTCTTTTAACATTTGATGAAAATGTTGTAAATCTTTACAATTAAACTAGCTCTTACCCTGAAGAAGAAAAATATTTTCATAAAGAGAGAAAATAACATAAAAAAATAATCTGAAAATAAAATAAAAAGACAAGAAGGAGGGTGGAAAGTCTAAAAATCACAAAGAAAGATTTTTTTTTTCTTTCTATAGGACGGCTAGGGTTGAAAGCAAAAGGAACAGTAAAGATTAAAGAAGGATTAAAATGTTGCAAATACAATGAAAAGAGTTGTAAATCTTTAGCTCTTACTTTGAAGAAGAAAAACTTTCAAAGAGAAAAAAAATACTCCTATAAAGAGAGGAAATAACATAAAAAAAATCTGAAAATAAAATAACAAGATCGACAAGGAGGGGTGGCAGCCCCAAGAATCACAAAACTCAAAAGGTTTTTTCTTTCTATGCGACGGCTAGGGTTGAGAGTAAAAGGAACAGTAAATATTAAAGAATGATTACTTAGTTCTTAATTCCACACAAGCATTTGTGGGGTTGACTTGTTACAATCTCTTAAAATGGAGCCTAACCAACAAATACAACTTAGAATATGAACAGCATGTGTGTTCCTTCCAAGTGTGGGTTGACTCATCTATTTTTGTTATCATAACAAAGTGTTTAAAACTTTGTTGTTCAACATCCACTCGAGTGCCTTCTGTGACAAAAAGAGCAGAAAAGTAAAAGATGCCTTAATGGTCTAATGGACTTGATGCCACACCCAACCTTACTTTGAAAGCGAGAAGATCGTGTCCGTTCTTTTAAAATTGATATTGCTTGCCGCTTTGTGTTGTTAGCCTCGGTCTTCCGATGCTTTTGTGTTCTTACGTTATTAGGTTTGTTTCATTCTATTTTTATTTTTTTTTAAATTATGTTTAAATATTATTTTGTAAAACAAAAATTAAAAAAATTCATTTAATAAACTGTTTTAAAAATATATTCTTTTAATCTTTTTGACTGTTTTGGAAACAAAAACAAAAAACAAAAAAATTCTTTATTTTTTTTGTTTTAAAAGTAATTTGTTTCCAAAACTCAATTTGAAACAAAAACAGAAAACAATTTTTTAAACAAATTTTTTTATTTTGAAACTAACTGAAAACAAAAAATTATTTTTAAAAACTGGAAATAAATAGATCCATTATCTTTTGTGTTTGATGTAATCTTTTTCATCATGATTTTATAAATGAATGTCCAAAAAAAGCAAAAAAATCCTGCACCTTCTTTTAAAATTGATATTTTATATACAAATTTGTCAAATTTTGAATTTAAATTCTCTAAAATTAGTAAAAATTAGGTTCATAGTTGGACGAATAATTATATCTACCTTGAAACATATCTTTGCTCTCTTTAACACAAACAAACATGTGATATTTTGAATGAGATTAATTTTTAGAAAATATAAAGATACTCGTGTTAGGAGCAAAAGAATACATACACGTATGTTAGCTGGGGTTAACACACAAATTTAGTCCATGCTACCCAACCAGTTGTACATTTCAAAATTTAAACTGTATAAACTCAACTTAATTGACCCGTGATCTTTTGTTTTTTCCTCTTTTTTGGTGATACAAAGTGGTTCGAGGACCTAATATAAAGAAAGAAGAGAGGGACGAGGCATCAAATCCTCTACTTAGCAAACCCTCTTGTACTTAAGGCCAAGAGAGGTATTACTTCACCTCTAGACCATTTGATACTTGAGGACAGAAGAGTTATCACTGCAATAATAGAGATCTTTGAACTTAAAAAATAATGTCTTATTTGAACGGAAACAACACAAAATGATATTATTTTGTTAAAATTACAAACTTTATTATGAAGTATAAAAAAAATAAAAGTAAAATAATCCAACTAATTAACCAGATATAATTTATCTCATACAATGTGGATTTGGTTGAAAATTACTCCACACTTACCCAAGTTACCTCGTTCACACCCCTAAACAAACACACAAGAGGCGAAGTGTCATATTGCTTCAAATGTATTGCATCTGTGTGCATTTTTTATTAGAAGGTACCTCGTTTTAGGGTTCGGTTGGCAATAGTAAAGTCATTGACAAGAAAATGGGCACATAAAAAAAATAAAAAGAAAAAAGAGCACAAAATGTCACATATGTACATATCAATCAGAGGAAGGGACACAGAATAATTATTGATGCAAGAAAATGTGTTAGTGTGGTGGGTTGGAAAAGAATGTCAAAATGTAAGCCCAGAGAGAGGAATTTGAGGATATGCCACTATTGGAATATTTGAAAGATTAGACGCGCATTATGTTCAGATTGCTAGCATTTTTTTCTCCATTCCATTTACTGATTCACAATCTATTCTTTGAAGATTTGCATCATTTCCATTCATTAACTTGCTGAAAATTATCAGGATTTTTTATACTTTTGCAAAACCCTGCAGTTGGTACAATTAAACATGGCTATAGCAACGTAACCTTTTTGGATTTTGTGCTAAATTATATGAATGCCGTCTCAAAAATCATTTTAATTTAGAAATTGATATATAAATTATTAGAAAAAGACTCATAAGTAATTTTTATTATAATATTTATCACCTCTTCTCACGCGAAATTTATTTAGATTAAAGTGTCCATAATGCACATGTGAAATTTAATTTTAATTAATAGATAGAGACAACAAAAACTGTTTCAACTAAAAAAAAATATAAGCTGCCCATAAATGTCACTTTGAACGAGTTAGTATTAAAAAATTTATAGAATCATTACAAATTAGTCCTGTTGTTACCCAAAAAGCTTACGTGGGATGTTATAAGGCCATTTGACAAATAGCTCATACTCACTTGACAGTGAATCTAGAAAAACTATAGTATTTTAAAAGTTAATAATCATCCATCAATCATAGAACAAATTAATTGAGAATTTTGTGTTATACATCCTTAAAACTGTATTTTTTTCAACATTCATTACCATGTGAGTAGGGACTATTTGCCATATGACCTTATATCGTCCTGCATCAACTTTTTTAGACAAAATATGTGAGAAAGTTAACGATAGAACAAATTTGCAAGCCTTTTGAATTTTTTGGGTACTAAATTGTTCAAAATGATATTTTTAGAAAGTTCAGATGAAATATTTTCCACAGACCATTTTATAGATTTGGTCTAAAAACAATAGTTGACCAAAAGACTTTCCATTGAATTGTGACAATTCACTAGCATATGAGAATATAAAGTCTTCCAAAATGTCCTTAGTAATTAATAATAGATTTAAGAAATTTGGATTGATTATTACATTTAATAGTTAGTTGGAAATAAGCAAAATCACCAAGAAAGAAAGATCACTATAAGAAAAAAGAGATTTTACGGTAGTTTTTTAATGGCTTTAGCGATGGTTTTATCCGTCGCTAAACCCCTTAACAATGGTTGGACAAACCATCGTGGAACCAAGCGCATTGTAATGGTTTCAGTCAATCGTGAGAATGACGTCATTAGGACTCGGTCGCATAACGATAGTTACGTAACCGTCGTTGGGTCTAGACATAGCGACGGTTTACAGAACCGTTGCTATTTCTTGTCTTGAAGACGGTTTCTGTAATCGTCTTTAAGACATGTCTTAGAGATGATTTTGAAACCGTCTCTATAACAAGGACTAACGACGGTTTGGTAACCGTCGTTATGGTTGTATTTGAATGACGATTTTTTGTAATTGTCGTTATTTCTTATAAATTTTTTTTAAATTTTTTTATTCTACTTAATTTACATTTAATTTAATTTTGTATTATTATTCTTACATTTAATAATTTAAATTATATTCTTTTCTTTGACAATTATCAGTGTAAATTATTTTGTAATGTTAGATTTTTTTATCAAATATGTTGGTATGTATCCACACTTTAAATATAAAAAAATAATATGATGCAAATCACATTAACAAATAAATTGAGAAAAAAAATAATAGTCAGTCAGAAGTTAAAATTACAATTTACAGCGTATAGAGATTATAAAAAAATGATATAAAATAGAATCATGAACTCAGGCACTGTGGGGTCTAATCAAGCTGATGTCCACTACCTTTATTATTGGGGACTTGAAAATCAATTTTGTTACGTAAACCGTTTGAAATTAAATAAATTAATAGCAACAATTATTTATGAAGTTTAGTATTGAGAAATTATTTTAGGATTTGCACTATGAGTAAGTGCAATTTCAGGCGGCACTTGACCTTGAAAGTTTTGGAGCAGGAATGCCATATCTACCTCCATTTGTCTTTGTCGTGCTACGATGTTAGCGTCACGTGCCTCTCGCTCCGTCTCTCGTCGTTGCTGCTCGACGTCCCGCTCATATATTACAGCTTTCAGGTGAGCCACCTTAGTCTGCAAGTTCTCGTACGAAGACTTAGAGTGTGAGCTTGACCTAGCTGAGCAACGATCGAAGACTTGGGTTGAACAAATACCTAACCCAAATCCTTGAATGCGACCAGAGTACTCCCTAGTTTTTAAAGCTCTCGCAAGTGAATTAGCTGCTGAGAACTCTTGGGAAAAGTTATCCTCTTGCTGGATCGAGACAATTTTTTTCTACAAAATAGAAAAACAGACAATAAAATTTAATAATAATTAACAAAAAATCAAATAAAATAATAACATAACAGAAAAATAACAAAATTATACATACAACAACTACTCGAGCCTCATCGTTGATGTATGTTCCGTCTGCCCTTTTATGAGCCATTGTCCATATATTGCCGTGAGTCATTGTGCCCCCAACCTCAGCCTCTTGAATATGTTAACAATTAATAAAAAAAATTATTCAATGAATTTGTAGTTTATTAAAAATGAAATAAGATACTGATAAAGGAAAACTCACCAGCTCAACCTTTCTACATGCAAGGCTCTTCAATCTAGTGGTATGTGGTATCGTCATACGTCTTCTGTTATGCCTATTGTGAGTAGCCACATCCTAATTAATTGCATAAACAGATTAATTGATCAATCTTTTTGGAAAATAAAATATATGAAAAAATTGATATAAGTAATTAATTTAGTCTTCACGTTAAGTCGGTAGTCAATGAACATAGTCTACTGCTTACGTGGGATGCCAGATAGGACGTCATTTGGCAACTCCTCCCTAGTCTTTGTCCCATCATACTTGATCCAAAACACAGTGTAACGTGCGGCTCTCCACTTTGCTCAAAGTGACTGTAAAATTAACTTCTTGTTGAAGTCTGTCACAATAAAGTGTCTACAAAAAGATAGTACAAATGTTAATGAAACACTAAAAATGTTTAGGTATAATTAGAAAGAATGAACAGTTCATACCTATATTGTGTTTATGAAAACTCCAGTCTTGTAATCTTTTAGAATGCTCCTCCAATCTTTGTATGAGATTGAAAAAAAACAGAAGTTATCCCTGATGGTGCCGAGGAACACACCAAGGAGACCACCGTTATCTCCGATGGGCTGGTGAGTGTCGTTGAATTAGACAACCACCCGACACTAGACAACCACCTTATGCCCATGGGTTAACGCCCAAACGTCGTGGGTAGTCATCTATTTAGGTGTCACCTGCTCAATTTCATCTGTTAGAATATAAAATTAATGTGTTAGCTCAATATTTGGTTGTTAATTATTATAGATACAAGAATTTTTTAATATTTACCTATGATATCAACTGTCCAACTCCTCCTGCGTCTAGGCTCCTACTGAGCAGACTGACGCTCCACTTCCACGTCGGCGAACAGGTCGTCGATCTTTATGTCGATATTGAAATCGTCCTCCGATGCCTAGGCATCGGAAGGAGGGAATGTGGATGGGATAGCCTTTGACTTCAACGCCCGAGAGTCATGAGGAGGTATTGTGGATGGGACATCAGTTGACTGCACAGTATTCTCCTTGTTGGGCTATCCTCCCTTACTAATCATCGGGCGAACAACATGCTTATATGAACTGGACGTACCTGCCCTACCTGTGAACACTGATCTAGTCCTTCTCATCCCCACAATTCTTATCAGAACAACATTAGTAACACTAATTCTCAAGACAAATTACAAAAAACTAAAGAATCATAAGTAACAATAATAAGAACATCTGTCAAAATACATAACAATCATAAATTGTTCATAAGCAAAGATAAAATATATTTATGAAACTACAGTATTAAATTAATATCGTAACAGACATAGATTCACTTCTTCTAAAAATAATCTTTCTAAATTTTGAACTTGCAACGGATTACTCTTATGTAAAAGATTATCATCGTCCTCGCCCATTTCGTATAAGTCACAAGGTTTCAAATGTACAACCATGTCACACCCCAATTTAATAGAATGCGAATAACCCAACTAACAGAAAACTCTACCACTTAATTATTTGCATACGGCTTCACAATATCACATATTCGAAAATTATCATACGTTTACAAGTTTTCAGTATAGCTAATTATACATGTCGATATTACACTTAACAATATTACAGCAGAAGTAGGGATCCTGCCTGTGGCATTCAAAGCATACTCTATATTATAATGACACAATATTTTAAACATTTTGAGCCTTGGAAGCAACATAGGCTCACCCAGAGAATATAACACCTAGCGGATCACATAGCTGTAGAACCAACCTCTGTATCTTTATCTAAAAAATGTAGAAATATCGTGTAATGAGTTTAATAACTCAGTTGGCAAATAATACTCCCATGACCTCTCATATCAACATATGGATATACTCATTAAAATTTATCATATCAGAAATTACAATTCAGAAATACATCCATATAGGACTCGTATTTTTAAATATTCTCAGTTCAAATCACATTCAGATATATGTAACCATGTATGATGCATTATGGTCATTATCCAAACATTAACATGCATTTAAAAAAATTCTTATAAAATTATTAGGAGAATCCCTTATTAGAACCATTATATCAGAGTTCAACTCTTTCTGTACTTTGTTGGTATAGGATTTGCCTATACTTAACATCTCAACCAATGTTTACCCTACTACCATTTAAGAGGACACGTGAAGGGACTCTAATATGGGTAATTCCCCAAGCACAAAGCAAGAGAAGATAAATCACATCTCATATAACTGGCATCTCGCTCAAATAGGAGGCATCCCTCTCTCCATCACATATCATATCTCGTGTGTTGGCCCTCACACAAAGTTAGCACCACCCTTGCTAACTAAAGTATCAAGGTGCACCAGGGCTAACATCACCTACAGTTAGCAGACAGTGTTTCTAATAGGATTCCTCTACAAAATTATCATATGCACATATTCCATATAATTCAAAACAAAGCTTTCAATATAATACATAATCTTAATCTCAATACAGATCATCTGTCATAAATTATCCATTCAGAGTTTATCTCATATACATACCCTTCTCGAGGCAATCATATAGCTTTAGAAATCATTGTCACATGTATAAATATTCACTTTATTATTTAATGAGAAATACATATGAAATCAGATATATCATGAGTTTAGAAATCCATTTTCAAAACTATACTCTTCTTGAACTATATTCCAAATTGTAATCAATTCATATAATTTTAATGCATTTCAGAAACATATAAAAGTATAAATATCTCATAAACATAATCAAATACATGCTTAAAGATCAGGAAGAGTATAGGGCAAGTCTTAGAAAGAATCATCTACTCACAAAGTTAGGATACTGAGTTGGATAACCTCAAAATCTACGTTTCTGGTCCGATTTTGGCAAAATAAACCCCAAAAATGAGTTCGGAAGGTCCAAAAACCTTAAAAATGACTCCGGATTTACGAAATTTGTCTTCTGAGAGTTCGGTCAATGCAAGTCAATGCCACAGGGGCTGGTTGTCATGCGCTACACGCGCCACCAAGGAGGCTGCGCATGAGTTTCACTCACCATGGGAAAAGTGGCGCGTGGGGGCGCATTCAAGGGAGGATGGTCCTAAAATTTGTTATTATAAGGTTTCGGCACCTTTTGTATCAATCTACGGTGTTAGTTTTTGCCTTTGAGAACCATAAATAGGAGTTTTAGAGATTACCTTTTTAGGCAATTTTTCTTTCCATTTTTCGGCCAATCTCCAACCAATTTTCTAGAAACCAATTGGATGGATTTCTAAAACTTTTCGTCTTGAGTCCGTTGGTGGTGGTGGTGTCAAAATCTGAGGTCCGAAATCGATAGAATCTTAGAGGAAAATTTTAGGGTTTCAGGAGAGAAAATTCTGAGGAGAGAGAGAGAGGAAATCCAGATTTTCTCCTCTTTTGAGTGGCTAAGTCCCCTAAAATATCCCGGGGGACCTTTCTGCAAAAATTAAATTTTAGAGGGAGGTCCTTGCAAATTTTTCTTATTTACATTTTGACCTCGAAACTTTTAAGAAATTGCATTTTGGCCCCGAAACATAAATTCTTATATTTTCTTTGTAATTCTTTAACCTATGTAGTAAATAAACATTTTTCAATGGTTCTTATCTCCATTTTCAAAATCCTCTCTTTTATTCAAAATTTTCTTTAATTTAGAATTTTCTTTAAATTTAAGGCTATTACAAACCATATTCTATTTATTGTCAAGCGCATCTTCTACATAGTATACTTAATGCGCTTCAGATGCTTGGATGTATGGCTCATCGTCATCATTTTCACCAGTATGAATCAACCATGAGAAATCAATAGATGTCACTCCAAAGTCATATGTGGTAATGCCCCTCGATATTGTTGTATTGGCCCACATACATTTAAATAAAGTGACTGTAAAGTAACCATAATAATTCAATTCTACACTATCTAATAATTTTTCATAATACAGGACTCTACCGAATTGCATGTTCCTATCACTATTACTTACATAACTCTTCGTCCCAAAAATACTGTAAACTCCACTATTTTGGATTTTCAACCTTTGGTCTTGCTTTAACGTTCGGAATTTGAATCCATTTACGTTGTATGCACTGTATCGATGTGCTCTATCTAGGGCCTAATTGCCAAAAATCTTATATTAGTTTACAAAGACCCACTACCATCATTTGCTATCTGGAAAAAAAAGATGGAGCCGTGAGTTGTGTTCATGATAGACTACAAATACAAATTAATCATCAATTGTATACTTACACGATGAGTGAACCAAGAGACAAAATCTCTATGAATATTTTTATCTATCTCGAAAGATGATCGAGTTCTACTTCGTAAGCTATGCTTTATGTATCCTCTAAATTCCTTATACAATAATGACGATAAACTTAATGCTACATATCAGTCAAGTAAATATTAATGCAATACTAAATTTTAGTGTATTCACTGAAGGTTAGGACAATGAAATTTTTTATCTATCTCGGAAGATGATCGAGTTCTGTTTCGTAAGCTATGCTTTCTGCTTCTCCCCTTTCTTTTTCAGTTTCCACATTGGTGCGATGCACTTATTACAAACATTTCTATTTTCGTCCTCCCCCTAGTATAACATACAATCGTTCTTACATGCATGTATTTTTTTTGTAATTCAGCCCCAACTTATTAATGAATTTTTTAGCCTCGTAAAATGAAGTTAGAATTTTTGCATCTGGGAAGATATCAACCAATAATTCTAGTATCATTGACATAGCCTTATCGAATATCCCGTACAAACACTTGATAGGGTACAAATTAACCAAAAATAAAAATTTAGAGTATTTCTCGCACCCTTTTTATAATTGTTGTTGGCTATCCTTCAGCAATTCAAAAAAATCTTTCGTGCCTTCGTCCATCTTTTCACCTAACGGTGGAACTGGCATATCCACAGAATCAACACTTTCATGTTCACAAAAAATTCTGAATACATCACGAACCATGTCCTGCACAAGGTCATTCTGAATGATGGGGTGTTCCGCAACATCTTATGGTATTATTTGATATCCAATAGTAGGATCTTTTGTTGACCTTTCTCCATGCATATTCCATAAATCGTATCCTTGTGGGAAAAGTTTGACGATCAAGTGTTGGCGCACAACCTTTGTAACTTGTCATTTTTTAAATTTACACTTTTGGCATGGACAGATTATTTTACCTTCGACACCTAAGTTAGCATTTGAAAAATCTAAAAAACTTTTTAGACCTTCCAAATATTCTCGAGTGTGTCAAGGTTTATGGATCCAAAACTTATCCACGTCTGAAACCATTATGAAATAAAAAAAATTAAATAATAATTCGCTAATTAATGCATTGTTAAATGTATTACTTCCTGTTCTAACACTTCTCTGAGGATTAAGTAACATATAACAAAAAAGCATTTCATGAATTTTAATTCTATTTACTAACAAACTTATTTTTCTTTCTTAATTAATTTAACATTCTAAAATTTTTTAACAAGTTAACACTCCTATCTAATTTGCATACTTAAACTTAACTAATTAATGTTTAATTTAAACTAAGTAAAAATAATTCAATTACAAAACTTTTCATTTAATGCGACAAGCTATTATCATTGTCAATTTTATTTTACCCTACACAATTTCTTACTCATTTGTCATATATATCATGTCAAAAATATATTAAATTTTTTCATATAATATCATTTCATAGTGTCCATTGCTTCAATTCCTCTATTAATAATTTAAGTCTAATATTTAATTATGTTTAATAATATAATAACTAAACTTATTGTATCTAAATTATTTATAATACTATTATTATTCAATAAATCTATATTATTATACTTATTTTTTTTTTATAAAAATTGTTAAAATTTTCTTTTTATGTAACTTGACTTTATTTTTTACTCCCTAATTAATTTAATAAATTCAATTTTATAATTAAAAAAATAATATATTTAATTTATTAATTATGTTATTGTTTCTAAATAATAAATGAAAATGTATAAATTTCACTCTAAATAATTGTCCTTAACCAATTTTTCTATTAATAATTTATGTATAATATTTAATTACATTTATTAATATATTAACTATTTTTATTATATCAAATTTATTTTAATACTATTATTTTTAATATATATATATATATATATATATATATATATATATATATATATATTATTGCTATTTTTTATAACAATTAAAAATTTTACTATTTATGTAACTTAATTTTATTTTTTACTCTCTAATTAATTTAATCCGTTCGACCTTATAATTATTAACATAATATATTTAACATAATAATTATGTCATTCTTCCTTAATAATAACCAATAATCACTCTATTATTATAAAAATTGTAAATATTAAATAATTATTACTCTTAATTTGATTAAATAAAAAACATATATTTAACCTACATAATATAATGAAACAATTTACTAAAAACAAAACATACAATTTCTAGTAAACTATTTTAATTTAAAGTCATGAAGTAAGTCAAACATACAAATATATAAAGGAATTTTTTTACAACATCAAAATAATTAAAATACATACCTTAAGCAAGAATAAAAAACTACGAATCACATATGTCCATTGATGACTAGAGTATCTTCGCAAAAATTGAAAAATAATTATTTTAATAAATTTATTCAAACTTACAACATATAACGAAAAATAATTTACAATAATGAAAATATTGAAAAGCATACCTTAAAAGAAGAGTAAATATTTTCGAACTACAAATACGAATAAGTTAACAAGCATTTTTTGCAAAGACACAAGAAAATTTTTAATTGCACAATGAAAATGAAAGGAGGAACCACAGATTTATAAGAAACACCGTGACTTAATGACGGTTGTGAAAACCCTCGCTAAACTCAGTTCTAATGACGATTAAAAAATTGTCTCTAAAACTAGATTTAACGATGGTTTCAAATAAATCGTCGTCCAAATGGTGTGTGGTATAATGACAGTTTATTAAAACCGTCGTCAAACTGGGCCTTAGTCCCCCATAAATGGTCCAATTACCCTCAAATTTAACGACGGTTTATCAGACCCGTCATGGAATAACGACGGTTTCAAGTGACCGTTGTTATATCACGACAAAAAATGAACCATTCATGGGGAGTTGGTCTGATTTCACGATGGTTTTAGTAAACAGCGGTAATATAACGACAATTCATTTAGAATCGTCATTATAACACACAGATTTGTAAACTTACAACGGTTAACTTTTAACCGTCGTTAATTTATGACAGTTCTATCAAAATCGTCGTTATATCGTGGCTTCGAGACAATTTTTTTTACCGTCATTAAGTCTCCGTCTCTATATCCCACGTTTCTAGTTGTGGACAAATCACAAAACTTATATTCATTTTAGAGATTTTTGGTTAACAAATCATTCAATGTATCATAGGAAATTACTTTAATTTTGTCGGTAAAACCCAAAAGGAGACTTGGTTTTAGGTACAATTGGAAATTCCATAATTACTATGAACCATTCTATGATGCAATTGGTACTTTATGGGATAAGCATGCGACCATATGATGGGCAACCTTATTTTTACAAGTGACATGGTGACTGGTCCAAAAGCAAGTTAACTTATAGAAAAAGGTCTTTTGATCTTTATAAATTGGCCTCAAATGTTTTTCATATTTGCACAAATTTAACATTTTGTGTTTGTGTGTGTCGATATATAATACACACACATACATGAAGGGATGTGAGATATAGGTTGAGACTTGGAAGAATGAGATTTTGTAGGAAAAGGAAAAAAGAAAAATAGTGAAAGTCAATGCTTTGAGATGAACAATTGATTTTGCAAGTTATCAAAGTGAAGCCACCCTGACTCGCTTGAGCTGACTCAATATGGGTTGAGACTTTGGTGAGCTGAGCTAAGTTAGCCCTTTTTTAATGAGCCAGTGCCAACCCAAGGGAGAAACTGGTAAAGTTAGGGCTTTAGGCCTCCAAAAAAAATTTATTACCTATTTTAATAATTTTTTTTAATTATTTTTCGATTATGAAGAGACAACGTCTCTCTTCTCGAATTCTGAAGAAACAATGCACCATATTTTACACATAATTGGGTTGTATTTGAGGTCAAAAGAGATTGAAACGTTACAAATACCAGAGAACCACACATTTATTTTCTTATAGGTCCCATTTTACGTGGTAGCTCAACTAATAGTAGTTGTTTCTGCTGCAATTGCTATTGGACCCAATAAGAGAGCTTGGTACAACGTCACCCTCTGGAACAAAATGGTCAAATAGCTGGAAATGGAAAGATGGAGACGAAAATGCTTTTTTGGTGTGCTACTGTGCTATTCCATTTGGTGTAAAACATTGTATTGGCCAATAGCTGGAGACAAGAAGGCTGTTTTGGTGTGCTACTCCATTTGGTGTAAAACGGGAAGACATTTTTTTTATGTTCATATTCTCACAAATATACAAGACAAGCACTTCACAATATCCTTTGATATTTCATTTGGTGTGCTATCAATCAACTTCTGATTTGGAGAAAAGAAGGCTGTTTTGGTGTGCTACTCCATTTGGTGTAAAACGGGAAGACATTTTTTTTATGTTCATATTCTCACAAATATACAAGACAAGCACTTCACAATATCCTTTGATATTTCATTTGGTGTGCTATCAATCAACTTCTGATTTCTGAAGTCCTATCATCCGATGAAGGTGAAGAGCTCTATACTATTTTCTAATATGTTAATCTCCTCTCCGGTTGCATAAGCAAAAACCATAACCATCATTAAAATGACTGCAATTATTTAGTGATGTTTCTTTGATCATTTTTTTTTGCTATAAAAATTGTTTATTTATTTATTTTCTCAAATTATTACAGAAATCTTGTAGTTGTTTCTGTTGCATTTGGCCCAACAAGCAATCACCCAAAAGTCAGAAGAATTTTTTTAACAATCAGGTTCCATTGTTCTAACTTTTTTCTCTAGTCTTGATTTATAGTCGTTTAATTTAATTTTATGAAACATATATTGCTTTTTTTATTTTAACATATAGAAATGTCAACTAAAAAATTTGAATCAAGTTATTCGAAATTAAAAACAAAAAAAGAAAAAAGTTGAAGTTTTAATTGAATCACGAAAGGTGGCTATCGAGAAATTTTTCTAAACAAAATGACATGTTGTAATTTAAGCATGTTATTAGCATTATTTTAGTTAGTTTTTATTTAATTTTAGTAAAAAAAAATAGATATGAATTAATTGAGTTTTGTGTTTTGTGTTTTAGGAATAATAAAGAAGAAAAGAAAAGGAAAATAGAGAGAAAATCATATTCTGACCCTTTGTCACTAATTAAGGCATATCTCACTCATTTGAACTCCGATTAAGGTGATTCCAGCGACTATGAAAAGAAGAGACATAGAGCTACAACTTTTATGTTTGGTACTTTGGAAAAATCCAGAAAATTCTAGGCGCCACGATGCTCACAATAGAGCACTGCGGCACCGCGTGAGGACATCTCCAGCGCGCCGCAGCTTTGAGCAGCCCAGCAATAAGCGCTGCGGTGCCCGATCCCTAACCAACCAGAACGCTGCGGCACTAGCATGGGCGCTGCGGTGCCCCATATTTGGATGTCCACAGCGCCCACCGTCGCATCAGTTTGCCGAATTTGCGAATTTTAGATCTTTTTGACTCCAATTGAAGCTCGATGGATTGAGATTTGACCTAGAAACACTCATACTTCGATTAAGAGGAATTAATCTATAAAAAGGGAGGAAAGCAAGCAGAGAAAGCATTGAATGATTTATCCAAATTCTTAATTACATTCTTAAATTCTTCTTTAGATTTTCTTATGGCCTTACGTGGCTAGTTCTTTTTAGTTGGTAGAGGTAGATTGAAACCTCAAGGGATCTTCATGCATTGTGAGATTTGAACTTTATTTTATTATTTCAATCTTAATTGAGTATTGATTATTCATCTGCTCTTCTTATCAATAATTATTCTTATGATTGCTAGGGAGGCCTACTAGTATATTATCTGTCTTAATCTATCGCTGAATTATGTTTTGAACAAAGTCTTCAATTCTTTGATTCATGAGGAAAATAGGTTTGAGGATTTTGGATTATAAATCATTGAACCTATGATGAATAATTAACTAGATTAGATATAGCTGATGTGTTTATATTTGTTTAGCTCTGTCAGTTTCTCTAGTTCTTCATGCGGTTAAATAAGCTATGCTTTACCGATGTGCTAAAGGATTGAATGTTAATTAGGGTTTAATTGGTGCGATTGTCATTAATTTACTAAACTTAAGGAGGAACAAGGTTAGAAACCCAATGATAGATATTCAATTATAAATTGATTATTTTGTCAGTGATCAATGCAATCCCTTGACGGTGGATATCAACCGAAACCAACGTCTTTCTCATTAATTACTCTCTTCATTATTTTCATTATTATTTACTTTACTTAATTTTTGATTATCAATCCCCCTTTTTCTAATCACATAAGGTAATACCAGTCTCTGTGGGATCGACCCTTACTCCCACTACTACAGGTTAGTTTTGAGGTAAGGTATTAATTTGGGTATACCTGCGACAATACGCACCACAAACAAAAAAATTAAAAATATAGGTAATGGCTCGTTGAATGAACAAATTAATAATGTAGACATGGATAAAAATAAAAGTAGAGAAGGAGTATTAGTTAATGAACAAGAAATAGAAATTAATAAATTAGAATAATCCACTACTAAAAATATATATGATTCAAGTCAATAGACAAATATTGATACAATTTTGAGAGATTTATTAGTAGAAAAATGTCTTCTTAGAGTTACTAATATAGATTTTTCTAAGGATGAATTTTCAAGACACTTTTTCTTCATCACTTTACATTCAAAAGTTGACCAACGGTGAAAACATGAAAGAAAATGGCTGATTTCTTCTCAAAATTTGGATAAAGTATTTTTTTTTTGTTGTAAATTGTTTAAAGCTCTTCTTAGTGCAAGTAATTCAGCCAATGAAGATAGTAGGGATTGGAGAAATTAGAAAAAAATTGAAGAGTCATGAGATAAGTAATGAGCACATTGTTAACATGAGTTCATGGATTGATTTAGAAATGAGATTGTTAAAAAATAAAACAATTGACAAACACGTTCAAGAACAAATAAATAGATATCGAGAACATTAGAGAAATGTGTTATTCAGAATTATTGCTGTTGTTAAAACTCTTGGAAAAATAACTTAGCCTTCTGTGTTACAAACGAAAAGATTTACCAAGAAAATAATGTTATTTTTTTAAATATAATTGAAATGATTGCAGAATTTGTTCCTATAATGCAAGAACACATTCGTCGAATTAAAAATAATGAAATTCATAATCATTACTTTGGACATAGAATACAAAATGAATTGATAAATTTGCTAGCAAATGGAATTAAAAAAAATAAAAAAAATTATCAACGTAAAATATTTTTCAATCATACTTGATTGTACTCCTGATGTAAGTCATAAAGAGCAAATGTCTTTTGTATTACGATGTGTGGATATTTCTTCAACCCCAATTCAAATCTTTCAACATTTTTTAGAAATTTTAAAAGTAGATTATACAATTGAAAAAGATCTTTTTGATGCTATTATGAATAAATCAAATATTATTAGACTTGATATTAGTAACCTAAGAGGACAAGGTTATGATAATGGGTTTAATATGAAAGGAAAACATCAAGATGTGCAAAAAAAATTTTTAGGTATTAATCCTAAATCATTTTATAGTCCATGTGGTTGTCAGTCTAAATTTAATATTTTGTGATATGGCTAATTGTTGTCTTAAGGCTATATCTTTTTTTGGAGTAGTACAACTTATATATACTATATTTTCTTCATTTACTAAAAGATGAAAAATTCTACAAGATCATATCCCTAGCCTAATTCTTAAATCATTGTCACAAACACGTTGGAAAAGTCGTATTAAAAGTGTAAAAGTATTAAGATTTCAAACTTCACAAATAAGATATGTTTGATTGAAATTAGGTGAAGTTAATGATGAATCTAAAATAAAAAGTGAAACTAATATTTTAGCAACTTATGAGATAGAAAATTTTAATTTTTTATTAGGCATGACTATTTGGTATGAGATATTGTTTGCGGTAAAATCAATTAGTAAAATATGCAATCAAAAGATATGTATATTGATATTGCTATACAACAATTGAAAGGTCTTATTTCATTTTTTGAAAAATATAGGGAAGACAGATTTAAAAATGCTATAATTTCTGCCAAAAAAATTGCTATAAAAATGAACATAGAACCTAAATTTCACGAAAAATGTACTATTCGTAGAAAGAAACAATTTGATGAAATTATTGACAATGAAGTTGTAAAATTTCTTGAAGAATTATTTAAAATTGATTATTTTTTGTATATAATAGATAAAGCAATCACTTCATTTCAAAGTAGATTTGAACAATTTAAAATGTATCAAGATATTTTTGATTTTCTATTTAGTATTGAGAAATTAAGGTCATTAGATAATGAAAATTTAAAAAAAAAATTGTCTTAATCTTGAACATTCATTAGAACATTATGAAAACTCTGATATTGATGGATTATATTTATTTACAGAAATAAAAATTGTAAGAAAAATTATACAAGTGAAAAATGATACACCAATTGACATACTTAATTATATAATAAGGCTTGATTCTTTTTCAAATGCATATATCGCTTATAGAATAATATTAATTATTTCTGTAACTGTTGCTTTAGCAGAAAGAAAATTTTTAAAACTAAAATTAATAAAATCTTATCTAAGATCAACAATGTCTCAACAAAGATTAAGTAGACTAATTTTATTATCAATTAAGAAAAACTTGTTAAATGAAATTGATTATAATAATTTAATAAATGATTTTGCATCTTAAAAAACATGAAAAATAAACTTTAAATAAAAATATGATAATTTAAAGAAAATTTTATTATTTTCTTTAGAGTTTGTTTTAGGTCTCTATAAGTGTTAGGCCGGCCCTATTACGAGTTAGTCAACTGTGAGTCAACTTGGCTCACTGAGCTTGGTTACTGTTCACCGCCGGAAAATACTATTCACTGACACTATTCACCGTCGGAAAACACTATTCACTGTCACAAAAATTTTACCGAATCAACAAAACAATTTCATATCCTAATATTTATCTAGTTTCTGAATCCATCTACGGAGTCAGATTTCTAATTAGAAGTCCCTAAGTAAGGTTTTTCAGAACTTACCTTTTACCGAAATTTTCTACTTCAGATCTACGACGATTCAACGGTTGATTTGAAAAACTGATCGGTCAAAACTGAAGTACTCTTCGTCCTGAATCCAATAACACGTTCAGTTTTGATATCGGAAGCTAATCGGTACTCCAAATCGAAAGAAAATGTTGGATGTTACTATTCCTACACTATTCATTACTATTCATTTTTTTCCATTTTTTTCTTCGAATTCGACGCAGTATCCCCCCGGTTTCGTTTATGGTTTCTGAGGTTTGTTTGTTTTTTTTTAAATATAATAATAATAATTAAATAATTAATAATAGGATTTTTTTTATAAAAATTCTTAAAAATTTCCATTCTCATAAATCTTTAGTTAAACTCTTAAATCATGATTTTTCTTAATAAAAATCATAATAAAATAAATTTTAAAACAAATATCTTAATTCATATTAAAAGAAAGAATATTTCTAAAAATACCATAAAAATTCAATAGAGTTCGGTATAATTATTTTAAACAACACAATACTTCTTCTACTTAAAAGTCCACTTACTTTTAACAAATCATAATCATTTCTACATAAATAAAAATATATTTGCTTATAGCGCGCCAAAAAACATAAATTATCATATTTCTTTTGTAATTCTTTAATCCATGTAATAAATATTCATATTTTCTACGGTTCTTATCTCTATTGTCAAAATTCTCTCTTTTATTCTAAATTTCCTTTAATTGGAATTTTCATTAAATTTTACGGTTATTACATTCTTCCCTCCTTAAAGAAATTCGGTCCCCGAATTTCATCACCACAGTTGCAGATAAACACTAACCTCATTGTTTAAACAAGTACATATATCTAACACATATATCATTTTTCCTTTCCTAAGTAGCTTCCTCAGAAGAGTGATTTTTCCATATCACCTTTACTGTAGATATTTCTTTTAACCGTAACTTCTTTACTTGTCTGTTCACTATTGCTACTGATTGTTCCTCTTAGGTTAAATCTTTCTGTAACTGAATCTATGGACACTGTATAACATGTATAGAATCCGGTAAATATTTCTGTAGCATAGACACATGTAAAACTGGATGGACATTACCCAATTTAGGAGGTAAAGTCAAATAATAAGCCACTGAACCGATCCTATCAAAAATTTCAAATGGTTCTATATACCGAAGGTGTAACTTTCCTTTCTTCCCAAATCTCATTACCTCTTTCATTGGTGAGTCATTAAAGAATATATGATCACCAACTGATAATTCCTAGTGCTCAACATTCATAGTCCTTATAAATTTTTGACTTGTATTGAGTTTCCAGTATTCTTTTTCTAATCAATTTCACTTTATCAATGACATCTTATAATAAATATAACTCCACTGAGTCATTTAACAGAACATTTGTAACACCTTTTACATAAGGTTCAAATCTTCTAATATCATTTTATTATAGACAAATTCTGCTAAGAAATCTCCTACCAATCTCAAAAAAATATATGCCTGTAGCATGCTCTCCAAACTAGCATCATCAATTTAATAATTCATATGCTATCTATTGCATGTTATTCCAAATTAGATTTTCAAAGTTTAACTTTTCTCAATTCACTCACATATTAAGAAACCTATGATGTTCATGTAAAACTTCAAATGATTGCCATTCTATATTGGCATGATAATTACTGCTATGAGCAAATTCAACTAAGCACAATTAATTTCTCCAAACTTTCACCACAATAATATAAAGATACTTAAAGCATAACTTCTAATGTATAAACACATTATTTAATTTTAGTATCAGTCATACTATAATCTAATAAAGATCTTTAGATTTCCTGACTAATTCTCTTGAGATAATATATTTTATTCGTACTTGCCAACATACCCGCCAATGAAAAATTTCACTTGTATCTTCTTTTTACCATTATATTAGTACTATTTTTTTTATCTCAATATATCTTTATTACCTCGGGTCATCCATATTCACAATCTATGACTTCTTCTGAAATCTCCTTTCTCAACAATTATCCATACGTGAATTTCCAATCTCAACATAATTTACATTCTAGATATTAGTCTCAATTTAGCAAGGTATAAATCCTTAACACAAATATCTTAATCACTTACATTATTCTCAGAGATGATTCTCAAAATATTCTCTATATTTTCAAATTAAAAATTTTGAGATTAGCTTAAATCTTACTTTCCATACTTTACTCCTCAAAAACTTTAACACCGTTAATTCCTTTAATTACATTCGTCAAAGCACCATTACATCATCATCCATCTATTCTTTTCAAAATCTCTATTACTTTAATCTACTAATCAGTTGCACACCATAATAACTGAATTCCAAAGATTAGAAATTATCTTTCCTTGCAATGAGGGAAAACAACCTTGCATTTAATGCCAGCCGTTAATGAGGGAGAATGCAGTGAAACAGACGAAAAGCACAATAGAGAATGGTGCCAAAATAGAAAGTCAAAAATTTGGCAAACATTGAAAAACATTAAAATCGGTGGCCGTAATTCTTGAAAATCTGTAAACAAAAATCTAGCTGCTATTTCGGCGAAAAACGGTGGCCGCAAATTTTGAATATATGTGCCAAAATTTAATTCAAAGATATTGTTATTCGGAAGAAGCATATCATATGGAAAAGAAATATTTCTGAGCCTATAAAGTCTGTGAATAACAAGAGCACATAGTTAACTGGTAGGATGCAGTTGGTTGCTTCAAAATATATAATCAATCAACTGTAAATAACCAGTCCAAATTAAAATTTCTCAAAATAGCTAGTCGACTTATAAACCAATAGTCGACTGGTAAAAATATTAAGAAAACAAAATAACCCATGTGATTGTTCCTCTTCAACCATTAAGTGGTTTGCATTTTCACTTTTTTTTTCTTTTTCTTCTTTTTTACAATGACAGCTATCACCTACAACCTTTCAAGACATCAATGCTTCATCAAAGACAACAAGAAAAAGACAGATTTCTGGTGATATCTTATCTTATGCTCTTTATGTGCTTAATATGGGTCACAGTCATAACTACTGTACATATACATGCTTGCCGTCATTTTTGAAATTTTTTTTTTAATTTAGCTGATATCCACCAATCACTCACATAGTTATTCTAATAATACCCGGCCATTTCGCATAACTATTATAAATATGCCCTTCTCTGAGTTCTATAAATGCTTACATTAGTATCTTTATCTTCATACTCAGAGTTAAGGTGATAGAAATTATGGAGGGAACCGCATTCCGTCAGTTTCGAAATATCTGTGTCTTTTGTGGTTCCAGTCCTGGAAAAGATGGGGAGTATGTTAAAGCAGCACAAAATCTGGGTATGGTGCTGGCCAGAAGAAAAATTCATCTAGTCTATGGTGGAGGTAACTGTGGGTTAATGGGGTGTGTGGCTACAGCTGCACATGTAGGAGGATGCCAAGTTCTAGGTATTATTCCTACAGCTCTAACTGCATCCAGCAACATAGGAAAAACAATTAGAGAAGAATATAGAGTAGCTTCCATGCATGAACGCATGGCTAGAATGATGAGTAATGCTGACGCCTTCATTGCCTTACCAGGTGGTTTTGGTACTTTAGAGGAGATTTTCCAAATAGTCTCTTGGGCACAACTGAATCTGCATCACAAACCAATAGGTTTGTTAAATGTTAATCACTTCTTTGATGGTTTGTTATCTTTCCTTGATCATGCTGTGGAACAAAGGTTTATCTCACACTCAGCACGACGAATTCTCATCTTAGCTTCAGATGCTGAGGAGTTGATTGATGCTTTACAAGCATATGTTCATGTACCTGATCCAATCACAGCTCAAATAGAATGGACGGCAGACAACCGCAGGAAGTGCAAATTGGATTTGGATCTGCATCTGTAAATGTAACAAGATGTGGGCATTGCTATACCGCTTTTACTTTCTTAGGGTTATCTTGGATACCATCTTGCTAGCCACATACCTTAAAAAAAAGTACTATTACTAAGTCAAAATTCATATTTTGAGAACTTAGCATATAGCTGATACTCCCTTGGAGTTTATAATGCTATCTTTAAATATTGCTTATGATCCTCTGAACTCTTGAAATATTCTAATATATTATCAATAAATAATAACAACTTGATTTAGGGATGACTTAATTACTTATTCATTAAATATATGGATGTACTATAAACTCATATTGTCCATGTCGAATTCTGAAAGCAATTTTTTTTTTATCCTCTTCTCTTATCCTTAATTGATGATATCTAAATATCAAATCAAGTTAAATTTTTTTTTTAAAAAATGTTGAGCACTTTCTAACTGATCAAATAGATCATCTATACGAGGTAATGAGTATTTATTCCACATTTTCACTTTATTCAACTGCCTATAATCTATGCATAGTCATAGTGATCCATCTTTCTTTTTCACAGATAGAACTGGAGCACTTCAAGTAAAAGTACTAGGGCTTTTAAATCCTTTGTCTAACATGTCGTGTAACTATTTATTTTTCAGTTCTTTAAGTTCAGTGGGTGCCATTCTATATGGAAATATAGACGCTGGCCAGGAAATAACTCAATACCAAATTCTATTTATTATTTCGGGGTAATCCTGACAATTCCTCAGGAATTATATCAGAAAATTCTCTAATCACTGGAACTTGATTTACAAAGGTATACCTTATATCAGCATCTCTCACCACTGCCAACTATCCTTGGCACTTTTTGTAATCACTTATGGACTGCTAAAGCAGAGATTAGGTTACTGGGTATCTCACTAAGATTTCTTTGTATCAAGAGAAAAAAAAAATTCTCTAAGAATATTGAATTTAATCACCTTCTAGTGACATTTCAAAATGACATGACATAATGCCAACTAATTCATTCTCAATATCACATCACACTTTACCATATCTAGACAACTGAGTACAACAGATGTCACATTTAGAAACCATCATACCAGAGTTTGACCTCTTCCGTACCTTGGTGGTATAGGATTTGCCTAAACTCAGCATTCCGCTGAGGTTTGCCCTACTACCATTCAAGAGGACACGCGGAGAGACTCTGTATGGATCTTTTCCCAAGCACATAGCAAGGGAAAGCAAATAACCTCTCATATAACTGGCATCTCGCTATAAAACAAAGATAGCCCAACCGTTACTTAACCATGCCAACATAGCATACTATAAATTGACTTACTTAAACAAAAAGACAGCATCCTATCGAACCACTTTAGCAGCACCGTGAGTATAAGCATGTCCGGATTCATACCCATACTCAAAGTCCTACCTAAAGGTCCGTTGCTCCATGAACACAGGGAAACCTAATGCTCTGATACCAACTTTGTCACGGCCCCAAATGATGGAACACATGACCGGCACGACATAAGGGTTTCCCCCTAGCCGCAAGCCTAACACATAGCATGCACAAACATCCAGCACACAATCCAGAGTACATAATAAATATAACTGGCCACATATGCCACATCCAATATCAGAAAATACTGTATATATGTATATATATATACCTCATGATATCTCATGAATCCAACATTCTGATTCAACTTGGCCCATGGCCTCATAATATTCATGTGATTCAACTTGGCCCAAGGCCTCATAATACCAACATTATTGTAAAATATAAAACCATTTTTCAAACAACACATCAAAATACGCAAGAAGTGAGGATCCTGCCTGTATGTTCATGGAGATACTCTAGACATAACTAAACTAAATAAACAATACAAAAGAGCCTTGCCCAAACTGGGGCTCACCAACACTATCTTCAGCCTCCTACGAAGCTGTAGCTGGATCAAAGTCTCTTTGACTATCTGTGGGGAGGAAACAAAAGAGGGGTGAGATTACCACATCTCAGTGAATGAGTAAATCATACTATAACTGAAACAGGGCAAACCAAGCACGAGTGTTTCGCAATGGGTTTAATAATTGAAATCCAAATGTAAAGATAACAATAGAAACATTAAGCATTTAACCATAATTTATTGAAAGAATGCTAAACAGTTCAAATGTGTGTTCAAAAGATAAAACATGATTAAATCAATAACCGTAAGCAAATCAATTATGCATGGTAAGTAATACATGAAGATATTTATGCAATAACAATGATGAATGAGCTTGTTTAGAAATATTTAATCTTTAAGAAAAATGCATCAGTTTATTGGAGGTCTTTCCTAACAGATCTATCATCTCCCCCAAGCACACAGCAAGGGTAGGGTAATCACTGTAGGCGTAGACATAAGTCCACCCTAAATTTCCCCAAGCACATAGCAATGGGTATGGCAATCATTGTAGGCGAAGACATAAGTCAACCCTAAATCCCTGTGTCTTAGGCAGTCATATGCCCGTCACAGTATCCTAGGCCGAAGCCTTAACATGATCATGGTGCACCAGGGCTAGCACTACCTGCGGCTAGCTAACAGTGATCTAAAAGGGTCCCTCCAATAGAAAACATTTGAAATATGCTATTCAAAGAGTTTAAAGTAAAACATTTCAATAACATTACAATAAAACTATAATTCTCCATCTAGCTCTTTTCATGCATAAAACTCCGTTCAAAAATATGTTTCATCCATGTATTCCCGTGGAGACCTTTATCATCATAAACTTTCTCTTTAAACAAAGATCGTCCGTAGACGTCGTATAGATGCTCATCATGCATCAAATCATTTTAAACATAGATCGTCCGTAGACGTCGCATAAATGCTCATCATGCATCAAATCATTTCATGGCCAACTTAGTTCATTTCTATGACTAAGTTCGCATTTCTATAAATCTAACTCAAATAGAGAATTATCAGTCTAGATGTTTGCCCTGCATACCTAGGGTTCAACTAGGATTGAAATTTATAATTTCTAACATGGTTGGAACATATTGGTTTTCAAAGCGGTAAAACAACTTAGCATAAATTCCAACTAGTTAAAATCATACGAGAGAATTATAAACTGAATTCATAAAACATGCGCTATAGTATGAAAAACCCACTCACAGGTAAGGGCTCCAGATTGGACAGCCCTAAAATCCTAATTCCTGGTTTGAATTTGGTAAAATAGACCCCAAAATCGAGTCCGGAAGGTCCAAAAACCTTAAATGAGCTTGGTTACTGTTCACCGCCGGAAAACACTATTCACCGACACTATTCACCGCCGGAAAACACTATTCACTGTCACAAAAATTTTACCGAATCAACAAAACAATTTCATATCCTAATATTTATCTAGTTTCTGAATCCATCTACGGAGTCAGATTTCTAATTAGAAGTCCCTAAGTAAGGTTTTTCAGAACTTACCTTTTACCGAAATTTTCTACTTCAGATCTACGACGATTCAACGGTTGATTTGAAAAACTGATCGGTCAAAACTGAAGTACTCTTCGTCCTGAATCCAATAACACGTTCAGTTTTGATATCGGAAGCTAATCGGTACTTCAAATCGAAAGAAAATGTTGGATGTTACTATTCCTACACTATTCATTTTTTTCCGTTTTTTTTCTTCGAATTCGACGCAGTATCCCCCGGTTTCGTTTATGGTTTCTGAGGTTTGTTTTTATTTTTAAATATAATAATAATAATTAAATAATTAATAATAGGATTTTTTTTTTATAAAAATTCATATAAATTCCATTTTTCATCATAAAATATCCCAAAAATTCTTAAAAATTTCCATTCTCATAAATCTTTAGTTAAACTCTTAAATCATGATTTTTCTTAATAAAAATCATAATAAAATAAATTTTAAAACAAATATCTTAATTCATATTAAAAGAAAGAATATTTCTAAAAATACCATAAAAATTCAATAGAATCCGGTATAATTATTTTAAACAACACAATACTTCTTCTACTTAAAAGTCCACTTACTTTTAACAAATCATAATCATTTCTACATAAATAAAAATATATTTGCTTATAGCGCGCCAAAAAACATAAATTATCATATTTCTTTTGTAATTCTTTAATCCATGTAATAAATATTCATATTTTCTACGGTTCTTATCTCTATTGTCAAAATTCTCTCTTTTATTCTAAATTTCCTTTAATTGGAATTTTCATTAAATTTTACGGTTATTACAAAAAATCAAGGAGAAATCACAATTTCTCAAAATTAAAATATCTCAATACATTAATCTATCATAAGAAAGTGGTAATTAATATATTTTTTTAATGCCATATATATAGGCAAATGAAATAATAAATCCTAATCCTAATGAGATAATACAAATATCTAATTGTAATATTAATGGGATAACTATTCCCTAGGCTTGAATGACTTTATAAATAACTACTATCTAACCTAGAATTACCCTCGTTTATTTAACTTTAAATAATAAATTAGTAATTCTTCTTTATCTTTTTTCATCAATTACTCTAGCTCATCCTATCTACTAAAAACATAGAACAAAGGAAAGATAACATAATTGATATTACAAGAGAAGTAAAGAAGAGAAAACTACAGATTAATTTAGTCTCTAATCTTCAATCTTCCAAATTCTCTTGGATCCTTTGTTGCTCTCCGGTTAATCTCCCTTCAATGTGGTTTTCAAAACCCCATGAGGGTCTTTAGCATGGTCTCTTACTACTTTCTGAGGTCCTTTAAATAGATAGCTCAAAATCCTAAGAAATGAGACCTATTAAGATTACAAAACTACATGGGCGTTGTAGCCTTGGATTTCTAGTGCTGCAGATCCCAAATTTCCAAAATTGGTTGTATTTGCGAATGTCTAGCACTGCAATGCATAACTTTTTGGAACATGTATTGCTGCATATGAAATTAGCCTTTACCCTTCAACCGGTTTTTTGTCTTCACTTTTCTTCCACCACTTGACCTCTTGTTGTCATAAACCTTCAAAACAGCATTATTAATTAACAAGAGTCAAATATCCAAAATAATCCAAAAACATTTTAAAAGTTTGGAATTCATGACTAAATCTCAAGAGCTTAGCCACTTTTAAGTACCAAAAACAAGAAAGAATAACTCTATTGCATAGAGTTATCACACCCCTAAGCCTAATATTTTTCTTGTCCTCGAGCCAAAGGAAACCAAACCAACAAATGAAGACTATATAAACCAACCAAATAGCAAGATTGAACAAGTAAATATCAAGCTCAAATCAAATGAAGTATAAACTGGAATCAAAATTAATCAAACAAGTGCTTCGTCCAATCATCTTCAAAGGTTATCTCACTATCTTGACCGAAAGTAAAATATAGATATTATTTAAGTAATACTCAATTCAGATGCAAGCATCACTCTCAGATAAATTTTCAGTGTTTGCGTATTTTCTCATTACCAATCATTACATGCAATTCGGATAAGTTTATGCCTATGCAAAATGAAAATTCATACCTAAATCATGTAGGCTTGTTTTCCATTACTCTCTCCACTAACGTAGAGTAACACTTCGTCAAAGATAGGATAAGAGTGTACTTTAAGCTCAATTCATCATAGGCATTTTTAACTATCTATGATTTTCACTTTTTAGGGTTCAACCTCTTTTTCACAGTCTTAACATACTTTGTTGCTTTTTCTTCTTTTCTTGCTCTTTCCTTTTCTTCTTTTGTTTTCCCTTTCTCTTTTGAATTGATAACACATGCACATGCCTAGGTAGTGAGGGTTTATCATAGTTTAACCATTAGGCTAGTCTTAAATTTGACAATCAAGTAAAAAGAGGTAAAAGCATTTAGGCACAATGGGGTAGACAAGTGATATCCATGCATATAGGTGAGCTAAAAAGACTCAAACCATCCGAAATCCTAAGTTATGTCCTTAAATAATTTAGTCTAATATTTCACCTCAAGTGTGAATCAAACAAATTTTAAGATTTAAGATATATCTATTATTCACAAGAACATAAATCGTCTATTAATTAACATGCAATTCCTAGTCGGAGATCAAGTGCTCATTTTGTTTTTAATCACATCCTACACTAATATTTGCAAATAAATTAAACACAACTAAAACAAAACTACACTTTCCCAAGAGTCTAGATATCCGATTATCCTCATTGGATAGGGGAATTTCCTTATATATCCATACATTATATCCATGTTTTTCAAAACAAAAATCCAGATTGAAGAAATGTTTTAGACCAAAATCATATAAAAGGAGCACCCCACAATTATTTGTGGGTCAAATTTTAATTATTTCTATTTGGTTTTGATAACCTGTCAAATGGGTTACCCTTCCTAGTTTCTTAACCATTGAATTATTTTAGCGATCCAGATATTGCCACTTGTCTAACTATTGCATAGATGCAATCTATTGCGTCATAGAACTCCCCCATACATCACATGTTACCCCTATTTGCTAAGTCAATTCCTAAAAAATTGGATTAAATTTTCAATGTATGCAAATAGTTATACTTTGAATAACTATCAACTACCAATTTGCTGCAAGATAGTGGTAAAGAAAAACCCTCGAAGTTATCGACAATGCATGGAAGTGTGTGTGGGTGTGTATCACAAGTCGGTGAATGCATGTGGTCGTATATGTAACATGAACGTATGTAGGAGTGTTCAAAACTTATTCCATTCAATCTACAATTGATTGTTAAGAGTTATAAGTAACTTACGACTTTAGGAAGATATCAAAATTTGAATATTAAGAAATACCATTGTAAAAAAGATTAAAAATCATAATCAATCTAAAATTTGAAGGAAATTAATTTTATAACAATATCTATAAAGATACTTTTGATTCTCACAAGCAAAAAAAGAAAAAAAATACATTCTATTCAATTTTAACCAAATCAATCCAATGAAAATTGATCTTATAACCAGATTAATTGGATGAAATTTTTGAAAATTGATTTAGTTTGGTCGTTGAACGTCCAAATCTGAAATTAAATTTTGACTAAAGCAATCAATTACTTAATTAATAATTCAAATATTTCATATTTTACATATTACAACTATATATATTTTAAATTAATTTTTATTATTCAATTAAATAACCTTGTGAATTTGGTAATATGATGATTCAAGAACTTATATATATGATAATATTGTAAGTTTCATTTATTGTTGTATTGAATCATTAATTGATGAAATTTATAATTTTAATTATAACTTTTATTTGCTTGTTGATTCTTGGATTTAATATAAAGTTAGATTGAAATAATATGGATAAAAATTATGAGCTATTTTGTAATATTATAATGTTTGAAATATTTAAATTTATAATAAAAATTGAAGAAATATAAAATACTAAACTTTTGAAATATGTTATATGATTTTTTTTTATTTAAAAACCGAACATCCAATTCAATCTAAACAGATTGGATTGATTTTGCATAGGAT